>JACRUU010000007.1:21420533-21593033 GCA_030449085.1 Kryptopterus vitreolus
GTAGCAGATATTGTCGTGCTGCGGTGACTATGGGATAAAGCTCTCAAAGCCTCTACCGTTTAAAGCACTTTATATATACACAGACTTTCTCTGAAATGATTTTCATATTTCACTTTTCACTATTAATGAAGCTTTGGACATAATCCTTAATGCTTAACTAAACCCAAACAGCAGCGTAATCCAATTTGTCAGTTTACAGTAACAGACAATACAAATTATTAAAAAAAAAAAACAAAAAAAAAAGCCAGAAGTACTCTTGCTGTTGTTCAAGTAAGTTATCTCAACAACTGTCAAGCATGTCTTAGTATTATAAAGCTCTATGTGCAGAAGGAAGGTATGGCAAGGTTAATAGAGTCACAAAATCGTACAGACTGGTACGAAAATAAGAAATTAGAACCAACACCAGAGAACACAGATGTTAGGAGAACAATCTTTACACGTGCTGATGTGAAAGCCGGAGTGTGGTTCAGAGAGACGTGTCAAACACCTTCTCATCAGGATCCTCGTCTGCTTCCTCCTCCGACTGGCCCGCTTTGTGGTTCAGGTTCTCAGCGGTGGATGACGTGCTAAGGCAGCTCGGGTCCCATTCGTTACTTAGCTTGCCTTTAGCACTTTCCTGGACAAACTCTTGGATCTCCACTGGGAGTCGTCGGAACTTGTCCTGGTATTCCTGGTCCAGCTCGTTTTGAAGCTGTGGAAATAACCAGAACAGATTGTTTAAGACGCTATTCATTTCCCGCATTTCACACTCGCTCCCGGTAACCCAATGCATACAGTGTGATTATACATCTTTAACTCGGATTAACTCACTTTGAGTGGGTTTTAAACGTCCCCAGAGAACACGAAGTAAAACGTTAAAAGCTTTATAAATGGTGTCTAACAGCATCGTTGGGGTGATTTAGCGGTTTAATAGTTACATGGCGCAAAAAAAGGAGTCTGGGTTCTCTAAGCATCCTCCTCAAGAGCATAGAGAGAGAGAGAGAGAGAGAGAGAGAGAGCTGCAGAAATCAAACTGAATTGGATTAATGATCTTGTGTCACTCTATCTCTCTGTCCTGTGCCAGCTCTCCAAATTCACTTCTGCAAAATCTGTTTTTTTTTTTCTTTCTCCCAGGCATAGACTCCCCTAATGATTAAACATGACGAAATTGTATTCATTCTGACCCAATAATTGTGTTAATGCTTATTCAACTAGTTAAGTACCCTGCTTGGCCTTCTGGGAGCGTTGTAATTAAAGAAAAGCACCAAAGACGAATTGTGTCAGAGGCAGTCACTGTGAGGCACACTCGCTGTTCTTTTAGCTCTTTCTGAATGTCGCCAGCATCAGCAAATCTTTAAAGATGTCACAGTTACACTTCCAGGCAAACTACTGTATGACTAAAAAAACGTCCTGATCTTTCAAAGGCTTCATTTTCACTTAAACAGTACGCAGAAACAGTAACATGCCCCATTAATGATGTTATCTGCATTTTATACGCAATTTCCATGATAAGTCATGCCGAGAAACCTTACCGAACCCAGCACCCTGTTTTTAACTGTACACATACCCAGTGCTGCGCTGTTTGTTTTTAACCACTTAACAACGCACTGCATTTTGCAAGCATCATCAAATTTTACATGAACATGATTTTCGTTGTTATTTAAGTAGTGCTTTGAACCATTGAGCTTTCCCCACAGCATTTCCCACAATATTATTCAAAACACTTATATCAGGCCACAAACTGTAAACTATTAAATAGTTTATAAAGTCCAGGTGCCCAATAATCCTTAATCAAATGACCCAGAAGAAATGGAAATGATTTGCCAACTAAGAGAGAAGGGCTGCAACTGATGCGTATGTACTTATGTACACTACTTACAAACACTACCAACATGGTCTGATGTTATAGCAAAAATGATCAACATTTGAGTGATACTTTGGGATGATCATTTATGATAAACAAAAGGTCCCAAAGTCCATAAATCATGTTAAACACAGCAATTATGTTAAGATTTTTTAAATGAACTTTAGATCTAGTTACATTGCATTTCATTTTGTGGAATCTAAGCCTAGTGTTAAGACAACCCATGTTAAGACAATTTGGTAAAAGAGTCTTTTATCCAATTATCGTAATTACATTGCTTTAACGGGCAGTAACAGTCTTCCGCCATGTGAGCTTTCAAGACAGTGAACTTTCCAAAACAAAAGAGGAAATGGAATGTGTGCTACTATAACAAACACAGAAATAACCTGTGGATATTTCATTAGAAAGCTGTAACTATATATAGTTAAAAGACTGATTTGTAGTCAACTACAAATATTTATGACATGCGGTTCTTTTCGAACTGATATGGTCCAAGCAGAACTAAACACAAGATACAACAGGAACAAAACCTCACTTCAAGGAAGGTGTCATACCGCTCCATGTCAGGCTGCATCACAAACCCATCGCATTGTGCATTATTTGTTAAATTGTGTCATTATATACAGTGCATTGCTCTACAATTTTATGCTTTTATTTGAATAATATTAATAACGGCATACAAAAACACGGTAACATTTGCATCATTTCGTCTCTTGTCCTCAAAGGCCCCTTTATGGCTCAAGGTGCCTTGTAGGATATCATATTTTCACACAGCTGACAGTGACAGGGTGCATCCAGATGGCTGTAGATAGCTTGCCACATAGACGCCCCGCACAAAGCGTGACCTACTTAGGTGAGGGACATCTGCTGTCCCCCTGCCGGCCTGGGCACAAAGACGCCCGGATTAAAAATGCCACCTCATTGCTTATACCCACTCCTTGGTGTGTGTGCATATGTGTGTGTGTCCATGAGATGTGCCTGTGTAAAGAAAGGGAACACAGTGAAACAACTGACTGCCAGGATGCCCAACTGTGTTTGACGGTAAGCTGAGTCACCTGCGGTCTTGGCTGTCCATGGCAGGCATTTGTGTGTGTGTGTGTGTGTGTGTGTGTGTTTGTGTGTACCTGTGTGTTTGTGTGTATCTGTGTGTGTGTGTGTGTGTGTGTGTGTGTGTGTGTGTGTGTGTGTGTGTGTGTGTGTGTGTGTGTGTGTGTGCATTGTGATCGTACATGCCACCTCTTTATCGCCTGGGGTGATTGTGTGACAGCAGAGGTACTTAAAACTCAAGGGTAAGGTGAAAGGTTCATAGCCATGTTGGAAGCATGCGTGGGAGAGAAGTGATCTGTGTTAGAAAGGCCGTCGTGGTACAAACTCATCATTGATCGCACAATAAATAACTGTACCACTTATTCACAACAGTTTTAGACTATTTTTTTGATATACCAGCTTCCATGTAACATTCTTAAAAAAATTACCATAAACACTAGGTTAAGTCAATACTAGTGAGGTAGCTATCGACTTCACAAGTACACAAGTGTCAACAGAAGGCACAACTGTGCTTTATCATTTATGAGTCACAGGAATACCCACGGTTTAGATTTTAAATCCTATATGTGAATGATGACTACAATAAAAACACTTCACCCCTATAAGCCAGGGTGCTTTTAAGCAAACGCTTAAACAACGAAATATTCGGTAGTTAAGGCTACGTATCGATGGAGTCATTAGGTAAACACGGAACAGACCGGCCACCTGTTTCATATTTACATAAAGACCAAACTGGGTTTGGATTCCTTGAAAAAGTCTCAAGCCAAAGCATTTTGATTGGGACATGTTTCTATGATTGATATATTTTTATGTCACGCGATCGAATGAAAAGTTAATTTTTTTTTTCCTGAAACAGCCGATGTTAATAGCAGCCTATGGGTAAAAACGCCCAGCAGTCTATAGGGTGTTGTGTTCTGGACAGGGTGAACCAAATTAACTGGCTCACCTAAAGTGATCTCGAGCGATGAAAGCGTGACACAGTCTAGTTTCCACTCCCTCTTGAGTAGGGGATGTTAAATATGTCTTCCCTCAAAAGACTTGTCATCTGTCAACTAACCAGCCTCAGATCCAATTCTTCAGATCGCCGAAAATACCTCGAGAGGAAGATGACCTTCTTCAACATCTGTCCTAATTCTAAACTACCAGTGAGTGAAAAGAGGCATTTCCACAATACACACTGAACTGCAGCTGGATTTGCCTAATTTTATCAAGGGACACTAGCAAAGGCATTAAAACTCTCGCTCTCAAAAAAAAAGAAAGCAAGGATGAACTGAAATAACCAGCCCACCTGAATGATGGCTCTTGCACGCTTGTAAGAAAACCCTAGCACAGCACCAAATACCAAACAAACAAACAACAAGGATTCAAATCAACTAATAGTTGAGAAAATACCATGAAATGTTTATTTTACCTTTTTTTCATAAAACACATCTATATAAAATATGTCAGTATGATAAAAAAAAAATCTTTAACAACCACTGAATGATGTGGCCATTTTGTTTGGAGCGTTAGCAGAATTATTGTATTGAACCACATATACTTTGGTTTGTAGACAGCATTTCTAACATGTCTTTCCATATTTAGTCTCCATTTAATATCTGCCACTCTGCAAGGAATATGTTGGTGTTTGTTTTCATTCAGCTACAAGGGCATTGGTAAAGTCAGGGACAGATGTAGGCTGAGGAGACCTGGAGTGCAGTCACAGTTACAATTTATGGGAGAGATTTCCAACAGGGTTGCGGTCAGAGCTCTAGAGCAGGCATTTAAAATCTGCCACTGCAACCCCATATCTGAATGGAGCATGTTTTGCATGAAGGAGCATTGTCATACTGGAACAGCTTGGGGAAGTGAAGGGGGAATTTGAATGCCACTACATCCACTGACATCAAATTCACTTGTGTGTTTGTACTGATAGATTGGTGAAGAACCACATATGGTTGGAAAAGACAGGTTGTCCATAATGTTGTCCATATTCTACCAGATCGTTCCTAATGTAGTGACTGTTGTTTAAACCGAAATGCAGGAACAAAAATATATCTAGCCTAAATGAGTGCTGAATGTTTGTCTATATGGGTCAATGGTAGCCTATAATATTCTTAGAGATAAGAGAAGCTGAAGAATTCTGCTGCCTTATAGATCTCACCCATTAACAGGTGCCATGATGAAGACATAAGGGGTGTTATCCATATGTAAGTCTTCTCCAATTTGTTGGCACAAAAATCGATGACTGTCGAGAATGTCTTTGTATGCACAATATGACTATATGTATGTGTGAAAATGAAATCACCAAGTTTGGTTTGAAAAAAGACTGAAAGGCCAGTATCTCTATCTATCTATCTCAATCCCATTACACACCTTTCTCATGAACTGAAATATTGACTTGTACCCCAGACCTTCTCAGCTGACATCTCTTCTCAGAAGACTGGAGGTTGTGGTAATGGATGGATGGATGGATACTTTATTGATCCCAAAAGAAATTATAGGAATACACACACACACACACACACACACACACACATATATATTCATTCATTCATTCATCTTCTACCACTATATCCGATCTTCCCTCAGGTCACGGGGAGCCTGTGCCTATATTAGGCGTCTATGGGCATATAGAATATATATATTCTAAAAATTCTAACATTGTAACATTTCTGATTTTACCTCAGACTGCATTATTTTTCTGTCGTTCCTGAATGACCCACTTCAAAGTTTCAAGGCAGTCATTAAGCTACGTCAACTAAACCCACAAGTTTACAGCTATTGCTACGCAAAAAAGCTGCACGTTTAAGGAATCTGGATAGAAGTTATGATATGTTTGCAAATTGTGTATTATTCACTTTGAAATCAACAGCCTTCGTGCCTTTTTATGTTTTTCGCACTTGCCAACACAGAAGAGCGAGATGTTAATATAAATCCATAGACTCTAGATATTGGAATGACCATATGTGAGAACATTCACCATAAGACTAGGTTACAACTTAAGAGCCTTTCATACGAATTTAAACAGGGGGGGGGGGAAGCTTCAGATGAATGTATCTTGGTCTAAATCCTTATGTCAATTCCCCCTCTGCCTTTCAAATAAATAACCACTTGAGCCATGGCAGAAAATCCTCTCTACAAAAGGAAGGGATCGAGTGCTGTCCTCACAAGCAATGGAATGAAAGCAAACTATTTCCAGAGCCTCCTTCTCTCTGTGGGAATGCCAATCATGGTTGGCACAAGCGTTTGGTTTTGCTGGTATCTATCGAATGACAGAGGTTCCCCTGGTGTGAGGCGGACGGCAGGCTATGTGCATTATTCATGCTAACCAGCTCCCATGAAACAAGCCTGGTGAGCACCGCTGAGGAAAAGCACGCTCGAGGCAGTACAGAGGACTTTAGCTTCTGGCCAGAAAAATCTGTGTGGCCTATTGAAATCATATGAAGTGCGTGCCAGTCTTTATCCCTGTTTTCCTGGATACACAACCAAATGCAAAGGGTCACAAGCTGTTCTTTGTCCATGTGTATGCAGTGAGAGAACACTCCATCTGTCTTCCTTACTACTGTTATGCTATAAATCTTTTTTCCCCCTCATTCCACATTGAGATTCCTCCATCTTTCGGAGATCTCATTATCTTAATACTTATATAAAGCCGTATCTGTGTATTAATCCAAGGTTTCTTTATGTAGAAAAGGAGCTACAATTAGTGCACATCACTCATGGCTCACATCATAACCATAATACGCAAGTCTATAGTTGGGTATAAATCCAGATTTCAACCAGGCATTTGATAATGAAGTTCTTGCAACATGTTAAATCCCTGTTGTGCTGAAATGGTAAATGAACAGGAAGCTCCTGCTCGGTTTGTTTTGGGTTTCGTTTTACACTACATGTCCTGGCATGTTCTTCTCTTAGGTCACAAACAAACATGGTAACCGTGCAAGATCACATTTAGATACTAATTATCCTTCTGAAAAATAAAAAACAAACCCAGTTTTAATGATTAAAACTATAGTCAAATGGTTTTCATTATGTATACTATATATTAGCCTATGTATTTTTTAATACACTATGTATATATGTCAAATGACGAGGACGACAGGTTATGTGCAAGCAGGTTGTTTTTGTGCTGTTCATAAATTGGATATGGTCTTTCGGTAAATACTTATGTCACTCTAGCACCTGTACAAACTTGTTTTCTATTAGGTTCTTAATCACTGAACGCTTAGTGGAATGCAGATAAAAGTGCCGGGTAAATACATAGCTAGAAAAACATTAGAAAGATTAAATAGAGAGTACAGATTTCTTCAGTAGCCAATATAAATATAGATAATCAAGTAAAACACTGATGACTAAAGGATTTCATAAAACTACAGCATCACCTCCTGCTTACAGAAGTAACATGATATTTTATGTTTGATGTTTTTTTATCATTATTATTGTCCTTTTTGAATAATTTCATAGCATTTCAGCAATTCCTAACCACTGTGCCGTTGTTTTCAGTTTCATTGTTTGGGCTGGTATTATGTGATTTTCTGTATTTATGCATTGAGCTCAGTCTGTCTACTAGTCTATATCTGTCTGTATCCCGCTGTGCTTGCGTTCAGCTGATCCATGTTTGTTAGGCTGCATGTCTCTGTGGTTATTTGTGTTATCCTGTGTTTCATTCAGTATTTGTGTACTAGACTATCTGTGTAATAGTACTATCTGTCCGTGTATGGGCTGTCTCTACGCTCCGGTCTCTATCTCCAACTTAGGTCATGGTGTGTGGTAACTTGTCCTAGAAGCCAAGCTGTTGAGTGAAGAAGGGTTCAGGGCCAGGATGAGTGTTGCCATGGAGATGGCACAGAGCTGCTGTGTGTGAAGACGCACAACCATTTTGTATCAGGTTTTGTATTTGTATCTGGTTTATGGAATAGGCCAGTGAGGGCCATGGAAGTAAATAAAGAAACAAGTCTTGCTGGTGTGACATATCCCGCTCAGGAAAAGTTACTTTATATATTTCAAGAACATATCCCGAGCAGATATTCAGTTACATTTAACAGTATATTTAGAAGTAAATCTGAGGTACATTTATTAGTCAAATATCCCAATAATGTTCATTTGGGAAGTCCAGTTTTGTAACACCGGAGAAAATGACATGCCAACACTCCGTCTTACCAATAAAGAGGCGAGATTATGTATTTAATAAACCCAGCGATCAGATTAATTTGTCTGAAAGTTGAACTGTCGCATTTTAATGAGGTTCAAAATGCTCAGCTTGCCGCAGCCTGCCCTTGTCACTTTCACGTTTTCAAAGTGCTGCTGAAGGTCATTGCTCATTAGTTTATGCTGCATGCTGTGCATCTGGGAGCCCTGGTGGCCATTTTGATTGGAACGTTAGCAGGACACTGTCACCTGCGTGCGCACACGCCGAGGTGTGACAACGTTCATCTGCCGTTCCCTATTCCTACTCCTCGCTCACTCTGTCGGGGCACTGAGCAGTCCCCGCAACATTCTGGTTAAAGGTGTGATAACGGGATTCGTACAGCGATTCATACAGGAACATGTAATTGATCTGTAAGACCCTTTTGAAGATATTTCAAAGCCACTGCTGATAGAGCAGCCAATATTAATTAGATGTTTGCAGTTTCTCTAAAGCCCCCCCCACCCCACTACAACCCACATGCCCATCCACTTCCTCTCCTTCTTATCTGCTTTCCTCGGTGAGCTCAAGGCATGCAGAGTCCAGAGACCATTCTCCAACATGTCTCCAAAGACCCAAGGATGGTTATAGCTGTCCATTAGTGGCTGCTCTGAGGCGTGAAAATGGGTCGGGACTACTTCTAGCTCTATCTCTCTCCTTCTCCCTTACCCACACACACACACACACACACACACACACACACAACATCCCACACACCACCACACACACACACACACACACACACACACACACACACCAAAGTATATCTCTCTTTAGCTTATTAGCTTTGCCCTGGTTAATTTTTATCTCTGCCTGCTGATGTGGGGTTCAACCACAAATAATCAGCTGAATTTGTCTGACCTGCTTTGGTCGGTTTGAGATTTTTCTGCTAAAGATATACTGACCCAAGTTTTCAAACTGTTCATACACGATGTCCCAGGAAGTGAAAACCACTAGATAACAGAATATATAAGCATATCAAAAGATATGTAAATGGTAAATATTTACCACATACAACCTCCATACAAGCAAATTGAGCACTACTTCTGAGTGAAGGATGCTTTAAAAACGTTGTCTTTTTTTGCCCTTTTCATTGATTTGTTCTATGGTATTATTTGCATCTCTTTTAAGTACAACGGAGTTAGTGGCCAGAAACGGAAAAGCAACAAGTACGAACTGCGGTTTTAAAGGAATCGACCTTCCCGTGCTCACGCTATGTGTAGGAGTAGCAGACCAGACCGGTAATGATAGTCATTATCAAGGTCATGCTTTATAGCAAATAATCAGAACAAAAGCGAATTCATTTCTTTGCTGACAAAGGCAAATGTAAGTACCGTGTGTCTGTAATGTACAGGACAATTTTTGTTATAACATATATTCCAAATGCTGACAGAGTGCAAATGGAGAAAGTAATATAATCGTACATCAGAAGAGCATCGACGTGCCATGCTGTCCTACAGAATGTCTCCGTCGCTAAATCCTCAGGTACTGTAGTTTACAATCTTTCGTTCACTTTTTAGACATGTAGTTAGGCTTTACATTTTTTATTATACTTAGGATCATAATATGATAGAACATGTAGGTACATAAGTAGATGGCTATACACTTATTAGGGATTATTTTTAAGATTTCTTATGCATGTGTTTACTGTGATAGCGATGAGAAACACACTTCCTGGAGCAAACGATGCCACTGACCAAATATAATCAGTAGTAAAAGTTGCTATAGGGCATATTTAATATGTTAAATACTTAAATATCATTTGAAATGATATTCATTTGCACTAAAACCTGTACTCACAAGCTTCTGCTGTAAAAAAATAAATAAATAAATACAAATCTATGATTCGCCTCACAAGATGTGGAATCACGGTTCCCTGGAAAATTAGATGACACTACTCTAAATGCTGGTGATGCATCATGGGGATGAGGGGAAGAGAAGCTTTAGAACCAACGCTGTATTGTAGTGCCCCCTTGAGCTTGCTGATGTCACTACATGCTTGCCTTTAAAGTGCAGCGCAAAAGCACTAGATGGTGGAATACTGCTGTTTATGATGAGTCGTAGTAAATCTACTTTGGAATGAATAGCCCTATTTTCATGACACTTTAAGCAAATAATGATGTGATTAGCATATGTAAACTCTGGCAGACATTCTGTATCTTTGGTATTTTCATGAACTCAGGAACAGGTGATAACCAGGGTGGGGAGCAGAAGAATAAAATGGGGCATGGTTTAGAAAATGTGTGGTTAGACATGTGGGAAGTAGCTACAATGTAAAATGCATGCTATTATCTCAGTGATTGACATTTGTGCAATATTATAATAAGTCCAGATTATTTTATTGTCTTTACTAATTATTCGGAAATAGAAATGAACAGCTAGCTGTCCTGACACGCTGCAAATATCTTCTTGTGTGCACTTTGTTGTTTTGATGTTCTTGGCGTAATTAAGTGCATCATATCACAGAGTCAGCTGTATTTCATTAGCAGCTGGGTAAAGTAGTCTATTTATACCTTTTCGCCAGAGATTAGCGGGAAGCACAGTTTTAGACCGGAGTGGATTGGAAAATGCGACTGTGGTGACAGATGTCAAATGCCAAAGCTCTTATTGTGATGCTCCACCTAGGTTAACACCCTGGGGGACGTTTTCATTTGTGTCCACAAAAATAGCAAGAGGATGAAAAAGAAGAATATTATGAAATATACAAGTTCTATGAGGCCAATATTCATTAGTTAGAATTTTTTATCATTAATGATTTCATTTATGGCTAATAAATGAAAATAAAAAATAATCCTTTTATAACTTAGACTACTTTTGTAATGGAAGAATCCGCTATGTAACTTCTTTAAAGATTCAGTGCATTATTTACACATCAACAAAAAAATAAATAGCTAGTGTTAAGTTGTGCTAAATGTCGAACTACATTATTGCACAACGCTTGTATTCGGCATAATGTTGACGCTTTCAAAGAATTATTTATAGCACATCATTACAGCTATTCGAGCCTTTAACAGTGTTTGACGGAATGCTTAGAAGAAAGTATAAGCACAGTTATAATGATTTATGAATATGGGCTTCATAGAAAGTGTTACCAAAATTCATACAAGTGCAGGCAAATGACTAAGAGATACCATTAAATTGTGGCTGCATGAAAATACGAGTTCTGACATAATATGCACCAGGTATTAAATTAAATAACAAGCAGCATGGCGACCTAACTATAAATGCTCCATGAAGCAATACACTAAAATGACTTTTGGCAATCCATCCGAGACTAGATTGAGAAGTCATTTAGCCAGGAGCACATGGTACCACGAAACTCACCTTGCTTTGGTTAGTCAATAATGTTACAGTCAGGAAACCAATAGATAAAAAAAAGAAGACAAATTAAATGTTAAAGTCATCAGTGGACAAATACTGCTCTTGCAGAATGTTTAAAAACAAGCACTATAGATTTCACTACAATATGCCTGGATGTTAGTATGTTACAGGATATTTATATATCCCAGTTTAACCTAACCCAACACACATACATACCAGCACCACACAGACACAGCCCAACTAATGGCAGCACCATTAGCATTTTAGGGAATAGCTTTCTAACAGAGCAGAGTTTTCATCACCAGGTTAATGTGATACTGCTGCTACATGTTAGGTGGCGGAATTGGCATTACGCTTATCTTTCAGCACACAGAAATCCTCCACTCATTCTGAGCCTAGGAAGCAGTGCAGACTTTGGTAGGATTGCGTTCAGTATTAAAGCCGTGAATTATTATATGCTTGGATGCAAAGCCGCTTACCTTCTCCATCTTGCAAACAGTCATCCTAAAATAACAGTGACAATGAGGTAAAACACACACTGTCTGTGCGTGCTTTGGGTGACATGCAGAGCGATTTCATGGCACGCTCAGTGCGACGGCGAAGGAAAAGCGGTTTTCCCATACCTTCGGTTTCTCCTCCAGGATTTGCTGCCGAATAAGTTTGTGTGCCTCGATCATCTTCTCGTGCCTTTTGCTTTGAGAGTCTTCCAGCTTTAAAATAAATAAATGAATTAATATGGAGAATATGAAGTTGGTAGGATGAACACCACGTGTATAAGATGTTCAGTTTGAATTTTGTGCAGTGCTTTTTAAACCTACCCTTTTGATATACTGTACAACCTCGTTCACATGTGACCTGTTGATTTCTAACTTCTCTCTGAAAGAGATTGAATACTGTTAAAAACACAGCCTGGCTTAAAGCATCACACAGCAACAAATATGAGTAACCAAAAAAACTATAATTCAAATATTCTGGAAATGTATTATAATTGTAAATATATAGTAAATAATAATTGTAAATATAGGTATTGTTTTACAATAATGTATGTAATGGTGTTCAAGTGGATGTTCCAATAGTGAGTGCTATTTTTCTATAGCTCTTTCCTTCAATTTTCAAATTTTGATAGTAAACAAATGCTGTAACATATAAATATGGAGAGCCAGACAAAATAAGGCTGTCAACGTTTTTAACGTGTTAACGCAAATTCACTTTAACGCCACTAATTTTATTAACGCGTGATTAATGCAGCGAGCATTAATATGTGAGAGATCCGATCCTTCACTCTGAGTTGTGTTGGAGAATGAACGAAACCCGGACAACAAAGAACAAAAAATAACAAATGAATAAAGAATCTTCAGTGCATCCACTCACGGATTACACCTACTAGCTGCACATTCACAACAGGTATGAGCTCCTCACGATATTACCATATGGAACCTTACGGAAGCGCATTGCCTTCACAAATCCATTTTTCGCTTGCGAATGCAAAGCACTTCCGTATAACCTAAACATATCAGCAGTTTATATGGAAAACAACCAGAACATAATTCTTAAAGGAGCCACGTCCCATATTACACAATTGAAACAACCACTAAACAAGTAACATTGAAATTAATAAGAAATTAATGAATTAACAAGAAACAAATAATAATAATAATAATAATTTATTATTATTATTAATAATAATAATTTCCAGAGTAAAATAAGTATGAAATAATAATAATTTTATTAAAGGGAGAAATTTTGAGAGAAATGTATATAATTACAACATCTGTTACAGTTAGAGAATTATAAACATGAAAAGTAATTAATGGTAGCTTGAAAATTGTACAATTAATCACATATTAACCCATGGGAATTGTGCAATTAATTGTGATTAAATATTTTACTCGATTGAAATATATATTAATCTAAACTAATCTAATATATAGTACTTAGTTTCTCTTTTTTTGCCCGCTGTTGCCTTATATGACTTCCACACAAAAGTTTCTTGTACTGTATTTAAAGATAAGAATCGTTTTTTACCCTTTACCTTATGTCATCTTTAGAGTGACATGTTATCTTTTTATACAAAAGGAGAGCGGATGAAAAACAAATAGGTATTGCACAGTAATTTGTTGCTGGAGTAGAGAACCAAAACAACCTGAAAACTGGGTCAGTGTCTAATTACTTGAACTGCACTGTACTGTATGTCTCAAAGGGCTATTGTAATAGTAGAGAGCTTTAACAAAAACAGTGCACTGACTTACTCCTCTGTTAAATTCTTCTGTTTTGATTTTGCCTCCTGTATCCTTTCCTGCCTCTTCTTATCCATCCTCTTCTTTAGGTCTTTCTTTTCTCTATAGATAAAACACAGAAAAGTGATGCATATGCAATAAGGACATAACATTAACTAATAAAACGTTGCATAAATAAATAAATCAATATACCTATATAATTGTGTCTATTTGTATTGTCTATTTGTGTCTATATTGTGTCTATATTGTAAAAGTAAGGCTTACTTCTCACACAACTCCTTAAGTTTTTTCAACTGGTTACTCTGACATTCCTCAGCCACAGTGGTAAGCTTCTCCACCAGCTGGAAGAGGGCATAGTTTAGAAGCACAGAACACACACACACACACACACACACACACACACACACACACACACACACACACACACACACACACACACACACACACACACACCACAGTAACAGAGAGGAAGAGACAGGCAGAGAGAGAGAGAGAGAGAGAGATGAGGAGAGTGAGTCATACAGAAGCAATACATTTCATGTAATAGTACTCCAAGCTTTAGCTATCCAGCCTAACAGCTTGTTGCAATCTCCAGGCCTTGCCTTTAAGGACATTCATTAGTTTGAGGCTCTGGCAACTCTTAATAAGGAAATGTAGTGAGACTGCTATCCTTATTGACAAAATGTATTGAGCTTTCTACTTTCTACTTAAGGAAGTAGAATAGCCTTTATATGTCACATATACATTACAAGCAGAGTGAAATTCTTTCTTCGCATATCCAAGCTTGTTTGGAAGGTCAGAGAGCAGGGCCCCTGGAGCACAGTGGGTTAAGGGCCTTGCTCAAGGACCCAAGAGTGGCAGCTTGGTGATACCGGGGCTCAAACCCCTGACCTTCCAATCAGCGCCTTAACCACTCAGCCATCCCCTTCAAACTGAGGTACCCCCTAAACACTGAGCTGATCATAATTGTATAGAGGTATACATATAAATCCATAAGACCATAAGAGGTTAAGCATTGGACTCTGGACCAGCAGGTTCTAATCCCACCGCCACCAAGCTGCCACTAGTTGGCCCTTGAGCAAGGCCCTTAACCCTAAGCTGCTCTAGATAAGGTTGTCTGACAAATGCACCATGAAGAGGGCCTGGTTAAAAGGCTGAGTAGGTCCCTGTGTGACTGTATGACTATACTGGATTAATTGCTCAGCTGTAAAGCAGAAATATACTGCAATGCTGAGCTCAGCAACCTTTAATGGGAAGAAAATGATGAGCTAGTCTGGCAGTTGAGTCTGTTTTGTTGTGGATATCCACTGGGGTTGGAAACTGGCCAATTTTAAGTACTGTAGCTGTACTTAAGAGTCTGGGAAAATGTAACAAAAATAATAGCCAGACACAACATCCCATAACATTTCATTTATGGTATGTATTATTCAATTGTTAGAGAAAATAGGCCACGGTCTTACACCCCCCCCCCAAAAAATAAATAAATAAATAAATGTCAACAGTCCTTAACCACTTGGTAAGATGTTGTTTAGCTTCTCTCGCTTGCAAGCTAGCTCTATTTTCTAAATGATAGTTGCATAAAATCTATGACGGTTGGCCCTGTGCTTTGTGTGAAGGCAGTGATGGCTAAAGTTTATTGTATATACCTGTTTAATGTGTTTGCCTTTGAGGTACTGTTCACTGTAGTACTGGTCTTGTCTGAGAGTAAGCAACTGATGCTGCTGTTGCTCCTTCAACTCGCTCAGTCTCAGCGTGTTCTCCTCCTCCAGAGTCACCAGCTCCTGATCCACAGCAGACAGAGTTTGATCTGAACCTGATCTACCCCAACACACACACAAAATATGAATTATTCATAATGAATTTTAAAGTACTGTATTCAAGACTACACATACACAAAACTACACATACTGCAAAAAAGGGATACAAGGAAAACTATAAGACCTTAGGGTGAAAGAGGGGGAATGTGGGGGAGGAAGAGTTAGTAAAAGGGAACCTACCTTTTCTTACCGTCTCGTTTGGCGCTCTTTTGCCGGCGCTGATATTCACTCTGCAGCTCATTCTGTCTGGCTGTGTGCTCTTTGATCAGGTCTGTGGTTTTCTTATGGTGCTTCTTCACCAGCTCTTTCAGCTCTTTATATTGTTTCTTCTGCTCACGCACAAAAGATTTCTGCTGCTTCAGTTCCTCCAGCGTATGAGCTTCCAGCTCTAAAACACACACACACACACACACACACACACACACACACACACACACACACACACACACACACACACACACACATCATATTTTAATAATCACAAAATGTTGCAAAAAAACTACATTTTATGAAATATTTTTTTAGCTATAGTACCTGTGAAAACACTCTGAATCACATCTTCAGTCTTAACAGTGGGTTTCACAGATCCTGGAATAAATATCACATAGAAATGACTCTCTCTGTCTCTCTCTCTCTCTCTCTCTCTCTCTCTCTCTCTATCTCACTCTCTCATCTCTCTCTCTCTTCTCTCTCTCTCTCTCTCTCTCTCTCTCTCTCTCTCTCTCTCTCTCTCTCTTTCTCTCTCTGCCTCCCTCTATCTCTCTCTCTCTCTCTCATTCATTCACAGTATTGGGAGATGGCCTTATCCAGAGAGACTGAGACTTAATGGCCTTGCTCAAGGGCCCACTAGTGGAAGCTTAGTAGTTGTAGGATTTGAATCTATGAATGCCTTAACCGCTGAGCTACCACCTCCCTCACACACAAAACACAACACAACACACACAACACACACACACACACACACACACACACACATGAAAATGCTACTTGAATACATTAGTAATTACATGACAATTTTATAAACAGGATGGAACGCATTACGGTGAGGCAACAAGGCAGTACAAAACTGTACCTTGCATTAACAGCCTCCTGAGACATCATATATCAGTCATAAAAAGTCATAAAAAGTAACCTTATCTAAATGTTACATAAACATGTCTGGCTAATTTTAGTTCGATCTGTAACAAGAATATATTACTCACTACTGTCTGATAAATGTGAAGGCTGACACCTCATTATGCAGAAAATCATCAACGGCATCAACAAAATGTCAACAATACTATTTCATTATCCCACGTATAACGTATTGTCATGACAATGACAGGGAATTCGATATTATGCATTTGAATATGGCACCAGATGGTTATTTTTCCTTATTAAGTATAAAAAAAATATGCCACTGAGAATAGACTATCACATTTAGACTATGACTTAACTAAACCTCTTAATAATTGAATTGTACTATTGAACAATTTAAACATATCAGAAATAAAAAAGTAAAAACAAAAGCATACATTACAATAGGGCCATTTATATAATACAAGTGAACATTTATTTCTTGATATAAGTAATCAAAAAACACTTTTAAGTCAGACTGAGGCGTGTATACCTGTAGAGTGAGCATGATGGCTGACCAGCGAAGGCGGTTTAGGAGAGATGAGAGGAGTATGGCTTGTTCCATTCTCGGCCGGAGGGGGCTGGGCGTCGCTGTTTGACTCGGATACAAGCTCCCCACATGCATCGATCTGCAAACACACAAAAGAAATCAAAGGAATCAGAAACCGTGGAAAGGAAAAAAGCTACAGGAAAAAACAGTTTTTAATATTGAGCGCCATAAAAACACTAAATAGATAGTTGTTTCTTATCATTTTCAATAAATATACATGTTCTACATCCTTGCAGATGCACTATCAAAACTCAAATTACCTCCAGTCCAGTGCAGACTTTGTAGATATAGCGCTGGTAACCCACTCTTATCATGGTTAATTCTAAGACGGAATCGTTTTTATTTTTATTTTTCAGTCCTTAAGCCTGTTGTCCTTGGCTTTACTCAGCTCACGGTTTAAATGTTAGTGCAAACTGCACCTGGTATGGCTTAAAAGACTGAGGTAACACCTCTTGAAAACTGTTGCCATAGCATTAGCTCAGGGTAACCATTAATTGGCTCTTCTACTGCTGCATCAGCTTGATTAGACAGAAAGGGCAGGACAGAGAGGTCCCGGAGGTCAAGCCAATCAACTCACACTTCAGTGCATGAGTGCTGACAACTATTTGGTGACTGGGGAGCTGGATGAAATAGCTCGCTCTCTCTCTCTCTCTCTCTCTCTCTCTCTCTCTCTCTCTCACACACACACACACACACACACACACACACAAACACAGTATAACAGAGACACGGTCAGACCGACCGAATCACATTTACACAGTACACACCTCTTTGTTGTTCACCTCTTGCCCTCCTTCCTCCTCAGTGAGAGCTGCGAGCTGATTGGCTCTCTGCTCCATCAGGTTGATATAGCGGATAGGATTGGACAGTGCCTCGATAACATCTGTTTGAGCAATATCAGACAGTGATGTCAAAGCTTGAGCACAGAGGATTTTTAGAAAAAGCTTTCGATTTTTTACAAAAGACAACAATCCAGTGTTCCAGCATGAACTCCTACCTGCAAAGGTGTCAGGGACATAGTCTTTAACCTCAGTGTAGACAAAGACAGCAGGTAGTGTTAGTGTCTGGTTCTTCTCATTCCTCAGCCCTATGTAATGGTAACCTGAATCAGAGTGAGAGAAAGCGAGAGAGGAGACAGACTGTTTATCCCTCCTGCTCACTATTAATAACAAATACTAAGCAGCTTTTGAGGCAGCGGTATCCTAAGATTAATTACAGAGAATCAAATTAGAGCATAAAACAAAGCTACATGCCAGGCCTGATGGCGTTCACCGGGATGATGCGATGACCGATAATCTTTCCATTGTCTTCATAGACGGCTATTCTCAAAGAAGCAAGTGTAGGAAGAACCACCTTGATGAAACCGCCAAGTACAAAATGGTGACCAGATTTGAAAAACATGTATATCTTTTAAACGAAAAGCACTAAAAGTGTATAAAAATTCACTTGCTTTTTTAAATTTACCTTCTTAAAGACTATGGGTTCCTCATCCCACACAGGGTTAACAGCGTTGCCTGGAGATGTCTTTGTCCGAAATGCTTTCCTTTTAGTGTCCACTGGGAGGCCAAACATTTCCACCTCCACATAGGTGCCAACTTTTTTATCGGACAGGAACTGTCCTGATATGATCTGTTAGATATATTGTGAGACACTCGTGAAATAGATAGATAGATAATAGATAGATTGTTTGGTTGATTGATTGATTGATTGACACAACATATACCAGGAGAGCAAATAGTAGTAGCGTATATAGCTTATAATATATATATATATATATATATATATATATATATATATAGATATATATATATATATATATACATACACACACACACACATATATACTATATATATATATATATATATATATATATATATATATATATATATATACTATTATATACATATAGCACTATATAATCTAATATTAATCTACTTAACATATTCTAATTATAATATATATATATATATATATATATATATATATATATACATATATATATATATATCTATATATATATATACTATATATATATAGATAAGGATTAGGGTATATATATATATATATATATAATATATATATATATATATATATATAATATATATATATATATATATATAAACGTAAATAAATAAAAAAGTAGAAAAAGTACGTAAAAAAGAATATCTTAGAAATGCGGTCTGTTTTAATATATCAAGGAATCTAGCTGATGATTTCTTCCTCCTTGAAGAACTCTTTGGTTTCTTACGTAACAACAGATGTATCACAACAATTATTGCTATTAAATCATGCAGTCATGCGATCATTTGAACTTGAAATGGATTTCCCATTTTCGAAAGTCTGTCTTGGAAAAATCTTTCCCGCCAATTCATATTTTCCAAATAAAAAAAAAAAAAAAGTGAAATTCAGTCATTTAAAATGAATGTGGATGACCATGAAATACAATATGACAACAAAATGCATGTTTCAAGCCACTTGAAATCATTAGCTAATACTTATAATTAGTTAATGAAATTATTAATTTAGTTAGAGTGCAGAAAATCCGAATGATTCTTCCTGTCAGAACTCCGAATGAGTTTATGTAAACAATCTGATATGAAAAGCAAGAAATTCTGAGTAAACACAGCATCAAAGGTTATCAAAGCAGCATAAACTCCAGGAATTAAGATACCTTGAAATTAGAAAGAGTAGACAATAACGGATTACCTTCACTGAAAGGGTGTGAGCTACAATTCCATCCACTGTGCTCTCAGTGAAAGGGTCAAAGTTTTTATCAGGCCTCCTCATAAACTCAGGTTTTAACCTGTAGCCACATTTTCCATTATAATCATACATGCCCAGGTTCAGCTGCATGGCGAGATCTGTCGATCAACAGCAAGGAGTGATATTTACAAATGGACATTTTACATATTCTCACAGATTATGCTCACATCTGGAAAAAGCTCAGAAAAGATGGTTAGCTCAGTCTCGAACGGAAATAACTTGGCACAAGGTGCACCTGATTCATATTCTGATTTGCTGTCAAACTTCAAATGTTGGTTATGACATCCGGTAATAAACCATGGAATTCAGGAATAGGAATATGTACTGACAACTTCATAGTAATGCAACTGGCGGCTTCACAGTGTGTGAACACATCTTAATAATTACCCCTAATAGCTGATTATAACATTTAGTGTTTTACATACATTTAATCTTTATAAACACACACATCATTTGCATGCTATTTGCATTAAGGAAAGTGGTAAGGTGTTGGACTTTGGACTGGAAAGTCATGATGCCAGTACCATCAATCTGCTGGTTGTATGGGCCCATGATCCTCATTTGCTCAGTGTATAACAGCATAAGAACATTTCCCAAATGTCAAAAATGCAAATGCAAATGTATATACATTTTGCATGTACAAATAATGATGCAGTGTTCCTAGTGGACCATTTATGTTTTCCTAGGATCATTAACAGTTGCTTGGAGCATCTTTGCTTTTAAGTTGTATTTATATCCTCATTATATGTAAAGTGAACAGCTCCAAAATTCGCAACAGAACATAGAATGCTGAACTTAAACCTTAGATTAAAATAAAATAGCAAATATAAAATAATACGACTCCAAATGTATGTTACATTTCATTTTTGTTCACAATTAATGTATTATCATTCACAAGTATATTTAATTGCAAGCACATTATTTAAGATGCCACTGTTGGGACCTCTATTCTCTTTGCTCTCTGCTCCAGGGGCATGGTATCACAGCTCGGAAGAAAGAAATTCACTATTCCATCCATCCATCCACTTTCTACCCTTTATCCGGAACCGGGTCGAGGGGGCAGCAGTCTAAGCAGAGACAGTTTGTGTCCATTTTGCAGGCCAGTCGAGAGACATAGTCCCTCCAATGTGTCCTGGGTTTTCCCTGAGGCCTCTTCCAGGAATTTCACTATGCAATATATATATATATATATATATATATATATATATATATATATATATATATATATATATATATTTTTTTTTTTTTTTTTTTTTTTTTTTTTTGGGGGGGGGGGGGGGGGGGGGGGGGGGGGATCGTGGGGTAATATTATTTGAATTTATGATCTCAGTCATTAACATTTACATTCTAATATGGCAACAATAACAACACTATAACCTTAGAAAACCCATGAATTCTAGTTGCCTATTTTTATAGGTTATTGTACCTATTGTCTGGAAGTTCAGTGCCACAAGCTGACATCCAGCATTCCAGAATACTTGAGGCATGTAGTTTGAGGAGTCCACTCTTGTGCCTTTGGGGTAGATTCGACTAAGCTGGAGTTTGTTATACCTGTGTGATCTTAGTTAAGGAACAACAAGAATTGAATTCTAACTTACACTAGTATTCTCAAATTCACAACCCTAACTGATGAGTGTATTTATTTTATTTTATTTTTGTGTCCATTTTGCAATCATTTTGCAGATGTTACTGCAGCTACTGGTTTGTTTTTGTTGGCTCATGTAGATTAATTTAATCAGAAACAGATTTCTTTGTAAAAAAAAAAAAAAAAAAAAAAAAGAAAATGCTATTTTAACATCCATTTTCTCTCATAAAGCTGTAAAAGTCAAATTAGTTATTTTTTCATTATTAATGGTACCAAACAAGCTGCATTTTTGCCTCAATATTAGAATTTTTTCTCTTGACATTCCAGTATATATAGTTAAATACTTTCCTAAAGTAATCTCTATGTGCATTCATTGAGGAAATGCAAGGAGTAAAACATGTGGATGTTACAGTATGGAAAAAAATTACCACATGTCCTGTTTAGTTCTATTACATGCTTTATTCTAAGCAGGATGATGGAAAGATGAAGCGGCAGCATGATATCCTCAGTCACAGAAATATATTGGATAAATGTTTCACTGCATTGTAATTAAATGACAAAAAGGATACTCGACAAACTCTACTGGAGATTTCGTCAGCTGCTCAAGTGCCTTCGTCTCCACAAATGAAGACATGTGATAACTTTTATGCGACTCTGTAAAAGAAGATAGAATTAGGATTTTGACATAGTTCACTTGCAGCCTGATATAGCGCTTGATGTACAACATAAAGCAGATATGATTATGATCTCATTGAAATCAACTTACTTTTAGAAGCTTCAAATGAGATGAACTTTACTGGCTGGACATAGTTGACCAAGTTAGACATTTCCTCTGTGGCAAATGCTTCACTTCCTGCTGTCCCCTAAACAAGGTGCATATAAAGCAGTCCACTCCTTTACTGACAAATACTAGTCCATGTTTACAAGAGACGGCTCAATGCATTCATTGAGTGAGTTTGGCAGATATTTGAGTGACAGGAAAGAGTATTCTTTGTAGTAGTATATTATAGTACATACTGCATCTTAATATGTTATTTAGTGAACCACTACACGAAACAGTCAATGTTTAGACACGTCATCCAATTTAGTGTTTTTTCTTTATTTTCTTCACTATTTACATTGTAGATTCTTACTAAAGGCATTACAACAATGAATGAACCCATATGGAATTATGTAGTAAACAGTAGTGTTCGGTATCATTTTAATTTTATCGATTCCAAACAGTGAACCAACTGCAGATGCTTAGTCATGTTGGTCATGACACCTTGCTTGTAACGTATTAGTTTAATACAGTAATTACAGTTAGCTTTGTCTTCAGTTAAAAAGAATAGTCACACTTTTGAGTGCTTCCCGGCGTCAATCTTGTAAACAGCTGTTTAGATTACCACATAAGGTCCTGGCAGATTTGCAGGTGATAATGCGTCCAGGAATCGATAAGAGGAGTTGAAATTTTCGTTTTATAACATGATATTAACAACAAAAGTATTCGATCCAGTACCAGAATCCATTCATAACAGTAAACAGGATTGCTGAGCCAGATGATGTGGCCTCTACAATCAAGTGACCTAAACCCAATAGAGATGGTTTGGGATAAGATGGAGCACACATTGAAGGTAAAAGGTCCAACCAGTGCTTCAACACTGTTGGAAAACCATTTCAGGTGGTGACATCATGAAGCTCATCGAGAAAATGCCAAAAGTGTGCAAAGCAGTAAGCAGGCTATTTTGAAGATTCAAAAATATTAACCATATTTTGAGTTATTTCAAACTTATTTGTTTACTACATAATTCCATATGTGTTCATTCATAGTGCTGAATGCCTTCAGTGAGAATCTGCACTGTAAATAGTCATGAAAAAAAAGAACCATTAAATGAGAAGGTGTGGCCAAACTTTCGATTGGTAAATACAAGCAGTGTCTACCTCCTCAGTGGACTTTTTACAGTCGTCATCTTCATCATCTTCATCCTCACTTTCTGCATCAGCCTCACCTGATGACATATCAATAAAAATGTTGACATTTCTTTGTGATCTGAATGTCACGCATATCATAATGCTATAGAAAAAACAAGCATTTAGACATCAATTCTACACCCACTTTTAACATCTAAATACATTAGTATAATAATTCAATGATATGTGCATAAATTAACTATACAATATACATTCAAACATATTGAAAACCACAGTAAATTACATTGCAGTAGGCAAGCTAACAGGCTTGATTACCATGAAACGGGGAAAACTCACCGATGTACAAATGCATAAGCATATGTTTGCATCAATATCAGGTTATTATAATAAGTAGCATATAAAATGTTATCACAAAGTTAACATATATGGTTTAAGCAGCACATACAGTATTAATATATATATATATATATATATATATATATATATATATTATATCTATATATATATATATCTATATATATATATATATATATATATATATATATATATATATATATATATATATATATATATATATATATTAATATATTATTTCCATCTATCATTTCTAACATCCTGTAAAATTCACAGTAGGTTTGCAGTGCTGCTTTAAACCATATGTCTTAACTTTGTATTTAAATGCTTGTTTTCAATATTTGTATATTTAATTTATGCATATCCATTCATTGTTATACAAAATTCAATTATATACAGTATAAATTACAAATGCTTATATCATAACAGAACAAAATTTAGAAGATTTAATTCAAATTGAAATCCCCCATGCACTTGTCAACATGCAGCCACTATGAAATTAGGGATAGTTAAAATCAAAATGTGGCATTTTTTAAAGTAAAACTTTGTGCAAACACTTTCATACATAAATACACTGAATTAGAGTTGTATATATTTATACAATCTAATTGAAACTAATTGGAAAAAATAATTGTCAGCTCATTTATTTATCAAACTATGTAGTAGTCCTAACTGTAATCCAAACTGTAGTCCTAAAATAAGTGCTTATGTATAGCAGGATTACAGTCACTCATAAAAAATTGTTAAAGCCTTAAATCTTTCTAGTGCTTACAGTATTTTGAATTACAATGTAAACATCTTATATTTTCAGAAATTAAATAAACCTTATGTGCATTATGAACACAAAATAAGTGATGTTTCATAATGCACATTTAAGAGTATTCTAATTGTGATAGCTATGCCCATGATGCTCGGTCGTCTTGGTAGATCAATGTTTACTCACCAATATATTTTCTCCCTTGTAGTCTGCTGTCACTACCGGTCTCTGAGCTTGGCTGACTGGAGTCTGGCATGTCATGATTTGTGGAGCCTATAAAAACAATACAGATCATTCCCAATGGAAAGGTCAAAACCTTAAAAAAAAGCCAAGCCTTTTCCCTTAGGATAATGATAATATTCCCAAGTAGGATAAATAGATTTATTAAAAATTTACTGCTTAATTTTTTTGTCTCAGACTCATCATAAACTCACATTCATATTACTGGTAAAAATAGGAAATAATGAACAAAGAGAACACTGAGTGACGTGAAAGCTGGATACTTATAATATAATCTATAATATAGATCTATTGATATATATCTATTGTATCTATCTATAATATAGATCTATTGTCATGATTTTGGGGATTCATCTTCTACAGGCCTTTGCACATATGGTGTTTTTTGAATTGCTTTGAAGAGCAATAAATCCTTTGCTCATATTATATGTGTTTCTTTTACTATTAATTCTACTAGTAAGAGTGAGCAAAAAAAGAAAGCAAAAACTTATAAATGTATAAATTGCTAATTAAGTACAGATTACACCAATAAAAGTAATGAAAAAATAAATCAATAAAATAGTATGTAAAGCATTAACAAACAACAACAAAGTAAATCCCTCTACAGAGATTGATCATCTCCTGATTAAAGTTTTAATTAATGCAAACTGGAATAATTTAGAGACTTTTACTCTGTTTTGGTTATGCGTTATCTGTCCAGCAGAGGGCAGTATCAGCTCAGTGTCGCAGATGATGAGTTTCAGCGACGCTGCTGACGGATCTCTCTGTGATTGTGGCTGAAAGCTAACGGTGAAAATATCGACCAACCTGCCTGCTATCACTTACCCCCTGAGGACCGGCAGCACAAACAGCAGCCAAATGCATCCTTGCTGAAAAGTAATTACAAGCTTGTTCTATATCGGAAGCCAAAATACACATAACCTAACTAGTAGGCAGGAAAGTGTGTGGATCAAATCAACTACTTAGATTCACCAACATGGTATTCAGAATATTATTTATATCCTGACCTACAGTATGAAACCATTCAACAAAGCAGACATTATATTTCCCATCATATCATGAGCCCAGGGGCTGAAGAGGGGTCATAAGGTGTGCTGGATTAAAGAGGGGAAAAATACCTGCGCTTGGAGATGACGGCTCACACACACTAGATGAATCGCTGTAGGTATTAGAGGTCTGCTCACAGAGTTTCTTCTTTGCGCTGCCCTCACCTTTGTGCGAATTCTTCTTGTTCTTGATGAGAATTTTCCCTAAGAGATCCATTGGACTCGGCAACGGATTTCCTGGTTCCAGCTGAAAACAAAGGTGTTTCTAAAATATTACTGGCATCGACTAACCCAGACCCAACCAGAAACGCATCGAACAATTCTAGAAATGAATGCACACGTTCTTTAAAAGGCACGTAATGTCTTTTGTTTTTTGTCACATAACAGCATATATTTGTTTATTTTAAACAATTCGGTGAAGAAAGAATATTTTTTGTTTTTATTGCACACATGCATAAAAAATAAATTATATTCTTTTTTTATAATAAGAGTTTAAAGCACAAGGTGTAAACCATTTAAGTTGAATATACGGTATACTACACAGGGCGCTGTATAGTTGAGATTAGATAGGTAAAGATCGGTGTGTATTCTGACACAATGGTAGAAAAATCACACTTTTTGTTTGCGTTCATTTATAATAGAGTAAAACAGGTAGAGGCGGTAACAGAGAGAGATAGAGAGAGAGGGAGAGAGAGAGAGAGAGAGAGGTGAGAGAGAGATTCCTGCTTTTTAAAATCATTTTTATTTATTTTGATTTAATTATTATTTTCTTACAATATTTGTATTCAGCCCAGCTGCAATTGCTTCAGCAATACAACTGAAATGAAATTGAGAGAAAGAGAGAAGATATTACGAGGTGTGTGTGAATGGAGTTGGGGAAGGTGGGACTGAGTTTGATTATAGTCTATATTCAGATCTTTCTGTGCTGAATTTCTCTGAAATATTCAGGTATAAATGTTTTTTTTTTTTTTTTTTTTACAAATTCCATGTGTGCCTTCCTACTTGCTCTTGGGAAAAAGAGAGCTAACTTAGATATAAAGCCAAATATGCTTTTTCACAGTGCGACAGTTGGCCTGGCTCTGTCCAACTTCACATGGTCTCCTAGACAAAGGCCCACAGTGAAGATACAGGCCTTTCCTCCCGCAATAAATCTACCGGCACAATGAGCGTATTACCGCAAGTCATTCACAACCTTCTCTAATGAGTGAAAGAGTGGAGATGAAAAGAGGAAAGCGCTTACGTAAGGACAAGTGACAGGGGCTCAGAGTTCCTCTACAGGAGCACAAAGCAAGCTTTTGACTGGTTACTATGACAACTGTGGGAGGGGTGGGATTGGGGTAGAGATAAAGGTTTGCCAAGCACTAGCATTTAGATCAGCTAGTGGCATATTTCCATTTAATCGGCACCAAGCAACAGCCCGCCGTGCCGTGATAACCGCTTGGCTGATTGAGTACACTGATTCCAGGGCTCATGTCATTGGCTGGAGATGATAACAGATCTGATATAACCATTGTCACTATTTTCCTTCTACTGTTTTTTTTTTCTTTTAAGATTTTAAAATTAATTGCTTTTAAATCCATAATGTGAAATAGCTGGCCAGTTTGGAAACATACGAGATGAGTGTGTATCTAGATAACTTCTAGAATAAATACAAAATCAGTTAGGATAAAGTTGTGGACTCACTGCATATTTCTCCAGTGGCTCTGTAAGCAGAGAGTCTCCAAATATTGATCTGCAGTACTCAGCCATCTTACCTTGCTGCTTGGGGCTGTGAAAACAAGACAAACAGAAAGACTAGCAGCGCTACGGCCATGACCTCACATACATTTACATTAACACGCCACTGTCTGACAAACGACAATTAAATTTATTTTCCTTGACAAAACAAATGTTGTTGACGTTTTTCTGCTCTTAAAGTTACATCCCATGACCAATATACAATACCTGTATTCTATAACAGCTGGCACATCCTTTATAGTGTCTATGTAACTGTGATCTGGGAAACTACATGTACCACAGTTGAGTCACTGAAACCATTGTGCCTTGTCAAGTGATTTCAGTGGAACAGCATGGTCTGAGAAAGTGAGAACTGTGTAGCCTGAGTGGGGGGAGTGCCTCTTTTACTTACGAGTCCACATGGTTCTCAAATGAAAGGATGACAGGAAAAGGAGACGTCTTGAAAGCACTCTCGGCAATGGCCTCAATCACTTCCTGAAAAAGACGTGTGGCATTGCACAATCATCATCAAGCCGCAAAACACTTTCCGGACCCACCATGGACCTCGTACTGCAGTGATGAATGCTGATAACAAGATAGTTCTAATGCCACTCCAGATGGAAATGCAATCTTAGTGCAAATCAATCTTTGATGATTTAGCTGTCTCATCAGAAGTAAGGGTTTAACTATGATGACCTAATAAGAGGGCGCAAATTATCTTCAATATTTTTTTTGCCCCCCCCCCCCCCAAATCCATTGTTTTTTGTTTGAATGTGCTTAAACATATTGTTTCATATTCTTCAGTACTCTTCTGTTTGCCACTGTATTGCTTGATCTTTTTAACTCATTCTGCCATATATTGTACTCAGTGTTCCACTATATATTGAAGTGTGCAGTGTTGGGAAGGTTACTTTGGAAATGTAGTAGATTATAAATGAACCTATTCAAAATGTAATAGGTAGTGTAACTTTTCAATTACTTTATAAAAGTAAAATAACTGATTACATTTGATTACTTTTTGATTAATTTCATTTGTCCACTAGGTGGCACTTACTGAAATTAACATTCTAAGGAAAAATAATTCCAAACCCGGAACTGAGCTGCATCAGAATCAAATAGTTAATGTTTTTTATCACTAACTGTAACAAATAAGTTACTTTTATTTTGTAATTTAATTACATGTAACTAGTTACTCCCCAACGCTGCTAGTGTACTTGTGGAGATTTGAACTCATTCAGCATCAAGGGTGTTGGTAAAGTCAGGTTCTGATGTAGTTGAAGTGAGGAAGCCTGGGTTGCAGTCAGCATTTCATTTAATTTCAAACATGTACAGTAGAGTTGAGCTCAGTGCTTCATAGCAGGCAGCTCATGATCCTCTCTTCCAAACCAGCATTGTCATGCTGGAACAGGTTCAGGTCTCCTATTTCAAGTGAAGGAAAATTGTAATGCTTCTCCTTCATATGCAGGTCCTATACAATTGTGTGGCTCCCACTGTGTGGTAACAATTAGGGGAAGAAACACCTGGCTGGTGTCTTAATAATTTACATACAGTGTGTACGGTTGTGAGACTTAGTCACAATAAATTCACAAGGTGGGCTTTGTACAGATTTTACTAAATGCCAATTAACACCTAGTTGATTATAGATTGCATGTGTACTGAAATGATCACCAAATTTGTTTGTGATGTTTTGCTCAGACTGACATCTGTTAAGTTTACCTTAGAATACACATATGCAAGATGGTTGAAAAATTGGACTAAGTTATAAAGTTGATCTATTTTTTGGGTATATACAAAGAATATTCAGTCGGTGTAAAGTATATTAAAGTATATGAACTCGACTGTATATAGTGTGTGTTCCTTCTTGCACTGTATTTTCATTTACATATCCTCTAGTCCAGTTTGTGCCCCAGTGGCAAGCTCTGTCACTTTGTTCCAGCAATGTTTGTCTTTGTCCCAATGTTTCGGCAAACCAAAATCCAGCTTCTTGCTATCTTACTCGGTTCCCAGTCTCACTGCTACTGTTAATTTACCTTAAAGGAGATCTCGGTGGTCATAGTGAAGCCGTGGGTGATGATGGGCTCCTCTTCGGCTGTGCGGCCCTTCCAGCAGTCCAGCTCCACACAGCGGCAGCCTGATAGAAGCACCTGCCTGTACATCTCCACTGAGGAGTTTCCTGCCAACTGCCCCGCTGCACAAATCACAATGACACTCAGAACCCAGCAAAACCACTGGACCACATAACAAGTATAACGTCATTGCACCCAAACACCAGGCCGATTTCTGAGGGAAATATGTGGTTTGCTACATGAAATAACATTGGTTTTAAATAATATGCACACTGTAAATCCCATATAACACTGCAATCAGTGTAAGGGACATGAATTGCCTCAGTTGACCGAGATTGTAAATTCAAACATAGATTTGTATTTGATATGAAGGAAAGAGAAAAATCTAAAGATTTTCAACCAGACAGACTATATTCTACAGCTTGCAAACATAATGGAAGCCATGGTGCCACGTTACCATTATAAGCAAAGCAATTATTTCCCTATTAGAAATTGAAATACTACAGCAGAGAAGATGAAGTCTTAGAGAGATATAAGGTCATTTTCCAGGCAAAAGCCTTCTTTTCCTCAGAAAATGCATTCTGTCATTTTGAGTAATCTTTTATCTACATTATCTCCTAATAACTGCATGCAATTGCAAACTCGTTTAATGTCTTTATCTGGAAACAAATCAGTCCAACTATTTAATGGCACAGCCCATTAGCAAAATCATTTGGTGAATATTATCTGTTAGCTCATTTATTTGTAGTATTTCTTTTTTATTTCTCATGTTATTCTGTACATTATTCTCTAAAAATCCATACTATAAATAAAGCATACTATATATTATTATGCAAAAAAGCTGTACTCCTTGTAAAGATCTAAAACACATTAAAATATGTGCAAATATAAAATAAAATGTTCAATATGTAGCTGTCAATATCCACACATAAAATTTGCATTGTTGTAGGGTGTCACTTTTAAGGAAGTGGACTAGACGCAGTTATAATCTTCTTCTTTAGCTCTGGTCAAATAATTCTTAATGTCACGGAAAATCTAATTAAACACCGGAAATTCAACGTTCCGCTGAACAAACGAGCTTTGAAGGTTAAAAGAGGCCATTTGCACTCTAGTTTTCTCTTATTACCCCTTTAAATGCAAGAGAGGAAAATATTCTTTTTTTAAAAATGTGCCTCCTGAACATTTAGCCAGTACTTATATACTTGATTACTTGAATTGAGTATAGAATTGATAATAACTATACTCCTAAATACCTCATGAAATAGGAGTTTTTAATATTTTTTATTCACTACTAGCTTTTAAGATATTATGACCAATAATTTCACTGCACATTATGCTAAAATATGACCATCTTATTCAATTCAATCACATGTCTGTATATTTGAACATTATGTTTTCTACTATTATTACAATAATTTCTTTTGTTGTAATATTAACATGGTAAAAATTCAATTTGGATGATTTTACTAATTCTGCAAATGAGAAATTACAAAGAAATAATAAAGAAATTTCAAAGAAAAAGGTGCCTTAACTGAAAATGACATACAAGTGTGAATGTTCTATTAACTCCAATACCCTTACTATTATTATTGTGCAATAATACTGCTGAGAAATAATAAAACTGTACTGCTCGCTGGGCTCAAAATGTTTATGAATCAGTCCTGTAATAGAAAGGAGAGAAAGAGAAAGAAGCCAGAGATGCACAGAGTCTGCTTCACTGACCTGTGAGGTAAGTATTGTGGGAGGAGTTGATGAAATAGTGGGACAACGGAAGTGTCATGTCCTCACTTTGGTCCAATTTTTCAGGAGGGATGATGCTGTTCTCTTCTCCATTTAGATACCTGGCAAAACCCTCCACAGAGATCTGCCCTGAGAAACAAAACAGTATGTTTACTTACTGTATCACAACAGTATTTGCAACCCAGACATTATTGTTGCACATGCCAGGAAGAGCACTATGGATGTGATATTTGCTTTGTGGGTGTTGTTGGAGATGTATAGAAAAGGTCAGGGTCGGAGTTGCATTGTGTGTTTGTGGATCTAGAAAAAAACGTATGACTGTGTGCCCAGAGAAGAGTTGTGGTATTGTATGAGGAAGTCAGGTGTGTCAGTGAAGAATGTGAGGGTAGTGCAAGACATGTATGAGGACTTTGTAACAGCAGTGCAGTAGGAAGGATAGACTGGTTCAAGGTAGAACTGGGATTGCATCAAGGATCGGCTGTGAGCTTTTTCCTGTTTACAGTAGTGATAGACAAGTCAGTGGACGAGGTCAGACAGGAGTCTCCATGGACTATGATATTTGTGGATGGTGTGATTTGTGCTGAGAGTAGGTAGCAGGTGGAGAAGAGTTAGGAGAGGTGGAGGTATAATTTGGAGAGAAGGGGAATGAAAGTCAGTAGGGGTAAGACAGAGTACATGTGTGTGAATGATAGGGAAAGCAGTGGAGTGGTGAGGTTGCAGGGGTAAGAGGTTGTGAAAGTGGTGGATAAGTTTACAGTAAGTACTGGGGTCAACAGTGTAAAGTAATGGAGAGTGTGTTAGTGAAGTGAAGAAAAGTGTGGAGTGGGTGGAGAAGAGTTTGCAGGAGTGATTTGTGATAGAAGGGTATCTTCTAGAGTGAAAGGGAAAGTTTACAGGACTGTAAGTAGGAGCTGCGATGTACGGTTTAGAGATAGTGGGCGTTGTCTAAAGGAGGCGGAGCTGGAGGTGGCAATGGTGAAGATGTTGATATTTTAATTGGGAGTGACGAGGATGGACAGAATTAGAGGGACAGTACATGTAGGATGTTTTGGAGAAAAGGTGACGGAGGCTAGATTGAGATGGTTTGGACATGGCATACATAGGGAGAAGAATGCTAGGCATGGAGGAGCAAGGCAGGAGGAAGGCTGATGAGTGGTGAGGATGTGGTGAGCGAAGACATGCCCGTAGTTGGGGTGAAGGAGGACAGACGTTGAGGATAGGGTAGTGTGGAGAAGGATGATCCAATAACAGGAACAGCCGAAAGAGAAAGAAGAAGATCACAACGCTATCTGGAGCTAAATTACTATGGGAAACAGTGTGGCTCAAGTGCACAACTTTAATTTAATAGACACTTGAGAACAATAATAGAAAAGAAACCATTTGAAAAAACATATTCCACATAAATATCTGGATCAATATTATTCATCATTTCCTCAAAAATAATTGTGCTATATGTTTTATAGCATCACAAACATTTTTTATTCTAAGATCCTTCCTTAGTACATTGCTAGTAGGGTCTCAATTCTTAATTAGTAGGATTAGTAGGACAAACATAATAAATGCAGGACATTATAAACCATTTCAGAATTCGTCCAGCGTTCGTGGCTTATATCAAATTATTAAGACAAGAGAATCAAGACAATAACGATCATATATGCAACAAGTTATAAAGATATAAATGATGCATTATCAGGAATCCCTGACAACATTGGTGAGAAATTATGGACGCTAAATAAAATAGTGGTAATTTCTAGGTCCTTAACTTTATATGTACACAAATGGAAGCTGGCAACTTTTACTTTATAATAAGCTTGTCATGATAAAATGTTTTGTATTTTTAAATATTTCAAATAATTAAAGTAAGAAAAAGCTGGGTAACTCTCCAAAAGCAATTTAGGAGAAATCCAGCACAAGTAATAGACCAATTAGTGCGATGGTCAGTGACAGCCAATGCTTTCTGAACATTTAGGTGTCTCGTCTCCCAGCAAGAAAAAGACAGCTAGTTCTCAACAACCCACACCCTAAAATTCCTCCAGGTAGAGTTCCAGTGTATGGTAGATCTCCTAAGTCCCTCTGGCCACTTCTCACTAATTAATGGTGCCATGCACTCGGGAAGACTTCTACAGCCTAATTAACGACGTTTTTCCTCTGACATATGAACACAGTCTCTATAATGAGGCGTTGGGGTGGGTGACTTTCATCTCAGCAGGACCTCACCTTTTTAGCCTTGTGAGAGGAGAACCCAAAGATGTAGATCACACAGAGAGTGTCACTATTTGATTGTTCTAACCCTCATTATAGAGTAGAGTCCGGGGAGTACATATCAATTATTACTTTTACATTTTCTGTGATTTATTTGACGGGTGATTTTTATCCAGATGGATCTGAAGGTGAAAGTGCCCAAGACGAATTAGAATTTATTGAAATGAGTTTTGTAGACCATTTTATATCAATGTTAATATAAAAATAATAAAAAAATAATAAAAATATTTCTTGCTATTTATTTCTGCCAGAAAGGAAATATATGCAGAATGTTTGTCGATAAAATGTCCATAATTTTGTCTTTTACTCAGTTTTAAAGGTGTATGATTGTCTCAAAATAAAGCTATGCCGATTTAAAGCATACATTGACAATAAACTACCTCTTCCACAATGCATGCAACAATATTTGCCGCTAGATCGCAGTGCATCCGGCATCAGCGTTTACAGAAGGTGATTTTTCCAAATTTGGGAATTGAGAAATTTCTAGAAATGAACCCAAAATGTTCAGGAAGCGAAAAATTGATGCAGATGGCAGGCACTTACAATAAAGATGGGAATGTGAATACATGTTTGTGCTTCAAGGAGAATGTCTTTTGTGTTGACATCGCTCATCAAAGAGTATATACTGTCTTATAGTGACAACTGGCCCTTCAAGGCCAACCATAATGCTGATGTGGCCCACAATGCGTGTGACACCCCTGTTGCGAAGATCTGAGCAGGATCCCTAGACAGCGATTGTGAAGAAGAGCTAATGACTGATGAGTAACTAACCTGACTGTTTATTTCAGCTTATGCCTAGTTGCAAATATTTATTCATAACATGCAAGTATTTCTGGGGTACATGGTTCGTTCAGGTGGCAACTCTAACCTCTTTGATAGAGCATGGTGTCTGGTTCATACTTCTCCACCAGAGCCTGCACTTGCTCGGGCTTCAGCGGAGGGTACAGGATCTCGTTCAGCCGAGGGTCCCGCTGCTTGTTGTTGATGAAGTCGGTCATCTGATCTACTGTGAGGTACGGCCTACTCTTAGCCCCACTACAGAGATAGAATAAGTAGCAGAGTGATACTGTAAGTAATACAAAGTGGCTGAAGTACAACACTGGGAGCTGCCAAGAGAGATGAACAAAGCACAGTGAGAAAAGCCCTTGCTCAAGGAGAAAAACACTGCATTCGGAATTTATATAATTTTTGTATGACAATATTTAAAAATTCTTCATTATGTTTACAAATGACTTGTAACACTGGTTATTGGTAAACATCGTGATATTTTCTTTACTAAGTGCTGTAAGTGCTGAGGTATAAGAGGAAGATACTCTAGAATATGATGACATTACAAAATAATAAACTATGTGGGAGTAAACCGTACCCCATCATTCATGTGGATTATTCTCCTGTCATGATGGGCCTTGCACTGAAAACACTAAACACTACCATTGCACAGAAATTCATACCAAGGAACATTTTTGAATAGCTTCCTCACTATTCAGCATGTTGTAACAGCTTATAACCAATAACTGACTCTTAAGCAGGATATCTGATAGACAGTATGGTCTTTGCCACCTCTAATGTGTCATGCAATCTTTATGAGTGACTTTCATTCTTATCTTATTCAATTTGATATATGAGTTTAATTTGCAAGCTGGCTCTGTTCAGGCTGATGGGAATTTCTACATTTCTTTCTTGGGCTACTGCAGCTGCACCCCCCCCCCCCCATCCCCCTGCATCCCCCCCCCCCACCCCCCCCGCCCCCCCCCCCCATCCCCAGGCCCCCACCAATCCCCCCCCCCCCCCCCCCCCCCCTTCCCCTGCCACCACCCCCCAGCAGATACTACTGTAAATCCCAATTTAGAGAGACCCGGCAATAAACCTGGATTCAGTATGAACCATGAAAGAGGCTTACATTTCGGAGAAGATGGTATCAATGTCCTTCCGGGGACAAATGTTATTGAGGAACACTCTGAAAATATCTGGAGTGAACTGCTCCTGGGGAATTATATCATTCTGAAGGAGGAAAAAAAAGAGATCACAAATGCACTTAATTGCTGTTTCTAGAACATCAAAAAAGATACACAGGGATCCAAAACTCAACATAGTCAATTATATCAATATTATTTTGCTCAATATGGACACAAAAAGTATATACATTTAATATTTGCATTTATATTCTGGAAAACACTGCACATTGTTTCACTAGATAGAGAGATTTATATATACTTAACAAATACTTTGGTTAAATGCCACACACTTGTTAAGGCTCTTCAGTGCCACCAGTACATTGTTAAGGAATACTCAGTGTCAGGTATCTGGCTATACTAAGCCTTCCATTTCTACACTGCTGTGTTTATGGTTATGACTATGTTTCTGGTTAATGTCTTTGTCTCATGCTCAAGCGACTCTGTTTGCAGGTTGCCTGTTTTAGCTTACTTTGCAGTGTTTTAATAAAGGAACATACAACTCTTACCATCTCCCCCACCTGACACGCTAAGAGTCGAAAAAGCACAATCCATTTTTAAACTAAATTAGAAACTGGTACAAACTAGAGTGAACCTATAACTTAATGGAATCTACAGGATTCGAGTTGTAGCCATCAATTGTTTACTCACTGTAAAATAGTGCTTTTATTTTGGAGAATGTACTGAAGGATTTATAAACTGTTTATAGGATGATGCAGCCATGCAGAGTTTTATCGGAGCAAAAGCAGATGCACTGATACAAACACATACAGACGGCAGGGTTAAAGACAGTGCAGAGGGATTAGCACTGCTGATATTTAGTTCTAATTAACTCAGAATTACAATAACAACAGCTACAGCAAAACACAAACAAATAATAATAATCCTAGCAAGTCTCTAACACAGGGCAGTACTCTATTTGAGAGAGACATAGATAGATTTTGTGTATGTGTGTGTGTATACATGAAGGCTTTATATTGCGTTAAGGCTGTTGTGTATCAGGTACATGTGATTGTATAGTTCCATATGAACTACACAAATACACTCATTCTTGGCATAGATTCATGGTAAACAACCTATTATATTTTTTATTTTAAAGGGATTTATATTACATATCTTACAGATTTCACATATGTTAACATTAGAAGGTATGAATGGGCTCTCCTACACAATTTGACATCACAAATAAATCATAAATAAGGCTGTAAATAAGGAAATTGAAAAATCTCAATCAAATACTGAATCGGTGCCGGAGATGTATCTGATGAATTAATGATGTTTTAATGTCCAATTTGCAACTTGAACTACAAACTGAACATAAGCTCGTAATGTATCCGCAGAATTAAAGCTGAACTTTCTAATTATATAATTGCACATTTACACATTACATTATCTCAATGCCAGTAAACAAACCCAGGATCATTGACAGACATAAACCAGGGCTTACTCTCCCAGACGGAAGACCACAGATCTCCAGTGCATTCTCAACCCGCTTCCTGTCTGCCGAAAACACACGGAAGATGCTAGAGCAGAACACACAGGGCGCTCTCTTAGGGACGTGTAAAACATGGCAGCTCATATTTAATCATATATGTATACATATAATAGATAGATAGATAGATAGATAGATATAGATAGATAGATAGATAGATAGATAGATAGATAGATAGATAGATAGATAGATAGATAGATAGATAGATAGATAGATAGATCACAATTTTATAAGTATATACAATATACAATATATTTTACTCTATATTTATGCTATTCTCATTTCAGTCAATATTACATCAGAGATACTCTAATGAAACCATTTAGAAGCTGATGAGTCTAAGAGCCAAATGCAACATTAAAAACCAAATGATCTTTATTTTATGCTAATACACTGATAGCATCCAGAACTTTGACCCTTTCTAAATTACTTTTACAATTCTTTTTAATGTGCCTTGGCTTTCAGCAAAGATCATGTTTGATAAATGCAGACTGAATTTGGGACTAGGGGATGCTTTAACTGTTGGGAGGTGGTATCCCAGTGGTTAAGGTGTTGGACTCTGGACCGGAAGATCACGGGTTCAAACCCCAACACCATTAAGCTGCCCTTAGAAGGGGCCCGTGAGCAAGGCCCTTAACCCTCAATTTCTCAGTTGTAAGTCGCTCTGGAGAAGGGCGTCTGCCAAATGCTGCAAAATGTGACATTATTGCCAAGTAGGCACACAGATTGGATTGATCAATTTTCATTAACTGGATGTGCATTAGTTACAGATTCAGTATGTGAGCAGACAGACACCTGAGCAGGTCGTGGTACTTAGTGTATATTAGATACTTAGTTTGTTTTTGTGTTACTTACTTCTTCACAGGAATAGATCCCTCAGGAGTGAGCTGTAGCACTAGTCTAGAATACCTGCAAAAGGAAATGAATTCCTTTCAGAATCTATCGCTTTATTCAAATCTCATATTATCCTATCCATTGAACAAAGGCGAAAAGCTGCAGTCATTTGTTGCTTCGCTCTATAAATATTACTGACATTTTGTATATTCATGTGCATGAATATCAGCCAGTCTCATTTGCCTAACCTCAACAAGCCTTCTGTCAGAGTTTGTTTTTGTGTGCAGCAGTGCATAACCGTCCCCACGTGTTTCTAATTATAGCCTGTGTAAAAGTGTGTATGTGTGTGTCTGCACTGCAGGTATTTATGTTTTATGCACTCATAGCAGGATGCTCTGCATCAGCATTGGCACACAAGACCACACTAAAAATAGCCTAAATGTATCTTGAGATATTGCTTTGGACAATTTTTTTTGTTGCCTTTGCCAATCATTTATATGACCACTATGCATCAGCCCATGTTAGTGTTAAATATGGCTAAGACAAAAGTCATGCTGGTATTAATTAACCATTGAGATGAATGTTCTGAACTTTTGTCGAAACTCAACCCCGGTCACACACTACATCATCATATGGACCTAGTCCATCTCAAAGGACATCACTGCTGCTGCAACAGAGGAACTCAACAACAGATTGCTTTTCGGTGGCTATATGCATATTTCAGTGATGAGAGTAAAGGGAATAATTTCCATATAATATCCATATATTATATATATGTGTGTGTGTGTGTGTGTGTGTGTGTGTGTGTGTGTGATACAATGTGTTGTTCTTGTTTTGCACTGTTATTATGTCAAAATGAGAAAAAGTGCTTACTAGCTTTTGTTTTTATCGCCATTGTTTGTCTCAGCACATTTTACATAGTTTCACTTTATGATGCCAAAAGTACTGTATGTTTGATATTCTGAACGTGGTAACTGCTATAGATTATCAGGCTTCTCATCTTCGACATCAGTGTTCTCGCTTTTCCCTTCTAATTCTTCACTTTTGTTGTCATCAGAGTGCAAGATACACACACACACACACAATTGAATATATATGAGGTATTCACTTGACATTAAGGAATCTACTGTTTTTAGCTCAGAAAATAGGATCTGATTTGCTGTATTTGCTGTTACTAACAGAAGTGGTCAACAGATTTGAAGGATTTTGGTTCTTTTTTTGGTTTTGGTATTTGCACTATAAATCTTCTCCTAAATGTACAGTAGGTGAGTTTGGCCTGTCTTGGATACAAAAACATTCACTCGTCCCACATGTTTCACAGATGTGCTACTCTTTGGAATTGAGGTAAAGACTAAAAACTTTCAAGAAACAGACAGGTTCCATCAATTATCCCTTTCAGAAAATGGCACTCGTAGCTGCTAAGTTCTTGTAGTTTTCTCATCATGCGTTGTTTATTACATATATGGTCCATCCGTTATGTACACATGTTAGTCATTGAAAACTTTCAAGACATCTGGCATTGTTGTGTTTATTCACATTTTCTCCAAGACACCCGCTGGAATTTCCTGCACTGGTTATTCTAGAATGCAAATATTTTTGGCTCGGTCCTACAGATGGATAGGTTGGAAAAGAGCATGGACGGTTGCAAACACAAGCTAATAATTCAGAGTCTATTCAGGCCGCACTTACTTCTTGTTTCTAGACGCCGGCGTAATTGTGCTTCATGGCAACAAACTTAAATGTAGCTAGCTATTGAGCCAAGGGTTAAAAGGCAATTATAATTATTGTATCAACCATGATCAGCAGGGGAACATCTGAACACACACATTACTTTTAGTCAAGCACTGGAATCAGAAACTACAGCGGGCACAGGCCTATCAAAGCTGAACGATTGAAGAACAGAATAAAAGAGGAGGGCATTTTGTATTCTGAGATCCATCTCTGTTCAAGACAGTAATGTTTATTTAAGTAACCCTATTCTTCTTGTCAACTGGAGCCATTCTTTATGACCACTCTTATTTTCAAAGTATTTTCACTTATAAAACTATCACTCACTCTTTTCTGCTTATCAAGCATTTTTAATCAAACGTGTAAGCTTTTAAAACAAGCAAAAATCCCCCTTATACAGTATCAGTGTCTTAACAACTGGATTTCCAGAAAACAGGTAGCAAGATTTTTGACACTTTTAAATCATTTTACACTTTCAAATGCAAAGTTACATAATCAGCCAATTTAAATTGCCAAGATTTTATTTGTACAGGTGCTTGTGGAGTTTTCATGCATATCGATAGAGTGAGATGACTTCTTTCCTATATATTTCCTCAGTTAAATGATACCTTTGCATCTAGCATGCTAATTTAGCATTTGACTTTGAGGGCTACTAGTTGAAAATATGCAGTCTTAACCATTAACCTCCATTTCTCTAGGCCTGGAATTGATTTATGCCCTTTTTATTCAGTAATGCTCATTCTGTATAGCATTTTTATTATTATAATGGAGACAGTATAGTTCTACTGGGTGCATAAATACGTGCTGAATTGACGGATGAATGTAAAACCGAGTACAAGTTATTAGATCCTATTTGAAAGCACATTTCCCATGTACGCCATAAATCAGAAAATAAGCTTTTTTTGAACAGGTGATTTTTAAGGGGACTGATAGCACAGACTGTTTTTTTTTAATGAGGTAATGTAAAGGGTACACTTACACTTTATCTAGACAGGACTCCCGGGACAAGTTTTGAATCAGGAGATTAGAGGCCAAGCTGAAGAGTTCATCTGACCACTCCTACATATCAGACATAAAACATATGTTGGTCTACAACAGTACGTTTGACATTAAACAGTGCTACATGTGTAACATTTCCTTAAACACATTATACAACACACTGTTAACACAACACACTATATTAATCTCTGTTACTACAGAACTCTTACCAGGATTTTCAGTCAGCAAATAATTTAGAATTCTTAAATTCCCTCCATGGGTCGAGCAGTAATTTTCTCTTATTATGAATTTAGTCCATCAATTAAATATTATACATTTCATGACTGGGTTGTTTTTAATTCATATTTTCTTAACCTCTCATTTAACAACTATAGAAAGAGAAAACCCTATTCACTACCGACTTTAGCACTAAAGTTACTCTCTCTTTTTTTTACTTTTGTTATGTATGCATAAGCAAATTCATATGATCGTGGTATAATTCTATAACTATGCTATAAATCCAGCCTGCTGCATTACACACATCAGGTTTTATTAGGTTGTTTTGGATGACATTAAATAGTGCAGCGAGGTTGCACAGACTATATACGCAATCAGAAACACACACATATGAGGAAATGCAGACCATAATGAGCAAAATAATAGCTGAGGAAAAGCCGACGTATAAATCTCCCACTATAGAACAACATGGATCATTACTTGGTTGTATAGAGAAAAAGTAAGAGGCAGATAAACAAAACCCTTCACAAAGATTTTTTTTTTAATAATTTTTTTTTATGCACAAATATTTATTTAGAGACAGGCTTTCAGATGATCATATTCATCATTATGTAAATATACATAAAACGTTTATAAAATGTGTTAAAAAAAATGTTTTCTAGCATTTGCATTTGTTTAAAAAGTGACTCGATTATGCAATGCGTACCTTAGCCACCTCCTCCTGAAATGCCATGAAGTTCAGGAAGGAGATATTGACCATATCAGGACCAGTTACCACTGTAAGCATCCTGTTCTCAATCTTTCCCGTCACCCCGGACACACCAAGCTGCTCACGGACTTTAGTATCCTGTAAAAGAGAACAAACTGTAGATTAGGTTTGCATAGCATTTCTTTTACTGGTTTCATAATGTAAAGAAATGGTATGCAAACCTTAATACTGATCTACAGTGTAATCTGATAATACACAGATAATACAGTGTAAACTGATCACTGATCTCACGGAACAAGAATTAGTCCAAGAGTGCATGGCGTGATGCTTATATAGAAACCGCAAAGATTTAATTAGAAATATATTTAGTATTTTAGTATGGACTTCTGTAATAGCAGATGCCTCTAATGGCTTCTTGTGGTTTCATCAGCATTTCATCTGACTGCCTCTTTGTAGCTATGCTTCCTCCACATTTCAAATATGTTTGTCACATTGTCATCTTACTGTATGCTTTTCCAGGCCTGCCTAGAGTAAATATTTTATTTTTTTGGGTCTTGTGATAACGTTTCTACACTGCTCATAGCGAATTCCTTGAGAGTTTGAACCTAGCAACGTTAACGTGCTTTGACATCTTAATAAAGCACTCTTAAACATATTCAGTAGAGCGTGTCCATGCCGGTATAAACTTACAGAACTCGAATAGTGATTGGTACATTTCCCCACCTTAATTGTGTGTGTGTGTGTCGGATGTGCATATCCAGAGCAACTTATATTTATCTCATTCATACATGTGAGCAGCTATGGGGTTAAGGGTCTTGATCAGGGGTCCAATACCTTGAACATTAAACTACTACCTCCCTGAATAATAATAATAATAATAATAATAATAATAATAATAATAATAATAATAATAATAATAATAAAATACTGATGATGATTTGTGGCTGAATGAAAAGAACTTTAAATGAATGAATAGATATCAAGGTGAAATGATTGATTATTGAAGAATGCCACTGTTACACAATTCACTGCCTATCAATATATAATATCTGTACATTTTTATTGAAACTTGTTGTAATAAACATTTTTCCTCCACAGACTTACTATATTAATCTTCTCAGTGGGCATACAGGTAATGAATACAGACAGCTACAGTATGGCTTTGTCCTACAACCAGTTGATGAGCCATTAAATACCATTAGACACGTCTAATGCACGATCCGTCTTTTAGACACCAGGCCAATCCGGGGATACGAAATGAATGTGAATGTCTTAATAAGCATAATGATGAGTTTGGAAATGAGTTGTGTCGGACTTGTTACTTGTGAAATGAAATCCAATATGACAGAGTAATAAACGAAATAAAAAAAAAGTCATAGTGAATTACCAGAAATATATATGTATCTTTGTTTTTTCTTTGTTTTCTATCCCAAACAGTGAACAACATCGCTTCTCCTTTTTGTCCTCTGCCTTGAGCAGGTGTCCTTGGGAAACACTCAATAATTCTTCTGTTAATCAACACACTCAAAAAAAATTCAGGAGCAGAAGCAAATTAGCTCAGACTAATTTTCTCAATCAAACATAGAGCGTCGATGTGCTGTGCCATCATGATAAATGTCCTCTGTGTACCCCCCAATCATGTCAGCTTATATTAGCATGAACTTCATACAGGTGGTGATTATTTTCCTTTTCTCATTTTCAAGGTCTCTGGACTGATTTAAGATTCAAACTTATCGCCTGGAATCCAAACTTTGTTTTGTATTGTAGTTTGTGAACACTTGAACACTGTGCATGTGTCGTTTATAACATCCCAACATCCTATTGTACACAGATGCCTTTGCTTTTATAATATCTTGCTCTCTTATGAAAAGATATTCTACTAAAACTTAGAGTGTACTTGTGGATATTTATGTTCGTTCAGCCACCAGAGCATTAGTAAAATCAGGTTCTGATATAGGGTGAGGAAATCTGTCTTGAATTCAACTGCTATAAGACAAACAACTGTATATGTATTAGAGCTGGGAGATTAATTGTCATTATCGGATCGAGTTTATGGTTTATGCCAATGTTGAAAATACAATAACTGATTTTGCGATTTCACCTTGGTTTGACACAGCGAGCTTTCGTATTTCTCCACCTCCCACATGCATTACATTGGGAAATACGAAATACAACATGGGAAGAGGGACGTGGTTTCATTAGTCACATGGAAAAGCTTCGGGTTTGCAGCTTCAGACGTTCAACAAACCAAAGCCAGTGTGTTTACACTTTTACTTTAGAAAACACACTTAAAAAATAAATACTTCAACTTCTACAGAAGTCTTTTTAATCCCTATTATCTATACCTGAGTAATAAATGTGAATGCTTTTGAGCACCAGTGTTGTTTAGAAGCACCCCTCGAGCATAGAGGGTTTAAGGGACCTTCTCAACGACCCAAAAGTTTCAGACTGGCGATACCAGGGCACAACATGTACGTGCTTACTCACTATATTACCGTTCCACAGGGTGCTTTAAAATACTACATAATTGACCAATATATGTGATAATGAGGGCTCATAGTTAGAACCACACTAGAAAGCAAATTTCAAAACTACCTGAACCATACATTTAATCTGAACATGAGGTTTAACACTTGGGTGGCTGTGGCTTTTCAAATCCTTGTGATTATATGACTGGAAATGACAGCGAAGCTAATTTATTCTCTAAATCAAATTTAGTAGATTACTGTATCTTGGCTCTGAATGACTTAATGGTACATCTCAGAGAAATACACTGCAGTGGTTGTGTTGCAGAACCAAACTCCATTTGCATGATAGAAACATTGCTAGTAGACCTTTACTGCAAAGCCCCAGCATTTTATCATGGTAATACATAAAAGGGAGGTATAAAACATGCCTAATCAATAAAGAACACTTGTCTACTAAAATCGCATGATTATATACTAAAACAATTTGGATTCATATCCATTTTTGTCTGGAAAAATCAAAACATATGCATTAGAGAGAGAGAGAGAGAGAGAGAGAGAGAGAGAGAGAGGAAAAGTATGGGAGTGGCTGCCAGAAATGATATTTCCAGTAGATAATCAAAATCTATCAAAACCCACAAAAAGCAAAAACCATGAAAACATCACATCACTTGTTTATTGCTAATGGAAGGCTTCTGAGCACGGCTTGCTGCTCGAAACCACCACAAGCATACTGCTTCTTCCTAGGCATTAGCATTTCGCACAATTCTTTTCTATTGATCTGTGTATGTGAGGCAAGAGAGGAAATATGTGAGTAAACCCTAGGCATCATGCCTGGCTGCTCATGTCTATAAATTTTTGTCAGTGTCCTAATAGCAGATCATAACGGCGATTATTAGATGAGGACTAGATGAGGACACACTCTCTCTCTCTCTCTCTCTATGGTTTTGAAGGCAAAAAATATATTAAAAATCATAAAAAACCTGTTCATGCCTCAAAGTCTGCTTCTAGAAATAAATATTTAATTAGTGTAGGGATGCATTGTTAAGCCTGTTAGATGTCCTCTTCAAAACCCCCACAAAAGATACTATCAACTCTGCAGACTTCTTATGCGTGTGTGTGTGTGTGTATGTGTGTGTGTATGAATTATCAGGACAAAAATTGACATTAGATCCTGACATTGCTTTTAAGCTTGACATTGGGGTTTTATTCATTGGGGTTTTATTCTACCGCTATATCCGATCCTTCCTCGGGTCACGGGGAGCCTGTGGCTATCTCAGGCGTCTATGGGCATTAAGGCAGGATACACCCTGGATGGAATGCCAACCCATCGCAGGACACACACACTCACATTCACACACACGTTCATACACTAGGGACAATTTTCCAAGGTCGCCAATCAACCTACTGTGTGCATGTTTTTGGACCGGGAGGAAGAGGAAACCGGAGGAAACCCGGACGGAGAACCCGGAGAAAAACCCCTGAGGCACGGGGAGAACACACACATGGCCGAGACGGGAATCGAACCCGGGAATCGAAGCCACCTTGCCCCCTTGGGGTTTATTAATATATATATATATATATAGATATATTATATATATATATATATATATATATACACATATATATATATATATATATATATATATATAGCTCCCATATATATATATATATATCAGGAATATTTCAGGTGTTTTCCCCTGTATCAGAGTCACTCAGTTCAGCAAACGTGTAACGAATTAATTATTACCCTAAATGAGTCAAGTGTGTAATCTTTCGAGTGGGCACGGGACACCAGTGCTCACTTGCGCTCCAAACAGCTGATTTGCTTGCACAAGTTGCTTACTCAGTTACTTCAGCAGCAGGTCACACAAACACAACAAATGTAATAGTATAGACAATGAGTGCTAAACGAGCAACCCTGTGTAGTAAACATGGTGAAGTAAATAGTACATTATACACTGTCTTTAAGGGCTAAATACTTTGAGGGATAGAATTGTGATTTTATAATAAACTAACAGTGGCGCTTCCTCTACTGCACCATGATCTACCAACGGCATGGCTGTCTGCATCACATATTTACATCATTTAAATCCTATTATTACATCTACAAGGGAATCGCAGAAAGTTATTAGAGCCCTGAAGAAAAAGTACAGCACAGAGATTTTGGTTAAAACACACAATACAATATCTAAGTTTGGATTCATCACTCCAGCAGACTGCACTGCTAAATCAGGGATGTTTTATAGATATAGCATAAATTATGAAATCATTAACTACCAATTAAGCGTGAGCTCCCAACCCAAAATCTTGCTCTAATAACTTCCATACGTCATATGACAGAGTACGGAACAGGAGTACATGGATGTCATAAAAGCATAGGATTTTAAGCCTCTAATAGACTCCTGTTTCCCCTAAATGTTTTATCTAATCTTATAATAATGAACAGATGCTGAAAGTGTTCCACCATCTGAATCACAGACACCAAAAGTAACATTACAAAAAATCAGCTTGAGCTTTTTTTTCCAGCTGTTTTTGCAGTTAGGGACTTTAATAAGAAACAATCAGAAGGAATTTATTATATAAACGTAATTATAAATACACCCATCAGCTTTTGGTCTGAAGAAATGCACGACACCAAAAATAATGTTATTGTCTTTACCCTTGAATTAAAAAGCAACATTTGTTTCAAGCCAAAATATTCTAATTGATGGAAATATTTTGCATTTCCTCAAATTGCTCTGTCACAAGCTTTGAAGGGGAGCACACATGAAAGCATTTTTTTTGCCTCTGTTGAATGCCATTTGCTGACCATATGACCTGCTCTTTATGCATTAATCAGTTTGGCTGATAAACGGCGAAGAGCAGCAGCAGCAGCATCACAGTGCACACAGCCGGTTTCTGCAGCACTGCGGAAAAGGTCAAATCTTTATTGGTTAGCTGTCAGCTAAAGCTTCACTGACCAAGGAGCAAGTTGGGAGGCAATGATAGCTTAAGGATTTCTCAGTCCTGTTCTTCCTTTATAATGTTTAATTATACTGAGGAAGTCTGAGAAATGATAAACATGCATGGTTGTTTCCTAAAACCATCGACAGCAACGATGTGCCATATAACATTTTATAATGCATTTAATAAGTTTAAGTGCATTATAAATCACATTTTACAATTAACTCGGGTATTGTATTTATAAAGTGTTTCTTTTATCCACTAATTTCGGCTCTGTAATATATACTATTAAAAAAATTGCCTGACACATGAAATTCGACTGATCGTCTGATTGTTTGAAGCAACAATATATATATATATATATATATATATATATATATATATATATATATATATATATATATATATATATGTAGTCATGTCATTTAAATGAATCTATACTGTTCTACCTTAGAGAAGTCAGAAAAGTCATCATCTTTATAGCAGATTTAATAGATTTTTTTCTTGGTGAATGTACAGTATGAATGAACTTTCTTTCATATTAGTTGTTGTTGAGTTCTCAGTGTAGCTTGTCCTTCAAATAATCAGCACATTTCCGTTACAAGAAAGGACATGAAGTTAGCAAAATCATCAACAAGTGATGACTTACACAGTTAATTATTAACACTATGCAATAGCTATACCCCAAAGACATATTACAATTTTATGAGGTTGATTTAGTCACATGAGTTGCAGCAAATGATATGAAAAATTAAATAATATGACGTGCTCGATCATGTGCTACTTTATGAGCGGGGGAGCAATGGCAGTGCAGGCTGCGTTGCCAAATTAAAATAAATTTGCACTGGTAATTATGGCACTATTTCTTCAGCAATATGCTATTAGATTAAATTTCACCGCGTGCTACCTGCTGTTCTTATTTTTTTATGCTTCCAAGTGACAGTTTAAAGGTGAGTACATGTTTTTATGGCTAGTGAAAACCTATTTAACTTTAGTTAACCTCAAATTCGCAATTTTGAATTCCAGAGATTTAGAATCTCTCGAATCTCTTTGACAAACTGCAGATCATATATTACTAATTTCACTCCGTATAATCTCTAATCTCTACTGATAACCAATAATGAAATGATTAAAACAATAAAGAAAAAAGAGTTTCATCATAGCTGTCTGTCAATCACTCCAAATACCACTGCTGTAACCATTCTTCAAAATGCACAGACAAAGGTATCCTTCTATCTAAAGCTGTATTGCCTTATCTTTTTTTTCCATGCCACTCTCAAAGTCGCAATAAAACGCGCTTCTTTCTGAATGATGAATGATGAATGGTTTCGGAAGCTTCGAAATCTAGGTGACAGGGTAATTTTATTGTCATGATAATAAGAGATATAATGCACCATTATGGAAATGCAAGGTTCGCCAAGAGAAGATGAGGAGGTGCGTTGAGGGAAATCTGTATGCATCTAGACTGTATTTCTTGTTATGTATAGGAAGTTCTGTGCAGTCTAATAACATTTTGGTGCCACATCAATTTCTATTCAGAATGTGTTTAATACCTTGGCTCTTCAATATGTCACTTGTTTGAAATAGGTTTCCCTTGTGGAAGAAATACTTAGACTAACTTCACTAAACATAATAAGCTGGGGGCAGAAGTCCAGGCCAAATTAAATTTCAGTACATAAAATCTAGACAACCTGAGGAAGAATGCACACTGCGACAGTACCCTATATGTCCAAACGAGCACTGCAGAAAACCTTTTTTGCGCTAGTAATGAATCTTGGCACCAGTGCTTGCTAGCCTGTAAGAAAAACTGGTGCCACACAGTGACTGATCAATATTTGGGTGCAGGCTTAAAAGGAGGGGAGGGGGAAAGGTAGAAGGAATAAAATGTGTTCGAAAAGGTTGAGGTGAGAAAACTCGTCTCAACAGCGAAAACTATGGAAAAATGCCAGGCCCATGAGAGGGTAATGTGCTGACTGATCATTAACCATGCAGCATCAGCAGTGACTAATGCTGAACTCAGTCCTCAGGACACCATGCTAGAACATCTCCTACAGTGAGCAGCCTGGTCATATGCCAAGCCATAACCCTGTTTGCTCTGGACTCTTGAAATAAAGAATTAAAAACGTAAGAATTAAAAACAACATGACACCATGCTATAGGAGATAGGAGATGAATTGAACCAGGAACTACATTTTCAGAATCATAATGAATGAATGAATGCATAAACTTTGTTGTTTGATAGTAATATACATCACTAGGTGCTGATCTTAAATGGTCATGATCTATATCTGGTATTTGCATGAAGAATGCAGAACATTACACTGTTAAAAAAACAAACATTGAACATTTAGCAGATGCTCTTATCCGGAGCATCTTACAACAGAGCAGTTGAGGGGTTAAATGCCTTGTTCAAGGGCCCACTTGGGGTAGATGTTTCTTGGTGGTGCTGGGATTTGAACCTGCAACCTTTCAGTCCACTGAGCTACAACCTCCCATAATATGATGTTTATTTTGTTATTCCTCCAAAAATATTTTGCAATCCCAAATGCCCGTTCCAAAGAAGACACGATCACATCCTAACCCTTCGCCATACTCTTATCTTCTGCAAGTTGATTTGCATCTGCTAATCGAATGCTTTTGCACTTTGTGATGCTTACCAGTGGTTTACATCTTGTATGTAAACATCTGTATTTACTCTGGTGAAGACGACTTTATGCTTTTATCAGCGACCAGGTCCTTTTCCACGGACTACATGGAGTTCCTGAGCTTGTCAAGTCAGTGCTTTCTTTTTTTGGAATGCACCACATAGTTGGCAATGACAGCTCTTTGGACTTCATATTAAGAGTTAACAGAAACAGATTCCACCTGCAAATGCCACACTTAGACCTTTTCAAAAAGAAAATCTCAGAAATATTGCTAAAATAAGAAATATGATGTTACATGATGCAGAGAAACTAGTTCAGGCTTTTGTTCTAGGTTGGACTGCTGCAACTCCTTACTGTCTGGATGTTCTAGTAAGCGCATAAATAAAATTCAGTCCAGAATGCAGCAGCAAGAGTCCTTACCAGATCTAGAGAATATGACCGCATCACCCCTATCCAATCTACACTGGCTCACGTTCAAATCTCACATTGATTATATTATATTATCACGATTACTAAATATAGACTACTAATAGTCTCAGTACCTGTACCTGAGAGAACCTTTGGTTGATTATGATCTGCCACAGCTTCTTCAGTGAAAAAGTGTAAATTAAATAAAAATAAATTAATTATTTTAAACGCTGTTGCATGTAACTAGTTATTCCCCAATATATATATATATATATATATATATATATATATATATATATATATATATATATATATACTATATATACACACGACTGTACATAAGTTATACACAGTAATCCAATGATGTAGTGTAAAGTTTAGTAAGGTGATGGTGGATGGAGCCAACTCTGAACCTACTGATTCTGCTGTGTATGTTGCTGTATCTTTTTCTTGATGAAAGCAGGTTAAACAGTGTGACTCGTATGTGCGAAGTCCTTGATGATATTCTGAGCTTGGCACAGACATCTGCCGTGTTGAAGGATTCTCATTGGAAGGTAGTGGATTATAACTGGAGAGGTGGTATCCCAGTGGTTAAGGTGTTGGACTCTGGACCGGAAGATCATGGGTTCAAACCCCACCACCACCAACAAGCTGCCACTAGTGAGCCCTTGAGCAAAGCCCTTAACCCTCAATTGCTCAGTTGTAAGTCGCTCTGGATAAGGGCGTCTGCCAAATGCCACAAATGTAAATAACTAATGCTTTGTATGTTTTTTATGCTATCATAGCTAGTCTTTTCAAAGTTCTTGCAGGCTAATAGTAGAGCACTTAGTTATATTACATAGCTATTCTCTAACGTAAAAAGCTAGCTAATAATGCAATATATTGCTATATATCTAGCAATAATGCTAGACATATAATAATGCTAGATATCACGCTCTCTACAATATACGGCGCATTGTCCATCGCTAAAAGTGTTATCCCTACAAAACCGAATCAAAATTTATTTCTACAAGGTTTCAGGTTTTCTGTGCTGAACGGTAAAATAACAGAATGTCAATGTCCAAATATTTACAGTTGTAAGTAAAATGTATGTGTATAACAAAAACAAAAAAAAAATACACTCGCACTTCCATAAATAAATAAATAAAATAAATATCATATAAAATATCCATTGTGGTCCTGCGATGGGTTGGCATTCCATCCAGGGTGTATCCTGCCTTAATGCCCTTAGACGCCTGAGATAGGCACAGGCTCCCCGTGACCCGAGGGAAGATCGGATAAAGCGGTAGAAGATGAATGAATGAATGAATGAATATCCATTGTGTCTAAAATGTTGACTGGATTTGTATGAACGTTATGTCTCAGTGGATTTTCTTGGCATAATAGAATTCGTCCCCAATCATGATTTAATCATGATTTTAAAACTAATTGCTAGTTATTCGAAATGAGGAAGTTCAGTGAAACGCCGCAAACTAACCAGCTGTAAAACATGGCCGCCATACACTACAATCCAAGGACCTCACACACACTCGCCGCCTGCAATCCTCAAGCTTCCTTCCACACTAACATAAACAGACACGCTTCATAAATACACTCTCATTCATACAGTCTTTGCAAAGTCTACGCTGTTTAGTCCTGGCGCACCTGAGGTCATCAAGCCTGCTATCGTAATAGTCACTTGATTTTGATTTGGGTTGCTCCATGTTATTTTTCTTTATATTAAGGGATTGTCTGTCTGCCTCTCAACAAACTGCCGCAGTAAACTGCGACGGTATCTGTCTCCGTCTTTATATGATCTCAGTCTTTCACTTTGTAGTTATTTTTCAGAGACAGGAATTCTATGTTGAGTGTTTAATAAATATTTATGCTTTTTTTTCCACTACTGTTTTATATGAAATACAAAACAGTTTATTACATAAAAGTGACAGAAACGTAAAATGGTGGAAGGCCTGGCCAGTGTTATGTAATTGCCCTTTACTTACAATCTAACATGCCTAGTCTTGTGTTTGCACTGCTCTTTTCCTTTTCACAAAAACAAACATGGCTCCTAGGTTACTAGGATATGACCCCAAAACTTGGTAGGATAATAATGCCTAAATTTGGAGCAAGAAAGCAGCTACAGGCTATTAATGAGCAGCTTTGTTGAAAACTGACCCTCTGCCAATATCCCAGAGAGGAAGGTTGTAATGTGTCCTCTAATGTGGACACCTTATGGCTATTTCACATCCGTAGGTGACACTGAAGAAGACATCATTTATGTAGTGGCACTGGGAACAGCTGAACACATTGCCCCCCTCCCAACCGTTTTTTTTTTTTTTTTTTTTTTTTTTTTGCTCAGCAAAAAAAATAAAATAAAACAGATCCAAATACTTACGGAGATGTGTTACAGACTCCAGCCTCAGGAGATAGTTTAAATGATTTTGGACACGACTGTGGTTTATTTGAGAAATTCTTTCAGGATCAAATGGATAAAAAACAGGAAACAGATACAGAGTAACATGCAAGAACTGGATAATATCACAATAAAGAGGACGACTGCTGCTGCTCAAACTCTATTTACTACTGAGGATGGATATTAAATGCACTTCCTGTATAAACAGAACATTTTAAAAGAGAAGCTGGAAATGAATCTGAAAACAAACAATAACCTTAGTGTGCTTTTTTTTGGGGCGGTGATAAATTTGCTGTCATTTTCGAGAGCCTTAAAGATGAGCATCGGCAGTCTTTTGGTTCTACCTGTCATCACCTTTGCTGAAATGCTAGCAAGAAGTGAGGCAGGAAAAGAAAGATGCACATTAATCATAAGCCTTTTGCTACATATATTGCATTTATATTCACTCAGAATAACATGGTTCCTCATGGGTTCAGTGGACAGTTAAGGGCACTTTATTTGAAACCTCCGACCAAAGGAATACAGAACCATTAACAGCTCTCCCACAGTCATAAACCACGGCGTTCAGAAATTCAGCCGTTATTTCATTACCCTTTGAAATCAGTGAGAATAAACAAGAATTAATTGGCACATGGCTCAATTCAATCCAAAGCCAAAATGTTTACTTTTCATTTTAAGGTTTTAATCATTTTGTTCATATTTATTATCTCTAATAATCAAGCAACCCATCTGTTCTGAGAGAGAACGTCCATCTGTAAGTATGTCATGCCAGCTTCACACATACGTATGAACGGCGTTGAATATGCCTTGATGGGACATCTGTGTGTGTGTGTGTGTGTGTGTGTGTGTGTGTGTGTGTGTGTGTGTGTGTGTGTGTGTGTGTGTGAACTTGTGCCTGATGACAGTCTCTCTATCAGCCTATGTGTGAGAGTGATCATAGTGATTCTCTAAAAAGCAGTGAACTAGTTATTTGTAATAAAAGCACAAACAACGGATCTTGCACATACAACGGAAGTACACATGCAACATATGGGAGGATTATATCTCATCAGACCAAAAATATTGTTATCAAACTGTCCAATGTGATCATGAGAAACTAATAGGGCCCGAATGATAAATATGAGGTGCTAGAAGTATTTGTATAAGAGAATTTGAGTCATTGTTCACGATTATCATACTACACCCCTACATTTCCCTATTAACAAAAGCAGCTCAGTTATTTTCAGGATGAGTTTGGAACATGAGTTTACAGGGGACTCTGTATCGATCAGAAACCAGGGGAATAACACTTATCATTGTTTCTGAATTTGAACACATTCATTGACACATTTGTTGTAACGTATGCTAAGAGGCGTAACAATTATATTTAAATTAAAAAGGAAGACACTGACTTAATATACATATGAACATATACTACAGTATAATACTTCTATAAGGAATAATAAGAAGAAGAAAAAGAATAATAATATACTATATAATACTTAGTAGTTGTAAAATACAATTGTATAATATAATATAAGTAATGTTTTCTGATTCTTTCGAACAAAGATTTTAGAAAAAAATTTGAAAACTGTTATTGTCATGGCATGTCAGTTGTACACAAGTCAGTCTATAAGTGTGCATAGATTCTCTTCAGAGATGACTGCAATTTTGTTTCATATATACTATATTCACATACACTATATTTTCGCTACATTATCTAGTAGTATATCTTTTTCATAACAGCTCTTTAAAGGACACTTGTGCGACTAGACAATGTAGCGACAATATAGTCTGCGGTAATTTAACTTACAAGTAGCTTGACAAATACTGCAAAGTAGCTTTCCGAACCACATTCAGTGAGCTCTATTACTGGCCTGTAAACAAGTGTCTAGCTTTCAGAGTTGCACATGCGTTTCGTTGTACATAGAGTACTGAAGTATTTCGAGTGCAAAATAAATTGGATGTTCTGAGGTGACTGCTGTTACTCTCAATTCTACATTCAAATCTATGTAAAGCCCAGCTCTGCTGAGCTTGTTGCCTTCCTTCAATTTAGCAGCCGTGTACGTTCCAAGAATTTCAAGTTTTCTTCGAGCTTTAACTACACACAATTTGTACAGTGAGGCTCAACCTATCAATCTTTTTTTTTTCATAGGGCAGCAGAAAGGTCAGAAATATGTGCTCCGGTTCAGACTGTGAAGTGTGTTCGCATTTGGAAATCAGTTTATTTCCTGTGAAATCTCCAATAGGACTTATATGGGAAATAAAAATCCAGAACGCTGATGACATTGCAATATGCTGCAAATGCTCCAGTTCCCACAGGCAGTCCCACTTCTTTACAACGACACAGATGTAAGACCATATCCAGGTGTTAGACAATGGCCCTGGTGGATTTTCAGTCCAAATCTAAATATTTAACAATAATTATGTAGTTCGGCATGGTGATAAACAGAGCTATGGGGTGAGCAAAGGATGATCAAAACTGAACTATTGTGTTGTTACTAATTTCTCTGCTGAGATTTCATAGCAGTTGAAAAAATACTAAACAAAAATAAAAAATAATAAACAAAAAATACTAGTTTATAAAAATGGCGAGTACAGCTCCAGATGTGGCGAAGTCAAGGCTGATGTTTGATTTAGTCAGAACTGTGGCGATTTCTAGGAGCTCTGAGTGTCTACTCTTCCTTCCCCCCACCCACCTGTGAGATTTATGACTGGAATTGAATCAAGGCAATGGCTCGCTGTTCTGCTTCAGTGAGCTTGATAGAAGAATGGAAAAAGGGGAAAGGTCACGCTTCTGCCTTCGTTACACCGATACAACAGTTCGACCACCTCACAGATAACTCTCTCTCTCTCTCTCCATGTGAAATATGGCGTGCTGAAAATAGATAGAGTTAATAGTCGAGGTGGAGTGGCTCTAATAAGCCATAAGCGACAGGCAATTTCAAGAGAAAATGCTTTAGATGGGTTGAGTGTGAGGCATCATAATGTCATGCGTCATGCCGGATTCAGAGAAAATCAGCATTGATGCAGGGACAAACCATTCTTACTATTTGCCGTGGCAAGATATGATATCTGAGGCTAAATATGATTATATGAATAAAATAAATGGAATGAATGCATGAATAAGATAAAATGTGTTGGCAGGATTTAAAAAATATCACTTAATGAAATAATTTAGAGCACTGAGCATATAAAACCCCAGTGGAAGATTAACTTGTTTTAATATTTTAACATGATTCCTGTGTCAGGAGGAGATCATCAATTATATATAATAAAAAACAAATTAATTAATTAATAAATAAACAAATCATACCACTCATTTTTTTGGTTTTGGTTACTTAGAAAATGTACGTAATTTCACACACATTTTGTGCGAGTATTATCCTACTGAACATTACCAGGTGATATCATTGGCTTATTCTGAATCATAACTGGGAATGGGATGATTTCATTTATCCATCCTTTATTCACCCATCACTGATTACTTTATATTGTCTAGGGCTATGTGGACACTGTGTATGTCCACATGTGTAAGAACCCGTGCAATCACACACATGGTCACACAACGACAATTGAAGGCCATTAGCATATCTGACCAGTATTGTTGCCCGGTGCTTGTGGCCCTGGGAAGTATGCTTTTTTTGCTGTACTAGAATAAAGTATAATTGCAAAGCCTATGCAGCATATACTACAACCCCAACCACTACAACGCCTAATATTGATGGGCGGGGTTATGGCTGGAATACAATACGGCCATAACCCCGCCCATCAATATTCTGAGACATAGTATGCAGACCGGTCTGTCATTATTATTCGCACTATGGTGGGAGACCTGAACGTGGGTTGGTTGGGCTGACAGTTGTAAGCTGCAAGAAGCGTGGCACACACACACACACACATTACATATTTATAATTATTAGTAGATGCGTTATTCATTCATTCATTCATCTTCTACCGCTATAGAAGATCCGAATGAATTCCCTCGGGTCACGGGGAGCCTGTGCCTATCTCAGGCGTCTATGGGCATTAAGGCAGGATACACCCTGGATGGAATGCCAACCCATCGCAGGGCACACACACACTCACACACTCACATTCACACACACATTCATACACTAGGGACAATTTTCCAAGGTGCCAATTAACCTACCGTGCATGTTTTTGGACCGGGGGTAAACCGGAGAACCCGGAGAAAAACCCCCTGAGGCACGGGGAGAACATGCAAACTCCACACACACATGGCCGAGATGGGAATCGAACCCGGATCCTGGCGGTGTGAGGCGAACGTGCTAACCACTAAGCCACCGTGCCCCACGTAGATGCGTTATTCTTTTATTATTTAGAAAGTGACCAAGCAATTTTTTTAAAGTAGTTTGATTTTTACTCGATTTTTACTCAGGACCAACTTAGCACGTAAGTAAAATTGGGATTTGCTGTTTGGCTGAATCAAATAAATAAAATAACTATCTGTATCATACTGAACTGAATACCATCGTATTTCTTCCATTGCATTGTTTTGCGCCGTATCGTATATATAGGGGTGAATCATATCGCATCGATAGCTGCTTCATATGCATCATCAAAATATTGTATTGTTATGTTGTCTATGCATCGAGGTCAATTGCATTGACCTCAGTTATGGAGATGCTCTAATTTCTAACATTACCCATGAAGCACGAGTAACTTGCCTGTGTTTCATCTCTAAACAGTGATGCAGCAGTGCTTTAATCTTTTCGATTTTCTTGCTCGCTTATCAGTGCACCATGCTCAGATAAGAAATAAACTTCCATGTCAAAACCGCCAGCATCACCATCTTATAGTACTCTAAACAGCTCAGCCAAGTCTGTGCTATAACCTAGCACACATGCACTGTTTAGCTGCAATGCATTCTAGAACATTGAGTCTACTGTTAACTGCTTCCTCATTATCTGCATTTTTATTAATATGAGATTGGACATCACTGGAATATGTTGATGGTGGGGAAAAAAATCTTTTGTTTTTATTTTTCCACCTGTGATGTCAGACAGGTAGTTTTATCTTCTCACAGAAAGAACGTGAAAATACAACACAATATAAGCAAATTATAATTTTATTGAATGGTGCTATGGTTTGGATAAGGACTTTTAATTAGCAGGTTTAGATCACACTTCAGATTGCTAGGTGAAAGATAAAAGTGGACGTTTAATTCTGTGCTTGAGGCTTGAGTCGAAAGGTATAAGGAAGCTACTCAGCTTCTAATTAATTTGAAGTGGACAGTCTTTGCATGGGCTCTGACTGACTTGAAACCATTTCAACACTCATTAAAAGTTTATCTCTCTTTCCATCGCTAAGGTAACTGACCAAAAAAGAGCAAACATCATCATTCTTCCAATTTACCCAGGTTAAATTGCAGTATCAGGGGCACGGTGGCATAGTGGTTAGCATGTTCGCCTCACACCACCAGGATCCGGGTTCGATTCCCGTCTCGGCCATGTGTGTGTGGAGTTTGCATGTTCTCCCCGTGCCTCAGGGGGTTTTTCTCCGGGTTCTCCGGTTTCCCCCGGTCCAAAAACATGCACGTTAGGTTGATTGGTACCTTGGAAAATTGCCCCTAGTGTATGAATGTGTGTGTGAATGTGTGTGTGTGTGTGTACCCTGCGATGGGTTGGCATTCCATCCGGTGTATCCTGCCTTAATGCCCATAGATGCCTGAGATAGGCACAGACTCCCCGTGACCCGAGGGAAGATCGGATAAAGCGGTAGAAGATGAATGAATGAAATTGCAGTATAAAACCTGTATCCAGCAGGTGAAGGCTTCACCTTTTTTCAGTAAAAATAAGTAACTGTGTTTGTAAAGGTAGTAAAGTATAAACATACCTAAGGAAATTAGTAATGTTCCCATATACAACATAACTAATGATTTGCATTGAATGTTAAAAGTCAGCCTACATGTTACATAACAGTTCACTCCAGCATGGGCAATATGAAGGATCTTGCCGTGTCTACGCAAATTGTGGTATGAGTCAGAATTTACGCCGAACACACGCTCTACTGTACTGTCTGGAAAGATGACAGAATCTTCCCAGATCACATTTCAACACTGCTGAAATCAAGCGCATGAATTCTGAAACAGAGATGAAACACATGTAATCCAAACTTACCAACGTTCATTTTATGGGCAGCATATGCCCTTTTTAAGGTTACACGATCTTTGACAAACAGACCGCCCCTGAACAAGTGTCTACTGTATTGCATGGAATGTGAGGAAAGATTTGCATCCAGATACGCCCGGTGAAGAGCATAGTTAGAAGCCCTCTCTCGTGTCCCGCTATATCCGCTGCCACCGAGCTCCGGTTTTTCTGCCTTGATAAGACTTTAGAGTGATCCTGGAAGCTCAGCCTGACACAGATAACGTGCAATTAAACTGATTGACTCCTTGAAGAAAATGAGATGAGATATCCACACAAGTACTTCAACGGCTTCAATGCGAATATTTTATTCAGCATTGCAATCCATAACATAATTAACACCTCTTTTTAAGTCTGTAATTATTTTTGTACTTTTTTACAAGCCTCTATATCTCAGACTTATATCTCATATGTCTTTCAGAAGGGAAGGTTCAATCATTGCTCTCCATCTAGTGATAATAGAAATCTCTCCATCACCTCTTTGTTGTGTCACAAATGATTTGACTGCTACCCTTATACAATGAATCAAGTATTATTATTATTGTATATAATATTGCTGAAGTTTTTGGACTATAAAATCATATGCACATTTTGAACATTAATTCCAGATTCCAGAGGCTCTTCTGGAAAGGTATTCCCATATATTTTGGGGGGGGGTGTGGGGATTTGCTTTTTCAGCCTTTACAGCAGGTCAGGTATTAATGTTGGGAGAAGAGGCCAAGGGTGCAGAGAGTACTTCGACTATTCAGTGGGGTTGTGTTCAAGACTCATACCAACCATTCAATTTATTCCACAACAAAACCGGTGAATGTTAAAGACTTTAGCTTTGTGAAAACTGTAAAATGTCATACGGCAGGATTTTTGCATCCATTAGAATCATATATGAAGGCAGGTACCCACAAAGCTTTATTCGTAATGTGCATAAAAAACTGTTTCTTTTTATATTTTTCACTTATGAGATGTTTACTGAAATGTTATATGTGTTTTGACGACAAATGCTTACAAAGCGCATTAAAAGGCCTTATTGGGATCCATGCACTCATTCTGCACTCCAAATGTAATAGCAGACTCCTACCTTACATTTAAGAACAATACATTGCAAATATTTTGGTTGAGCTGGATTCTTTCATGTTAAATCACATGTAACATAGTAAATATGATGTCATATTTAATCCTTTGGTACATGGAACCTTGCTGGCTGCATTTTTGCCGTTCCAAAATAGGTAGCTAATGGCCAGAGACAGAGCGGTGGCCTGTATATGAATTATAAAGTACTTGATAATTGTAAACATTTGCAAAGTGAAAACTATAAAATCAATAAAAAAACATTGTAACAGTAAATGCAGACTGAGAAAATTCAAACTAATATTATCAATGGCAGAAATTCAACAAACAAATGCAGACAAGATCAAATAAACGAATGCAAATCCAGTTGGCTATTTCATGATTGTTTAGCACACCTGACACGTACTAGCATAATTAAATTGAGGAGTATGCCGCACCTGTTGTCTCATAAGGGATACATCTAATTACCATAAAATAGGAATCGGAGGACATATGCTAATTGATATGGCAATAATGGACAAGATTAAAGACAGAAGGGACTTGTGTTCTTTTGCAATTCCCCTAATTCCCAAAGTCTCTGAATATCCTTTCAGTAGACTGCACAGGTTCATTAAAAGTTTCAAATGTAGAAGTTCAAAATGTCAGAGCTGCACATTATGTTTCTATAAGAAAGCAATCAATGACAGATCATGTTAACTGGAGTGTGGGCACACTGAAATGACCCCTAGGATATATCCAAAAGTGTATAATTCCTGCCATTCCCATAATTCCTTACTTGTTCTTTTTTATTATTTCATTCTGCCCTGTTCCCTCTATTCTCTCTACAGTCATATTAGTATCTCTATATTGTTTTTGCCATGTTAAAAGTTTACTTTGACACTGACACGTGTTGCAAAATTTTTACTCTGCGATTGATTCCAAGAAAAATAATGTCATCTATCTATCTATCTATCTATCTATCCTATCCATCCATCCATCCATCCATCCATCCATCCATCCATTCCATCCATCCATCCGGTTTCTGGAAACCAGAAAGCCATGAAAATAATCTCCTATAGTCCTGTTTTAAAATACTGGCACTAGAGACTCCTTCCATAAATGATGCATTGACATTAAGGAAAACATAACTATACTATCAAGCATATTTTTCATTGTAAAGAAGAAGAAACATTTATATTATTAAGTTTTGATTAAGTGGAAAGAAATTAACAACAATTTTATCCAACCTGACAAAAAGTCACCAGAGCTGTGCTTTAAGATATTGATTAAATTCTTAAGGTTGTTTTTTTTTTTTTTTGGCTGAGATAATCATCTTTCACGTTTATAACACTGCCCTTTCTGGTAAAGTGGCAATCTTGGAATCAGGCAATCAAATATTCCGCAGTAAAAACAGATCATTGGTTTATATTGACATTGTTGTGCTGAACAATGATCCTGTCACACTTATTATTAACTGAGTGAGTAATTTGAACTGACGTAATCACTGGCTTATACAAAGTCCAGTAGCATTCTAACAAAGTTACATACATTAAAAAAAATGAAAAATAACAGCTCCTAGAGTGTTGTGCAAAGTCGATATCAGGTGTAGGTTCAGGGTTGACATGTAATGTTGATTTAGCTCGAAAAAAAAAGATTTGCAATCATGAATGAAAGTACAAAACGAATGTGTGACAATTTTATTTAAATGACTTGTTATACATATAATGTTTAGTTCATTTTGTTTATTGCATTTCCTGATGATTTGGTTACTCTTAATGAGGCTGACACGAATCACATAAACCATGTTTAAAGTTAAAACTATGTTTAGTTGCGGCTCACTGATTTTTATAAATGGATTAAGACATGTTTATAGACACCGTTAGGCATTTGGCATGTCTGTCTCACTGGCCTTTGGAGCGAGCATGCCTTTATCCATTCTGCCTGCTGTGTTCAGTTGGTGCTCAGCAGAAGGTTGGTCTCTAATACTGTTTCAAAATACAGGTGTGCACCATGAGACAAGCAACACATCTTTTCCATATCCAAAATGATAAAGCCGTGTCATAGCAAGTGATGGGCTTTTATCTACCAGCCCTCTTTTTGAAAACTGTATGGGGCTGGGGCATTATTACCGCTTGTCCTGCATGTGTCTGGTTTCATTTGGTATTCTCTCAATGGCCTTCAACATGAAAAGCACAGCTGATCCCAAGCCTCTGCTCTCTATTATGATACTTCCGCATTTAAATGTAATGAGTTCAGAAACCCTTTCAGACTAGATAATATACTATTCAAGTTTAGGTTTCTCTATTTGATCTGTTCGGCATACAGACTATATTATTTAAGAGATTATATAACCTCGTAATAACTATAAAAAAAACCTTCGGTCGAGAAACAAATGTTAATGTTAATGTAAATTTATGCTACCCCTAGCCCTGTTTACTCCAACAACACTCGCACCACATACCACGAGTGCGGCGTGTTTATTTTATTAGGATCCGTGTGTCTAAAGAAGGACCGCTCTGTGTAAATCACAACGTTGAACTTTATCATGGCATGCGAGAAGCTCCAAATGAATTTGTGGTGGTAGTAAAAATTCTACTGGCAAATACAGCAGCTGTGGGTTTTCTCAACATGTTCATGTCTAGATCCAATTCACCAGAATGTTTGTTTTACTACTGAACATAGAGGTCTGGTGACCTTCCAAAAAAAGCATAAGGTGTTTTTATCAGGAAAGCAGTAAAGTTAATGTTTGTAGAGATTTAAAAGTCTGAAAAGCTGAAGCACACAAAATTAAAACTACAGCTTACCTTAGGTGTCCTGGAATATTTCCCAGTTCTAGCATCCTTGATATAAGCGAAGTCCAAAAGGTCTGTCTCCTGATAAATAAAAAAAGTTCAGATTTTCAGATTTTCTTTGCTGTATGTATTTATAGAGAATATTTAATATACAAACTTTTTGGGATAAGAACATCATAAATATAATGGGTGGAAATTCACGGAAACGGAAGATAAAATGAATCGGTATCAGATTACAGTGCCTGAATGTTGTCTAACATAATTTAGCTCGAGATCCGGCAATACATGACACAACTAAAGCCACTCTTTGAATCCCCCAGTGACCACTCTATAGAGAAAATAACTCTAAAACACTAATGGGGAGTGAGTGAGAGACAAAGGCAGAAATATATTGGAGACTTTAATGAGTTTTAATTGGATTCAAATTTACATTTGTGCTTTTGGTTGATGCTTTTATACAAAGTAAAATTGGGCCAATATGTGATCCAGGCAACTTGCCATTATAGAACTAAACAACAATTCAAGAAGTTCCAGCAAGTGTTCAGAAACGGATCCATCAGCCAAACACCTCATAACTGGATTACATGCAAATGCACAGATGTGACAAACATTGATCACAATACAGTGCTTAAAAATAAAATAGAATTAAAGGAAGGTGAAACTAGAACATGGAAAATGGAGGGAAGCAATGAAGAGTGGGCAAAACGCAACCGGCTCCTAACTACATTTCGAAGACTCCTCTTGCAGCTACAACAGTGTACATATTTTGATTTTCCCCTTGGGAACATTAAGCAGGCCTTCGTTCACATTAGACAAATGTCCACATTGGTCCATACCAAGATCCAGCCGTATATTTATGTACCATGCCTGCGTTTTCTCATAGCATAGAGTCCTGGCAGTATTTGAAACATTCGCTCAGAGAAAAGTTAAATCATTTGCTAAGCTCCAGTTGTTTCATGGGTGATTGACTCCTGTTGTGAGTCTTGAAAAGAACATGGCATTTTCATGGTTCATGGACCAAGTAAACTGTTGCACTGAGAGCTGAATAGACGTGCTTACTTTTCATTCATTCATTCCTCTTCAGTAAGCATTTTATCCTGGTTTGGAGAGCCTTACATGGAAACTCAAGGCATGAAGAAGGAATGCACACTTGCCAGGAACACTAACACCCTTACATCTAACTCATTCACACCTAGAAGCAATTACACACACAAACACAATACCTACAAGAAACATTTGCAAATGGGAGGAAACCTGAAAACTCAATCACAATATCAGTAACCCAAGCTCTGGGTCAAACCAGGGACCCTTGAGCTGTAATGTTACGCAAAGCCAGCTTTTGGAAAATGCATTTTCACTTATTTAGTAAACAAAAGTGTTATTCTGCAAAATAGCGTGTTCCATGCTAAATCGGCCAATGTAATTGTGTGTTCAAAATGCTGACACACCACAAGTTTCCCAAGTTGTTTTTAAGTTAATAAGTCATCAGAAGGTGCAGAAAATGTTTGCATAAACATAATTTCCACTGCGCAATTTATCTCACTGAAAAGGTCAGATCAAGTCAAGAAGGCTTGTATTGTCATTGCAACAATATAACAGTGCAGTATACAGTGAAACGAAACAACGTTTCCCCGGAACCAAGGTGCTATGACAGACACCATAAATGAACAAGACACAGGACTGTACATAACTGTACATCTGTACATCTAAACAAGGGGTGGGCAATTATATTTACCAAAGGGCCACACGAGAAACCTGAGGTGTGTTCGTGGGCCGGACCAACAATAACGTTGAACATAACTTATGTTCAATATAAATTTTTTCCACTTGTAAAGAGCGGTAAATAATATCATGTTCATTATGCTACCAAAATATTAAGGATATTATATTTAAGGAAATAAATAAATAAATAAATAAATAAAACAAATAAATAAATAAATCGTGAATTCTTCATTTTTTTCACTGAGCATACTCCAACAATGTCAGCACTGCTGTGCGGTTATACTTTCTTCTGGTGTGGCAAAGAAGCCGAAGCAGTTCAGTGGGCCGGATTAAAAGGACCAAGGGGCCGGATGTGGCCCCTGGGCCGTAGTTTGCCCACCCCTGATCTAAACTAATCACAAAAGAAAAGCAGAAAAGCTAATTAGGAATAAAAAGCAAAGTGCACATGTGCCAAAAAAAAGGGCGGGGGGCAAGAAACACTACACAGTACTACCGACCATGCTGTATACAATTGTGTGATATGATGTAAACATTTAAGCACTCAAAAGAGGAAGTGTGCCAATTAGCAGATTGTGCAAATAGCATAATTATTTTTTTGGTTTTGTTGTTGTCCATAAAGAATATGTGTGTGTGTGTGTGTGTGTGTGTGTGTGTGTGTGTGTGTGTGTGTGTGTGTGTGTGTGTGTGTGTGTGTGTGTATCAGTCCAGTTCCAGTTCATGTGTGAGTAACGGTGCACAGGACTGCACATATGGTTCAGTGGCATGGCTGTTTATTGTGTGTTCTCATAACTATGGCTCTTCTGTATGGGCAAAAATATCTTACATGTATAAGAACATTAGAATGAAGAAAGTAAAAATAAAGTCAGTTGTTAGGGTATAAAACTCACTGCTATAACCAAAGACACATTTCAGCATCCTAGTAACACAATATTTACTTTTTAACTTTTTTTTTTTTATCTGCGCTGAAGCGCCAAACTGACATAGACATTCAATCCAGCTGTGTATTAACAAGCTTTCTGAGCTCCGTAATTGAAACATAATGTTAATGATTAACCTGTCACAGTTCTTGAGCTCGGCATTGGCCGAGCTGCTTGCCATCTCTATATGTGGTCTGTGTTTCAAAGGGAAAGGGAAAGGGGGGGCTGTAGAGAGTGGAATTCTCTCTCAGCACCATATAATGTGCAAATATTCCATCTAGACACTGTACATACATGAAATAAAGCAAGACTCCTGATTTGGCTGATTCGAGTTAACTAATGCAAGCTGTCGGGGCAACAATAAACATTTGTGCGGCAGCTTTTAAGGCACTGTCACAACTTCATCAGTCGGCGGTTTTACATTAAGCACGGCATCTCGCTAATTCACATTGCACTCTCCATGAGATGTTTCTGTGAGACGATAAGATACATGCAAAAAATTAGTTTCATCGATTATATTTATATCCGTTTTTATGTTGGATAAAACGTTAACTTTATCCATAATGCATTCTAGAACGTTTCCTTATTTCTTCTGTGCAATCTGATATTGTCTCCTGATTGTTGCACTGAGAGGTATACTGCTGATAGGTGTTGAAGATTATATTGCAAAAATGTATTCATTGAAGAGCTTCATTTGAAAATATGTAGCACTGAGTGCTTTCTCTCCTTTAATCAATTTAACACTCCCTGTTTGCAGAGTGTGATGCTTTGAGTCAAAGGTTAGCATTTCCAGCTCCAATATAAAAGCTGTGCTTTGAAGTGTGTGTATAAAGAGATGCCACAGCGTGTGAAGCGAGAGCTACGGACCCTCAGGAAAGAGCAGCACAGTAAGGCTTGTACCCCTCAGGCACTAATCACTCACTTTGTGGATCACATGCTGCCCCTCATTAGCGTAGACATGTTCTGCATTTAAAGCAACAAGCTCGTTACAGCTGGTTTGTGAATCTATAATCATTAGTGCTGACTTGACTCGAAATGAAATCAACAACAATACGTTAGCATTTTGTTTTCATGGGGGAGCAATCAGTCCTCGGTGGCACTGAGCAGTCCTTTTCCATTCACTTTCAGCTCTGTGACGTTAATCTGTGAAACGTCAGTGGCATATAATGTGGGGTCGTGTGTAGAACAGAAGAGAAAAAGAAAGAACAGTCAGCTGCACCGTAAAGTTTGACTGCAGTATGCAATAAGTACAAAGTGGGTTTCTTTTGAATATTAAACATATGGAGAGGGTTTGCTTTGGTTGCAAGTAAGTTGTTTAACCCTGTTACCCTGCTGGCCTATTTATACCATCTGCCATAAAGTAAATGAATGGCCTGCTTCATTTAATGATTCTTAATTTCACGTAATCACTCTCCACCAAGAGTAATAAAGGGCATTTTATGTTTCCGTCTTTATGTGTAAAAGTTGGGTTGTGCAATCATACTGCCGCTTGATAGAAGAGATAAACTGTATTCTTGCGAGCTGGTTTCTCTCTTGTCGAGCCCAAAAATTGAACCGTAATCCCCATACACTCCAGCAGTGCTTCACCTTACTGCAAATCAATTTAGATTCATTATCACCACTATTTATCATTGCCCACCAGGGAAGATACATTCTACAGTGATACTGAGTCAGCAGATACGAGAGCAGCATTCACCATTATAGTAGTAGTAGTAATATGGTCATTAAATGCTTTATCAATGTCAGCCTATGTCTATTTAAAGTAGCGTTCCCATTACAAACAGATGCAGTACATGCACACGGGCTCAAGGACAAAGATATGTATGGAGTCAGAGTTTGGTGGTATGCTGCTGTGACAAGACAAGCATGTTAAACGCAGGTGGTATTCAAACTTTGATTTATGGCATTTTGCAGTTTAAGTGCATTTGTAAGGAAATATTTGAACCCCTAAAAGTTTGGAATTCATATTTTTAACCCATCAAGTTACCCATCTTTCATTGGCATGGGTTGGACATACAGTATATCTGTAGTGAATTTTAACTTGACTAATTAATTATTTATAGCAGTTGCCCAAACAATCTTATTCTATTCTATACCAAACTGTCTCGCTTTCTCATTTTCATCTGCTGATCAGCATTATAGTGAATCCCCCTATGCTGGTAACAATGGGCATGAGGCGATAATAGACACTCTGGATGGGATCTCAGAATCACCTGTAAATCTCAGAATTTTACCTGTAAAAATCCACTATTTACTACTTGCCTTCTTTCTTTGTTGCAGTGTGCAATTGGTGCAAATGGCACAAAAATGCATACTGTTATGAAAGACCGACAATGTTTTCAAAAATGTTGTTTTTGCCTGTCAAAGTGTTTCTGGTAAAGCAAAAACCAGACTTTACTGGAACCCCAACTCCCTTGTTATATAACAGAAGTAGAGAATGTAGTTGATGAGTGTTTTGGAGTGAGGATGGGTTTGGTCTGAGAGAGAGAGAGAGAGAGAGAGAGAGAGAAAGAAAGCAGATGTGTCCATGTATCAACGTCTATATTAGGCTAGAAAGGTATGGCATATGGCCCTGATCCTCACCCTTTAGAGGTCCAAAATAAACCTTGTCAAGCAGGGTATCATGTACACTGGGCCTCTCCCATAACATGTTGAAAGAGAGAGAGAAAGAGAGGTAGATTGAAAGAAACAAAGGGATGGAGATTCTTCTTATTTTCAAATTAATGAAGAAAATCAAACTCCAGATACATACATAATATCATCATGAATAAATTCGAAGAAGCACAAGCCCAATTTGCTTTCAAACAGTGCAAATGTTTGTTTTACACACCAACTATTTCAAACCGGCGAAGTCGCCTTCTCTCTGGACTCCTTCCATCTGTTACGTCAGCAAGTCAATGAGCATATCATGCAAAGCAAGGACAGTGATACTGATGATTCAGTGGACTTTATGCGGTTCAGAACATTAATAAAGGCATGCACTCAGATTTCCTTTCCACGAGCCATGTAACAAGTCAAAGGGTGAACATGATCACGTTGGTTACAAATGTATGCAGGCAAGTGTAACTATAGCACTTGCTGAAAAAGATGGTTCAGTTATAATTATATCATATAATTATATATATATATATATATATATATATATATATATATATATATATATATATATATTTTTTTTTTTTTTTTTTTTTTTGGAAAATCACAAGTGACCCCCAGTTTAAAAAAAACAAAATCAGGTTTATATCAGATTTTCTGCAGTTCTTATGAAAAGATTAGGCAGTCCCTCATCAGTTTTAAAGTTTTGTGTATTTGCTGTGACATATAAGGGCTTGATAGTAATGTCTCCCAAAGCAGACAGGAGCAACAGATGGGAAGAAAGCTTCAATCGTGATAATGGCTATCAGCTCTGCCCACACATCTCTTTGGCATGGATGTCAAGATAAGCAGGTCACATCAGTACCACATCTGAAGTCACATCTGAACCATGGCATTTATGACTGAACAACAGTCTTGTGATGCACACAACTTGTGGTACAATACTTCTGATTCACAAGATCATCAGTCAAAGAGGGCATGGAGCTTGTCCCATGGCATGGCTTTCCAAAAGACAAATGTCTACAGATGAACCTTGTCTTTATTAAACTAACAATAAGCTCAGCTCAAATATGAGACCTTGAGAGCATACATCCATGCCAGAAATTCCCAAAAGGTGAGAAGCTTCTAGAAGTGGTCTTCATTCTCAGGGAAAGCATGTCCTTGTCAGTCATTTGTTCTCCCTGGCTCTTCCTTGGGGACAGGTACTTCATTTTGTAGACCAATCTTCCAGTTTAGCCTTGATGCCTAGGAGAGACGTATTTTTTTTTATTCTCTTGCCAACAGAGATAAGTAATCTTTTCCCTTAAGTCAGGGCCTCTCCGAATGATCTACATAATATGGATCCATGCTTAATTGTTTCTGGTCCAGCACAGCTGTGATGATGCATGCTATATATACGTTCCTTTTTAAAGGAACTTGCAGAGGTTAAACAAGACAACGGCAAATGATATCGAGGACCTCCCACAGAATACGAGGAATACGGAATGATTAATTCGCACTTCAACAGATCTTCCCAAGACCATTTATAAAATGTCACTAAGCATTTGGGAAGAAAGAGGAGAGAACACAAAGCATGTAGAAATCACACATTTCCAATTGCTAATGAACAATAAATTAACCAAAGGGTACAAAAGTCCAGCTGTGCTTTTAGATGAAAGGGGTATGTGATGGGTTCCATCAAAGAAACTATGCAGGTTTTCTTTTTAATTATATTCATATCCAGGCGGTCTTTGAAAAGTAGGACAATAGAAAGAGACTAGAAAGTAATTTCACAGCCTGTTCAGTCCGGCGCTACAATAAAAATCGAATCAAAGTGGTGTATGAAAATCACTTTCAAGATAGATACCTTACGCCTATGAACATTAATAGATAAAAAGCTGTCAAAATTCTCCAAGGGCTAGCATTTTATCAAACCAAAGTTCTTGAGACGAAGCACAGCGATGTAGACAGTTTTAAAGAGTTTAACACTCACTCGATATATGTTGATATCATGCATTCACTAATGTAAACAAAAGTTCAGTTTTATCATAGTAATCATAATTTCACTCTACAAGAATTCTGAGTGGCTATTTTTTGAAGCAACCTTTCTTTATTGGTCTGTTAGTGAGAGGACAAAAAAATGCGTTGCCACTTGCATGTAACAGAACATGGAAAAATGCCATCAAAAATGTACAAAATTTAAACATACAGTCAGCAAACTTTCCTACTCCACTGTCCTGATCTATCAGCAACCTATTTGTACTTCCAGTTCTTTCCTTTTCTTGCTCTACCTCTCTCTCGAGGAACATTGACCCGTGGGAGCCGGTATTTTAAGTATGGCAGACTCCTGTGTCTCCTTCTTGCCTCAAAGCACTTGAGCGGCGTTTAAATTTGATACTGTTTTATCATTTTACCAAAATTGAATTGGCTGAAGACAGAAAAAAAAGACAAGTGACCTACATCTCTGACACACTTAATAGTGAAGGCAGAAATGGAGCTGAGAAGCAGAACATGCAGGAGATGCAGAGATGGACTAAACACACCGCTTATATCAACCTTAATCATTACATAAACAGCACAGAATTACTAGCAAAAACAAAAAAAAAGGCATATCTTTTCTCACTTTTTAAAAAAGTGAAAATATTCATACAAGGTCAGCCATTTGAGTGCTTTATTATGGGTAATAAATCCATTTCGGTTAACTTGTTCAAATGAAACAGGGTGCTCGTGGAACATGCTGAGAAATGAAAGAGTTTGCAGCCCTGGGAAACAGAAAAACTGAGCCATGCCACTGTGCAGTTTTAATCTCATTAGGTTTATTTTTTATTTTAAGGTAGAAAGGAAATACTCGTGTGATCAGGAGCCACAAAGCATTAAATGATATTTCCGAGACAATTAGGAGAGATCAGTCATTCATTACAAATTTTAGATTCATAATGAACCAGTTTCAGGATTCTTTATGAAACTGTTAAAAGGTTACATCTAATACTTATAATTCTTATACTTGTGTTCATGCATGTTTGACATCCAGCATTATTGCTTATTACTTCTTATTATGAAACATGGTACATATTGAAAAATTGCATTAAAATTCATATAATAAAGCCAGTCTATGATTTGCTGCTCTTCTAACATTCTATGCATTTCAAATCACATTTATCACATGACACATTTATCAGATTCACATCACATTTAAGCACATGACAAGTTTGGACCACCAGCACACAAAAAGAGCATATGAAAGATGTGAAATATGTTGGCAGTCAAAAACCTCCTTCTTTTTCATTAGCGTTCAGTTCTAGTGTAGGCATCTGTTTTGGGGTCATGCTTTATCTTAAGTTAGGAGTTAACTGGGTTTTGAATTTCAAAACAGAGAGCTAAAGCTGGCTGAACATTTTAAACACACTTATCACTAGCATCAGTGTGTGTGTGTGTTTCACCAATATCAGCTCTAATGAAATAGATTGCTGTCACATTTTAAAATTCAAATCCTTAATTCATTTAAAATACATCTGTAGGCGATGTGCATGAGCTGTCATCAGTGACATAAACTGCAGTGAGTCTAATGGTCTTGGCAGAATGTATAGAGCTGTATGACATGAAAGTGTATGTCAAAGCAAGCTAAATGATGACTCAACATCGGAAGAGAATAGGCAAGTCGTACACTATTAGGCAGAATAGAAGAGAAGACCTATGCGCGCACTGACAGCAACATCCTGCTGTTATAAGCAGCTGTTGTTCTAGGCAGGTTCCCAAAGAGGAAGAGTCCATTCAGTTTATTAAATGTAAATTGAAACCACATACATTGTGTAGCTCTTGTACAATTTTGATTCTTGTGAGTAAATAACGCAGGTCAGAATGAAAATCACTTATTCACTTTTATTAAAATGGCAACATTTTGACGCCGGAAAAGCTCCTATTGTTGTGAAATAACCAGTAGAAATGAACAGCAAATCAATCTGCATATTATATTTTTTTTACTGCTGTCTTCTGTTCATAAAAATTCCTAAACAGTAGCTCTCTGTCCAAGGGCAATTTCCAGACAAGATTTGTTTCTTCCAGTGTTCCATCACAATTCAACTTTAGGTTAGTCTGTAAAAAGGCATTGATCCCCCATCCCTCTGCAGGCATTGTTCAGAGAGTGTCAATGTTCTGCATGCCTTGTTCATAATTATCCCTCCTACCGAAGGTGCTAATGCTTCTCTCCTGACGCCGACAGTCTGTGATCTGTGATAGCCATAGAATAAAAAGGTCACCTTTCACTCTCTAAACGCTGCTGAGAAAATGATTAAATTGCCACAATACAGCCGATAGGTGTGATATTAGATGAAAATGTATGCAAGGGCACATTTCCGAACAAAAGCCACACATTAACAGAAAAAGGGTTTGAATGGACATCTTTACTGTTTTACCTAAATGCTGCTGTGGTTTCACATTCGCAAGTCTATAGATGTCAATGTGTTGTATATCAAAATTTTGACATGATAGGGAGTCACTCTGTCCTAGTGATGACATTCATTCATTCATCTTCTACCGCTTTATCTGACTTCTCTCTCGGAGTCGCGGGGAACCTGTGCCTATCTCAGGCGTCTTTGTGCATCAAGGCAGGACACACCTTGTATGGAATGCCAACCCATAGCAAGGTGCACACACACACACACACACACACACACACACATTCACACACTAGGGATAATTTTATAAGGTGCCAATTAACCTACTGTGCATGTTTTTGGACTGGGGGAAGACAGAGAACCCAGAGACAAAACCTCCGAGGCACAAGGAGAACATGCAAACTCCACACACACATGAAATAGGTGGTAATCAAACTCCAAACCCTGGAGGTGGCTAACTGTGTCAACCACTAAGCTCACTATGTCCCTCCCTAACCACTATGTCCCTCCCAAGTGATAATAGTTCAAACAAATATGATTGCAAAAATACAACCTTTATTTCTCACATATACATTAAGGCACAGTGAAATTGTTTCTTCACACATTCCAGTTTGTTTGGAAGCTAGGGTCAGAGCGCCGGGTCAACAATGATACAGTCTCCCTGGAGCACAGAGGGTTAATGGCCTTGCTCCAAGAGCCAAAAGGGGCAGCCTGGTGATACCGGAGCTTGAACTCACGACCTTCCAATCAGTAGCCCAGTACCTTCACCTCTGAGCTACTTTTAACAAGGTTTATACTATGACCTTTTAAGCCACCTACATAAAAGTAGTTGAAGTAGCTTTTCTGCAGTCACACATCTTAAATGAATGATCTAAACAAGAGTTGGCGGTTAATCGTCATTATCGGATAATTTGGCTTTATTGTTTATGCCAATATTGAAAAAAATTAAAACCGATTTTACAATTTCACCTTGGTTTGGCACAGCAAGCTTCAGTAGTTCTCCTCCTATGTTTTCACGCCATTTATTTGCGTCCGGAGTTGCCTTAATTTCACACCAAAATCATGTACTGAAAATGCTGAGTCAGAAAGCTTCTCCGGTACAACACAAAGATTCTCAATGGGGTTAAGGTCTGGACCAAATATGATGCATCAGGATCTCTGAACCACCTTTTTGATTGAGTCCAATCAATCCACTGCCATTGTAATCTTTAGAATACTGAAAAATATCCATTTAAAAAATTATCATTCAACAGATTAGAATGTTATAATGACAAATGTTGCTGGAACCTGACCAATTGAGGCAACCCCAGATCATTAACACTACCCCCTTCTGGCTTCTATGGTAGACATGAGGGGTTCATTACTTCATTTGCAAGAGTTACATCACATTTTCCTTTCCTGACTTTCCTGACTTAAAAGAAATTATGTAAATAATTATATTAAATAATGTAATGTTACAAAAAACTATAGTGATGCCTGGGATAAAACTGAACAAAGGGTAAAGTATATATTATGTAGCATACTGCAATACTGATACAAGATTTGTACTTGCTGTTTCAAGAAAGTACTTTTCTAATCTATGATTACACACTATCACCTTCAAAATAGTATTGTTGCACAGCAATACAGTGCTCCCACCGTTCCTGCCCCTTTTAAAATGTGCCCTGGAAATCCTGCACTTTCTGCTATGCACACTGGATCTTCGCACTGGTGTCAAAATGGTGACCTTTGAGCTGGATCTTTATCTTTAAGAAGAGAGCAAAGTCTGCAAGAGACCAATCTGGTCAGTAGGGTTGGATGAAGGTAATATCATACTGTTTCTGGCGAGAAACTCACATGTTACACCGTATACACGTGGTCAGAATTGCAAATATGTTAACCCATGTGGTCAGGATAACATCAGTTGCACAGCTCCTGATGTAAACAGGATGACATCTTTTGGCACAAGGAATTATAAAGTTCAACGCCTCCTGTGACCTTGCATTCGGCCTTGTGCTGCCATCTATAGATTTGCGACCACCTCATATTATATGGATATATTTTCCACGTGATGGTCTAAAGGTCTAGATTATATTTCTAGTATTTTTTTTTATATTGATGAACTATTTCAAAGCCAGTGTTGTCTATGACAACTAGTAACACCAATCTCTATCACGAGTTACAGCAAAAGAAAAATGCATTTATTGTTAATAGCATAAAGTGTATACAGTAAATTCATTCATTCATTCATTCATTCATTCATCTTCTACCGCTTTATCCGATCTTCCATCGGGTCACGGGGAGCCTGTGCCTATCTCAGGCATCTAAGGGCATTAAGGCAGGATATACCCTGGATGGAATGCCAACCCATCGCAGGGCACACACACTCACATTCACACACACATTCATACACTAGGGACAATTTTCCAAGGTGCCAATCAACCTACCGTGCATGTTTTTGACCGGGGGGAAACCGGAGAACCCGGAGAAAAACCCCCTGAGGCACGGGGAGAACATGCAAACTCCACACACACATGACCGAGACGGGAATCGAACCCGGATCCTGGCGGTGTGAGGCAAACGTGCTAACCACTACGCCACCGTGCCCCTGTATACAGTAATTTAAAAGTGAAAAATATAAGGCTCCCCACCAAGTGTGCAGCTTGAATTGCAGTATATTTGCAATTGTGTCCATTTGATAAATACCGTTAGGTTGATGTTTAATGTTCCAGGTGTTATTTTATGTTACATGATGTTACTGAAACCTTTGCAGGAAGGTAATGTGATGGTATAGCTTAACGCTCTTCTGTGGTCAAGTTTTTGCTTCCTTTGCTGCTGCGGTGATGTGTAAAAGTAGATTGCTAATCATTACATTAATCAACGGACAAGCATACTTACTGCATGTAGCATTCATGATATGCAAATCTGTGTTTGCCACTTTCTGTTTACTGATGTACACATTTGAATCTATTCAAATTGAGAACTGTTTTATAAGTAAAGCTTTGTATCTTTGAAGAAGTATCAGGCATCAATAATGACATGCACCATTCCACTTTATCTGATACATCAATGTAGTACAGTGTCATCTGTGCTATGCTCTTTTATCAATAAGGTACTTTTGCTTCAAAAAGGCTGTTCACTGGATTGTTTATAACTGAGATTCCAAAGAAACTTTTATGATGTGTTGTGTTGTTTAAAGGTTGTCAATTTTATTTACAAGAAAGCAGAGATTAAGGATAAATTTTAAGGATAAATAAGGTAATGTTCAATTTAATGGCCACAAAACGTCTCAAAAAGTTGGATCAAGGGCAATAAATGGCTGGAAAAGTAAGAGAGAAAAAAGAAACAGTTGGAGGAACATTTTGCACCTAATTAGGTTAATGGACAACAGTTTAATAACATGATTGGGCAAAAGGTCTTGTAGAAATAAAGATGGCAATCGTTTGTTAATTGTTAAAATTCCTTTACAAATCTTGCAACAACTTTAGATTAATGTTCTAGAATAAAAAAGATGAGCATGGGACAAGCACAAACATTTGATGGTTGTGATCTTCTGGCCCTTAGGGGGTGCTGCATTTAATATAGACATATTTCCTTAACGAAAATCACTGTCTGGGTTTACTATACAATTAGAAATCATTGTCTGTGCACAGTGTTTGCCATATCATCCACAATTGCAATTTAAAGCTAAAACTCATTTTAAACAATCTGAAGCAATGTGGGAAAATGGTTGTATGGTTAAAACAATACAAAAAAAACAAGCACATGACCATTCATACCAAAGAGGATAGCACCCAGAGGATAGCACCCAGAGGATAGCACTTATCATCAGCACCCATTTCAAAAGCATGAATCTTTGTTGGATGGAATCATAATAAAAGGAAAATACGACAAAGAAGACTCAGGATTGTATAGGAAACAAATGGAACAACACAACTCTCCAGGTACAGGTGCTCTTGGTTGCTAGGCATATGGAATGTTGTTAAAGGAAAGGGAAAACATAGCTCCATGCCAAATTTTGAAGCTTGTGGCAGCCAAATATAGAAATTTAAAAAAATATTTAAATGCCCTTAATTGAAACATTTGATATGTTTCCATGTTCTATATTGAATTAAAAATGGCTTTTTGAGATTTGCAAATCCTTTTGTTACTTTTTCAACCATTGTGTAAAAATACCATAGGCTTTTGTGCATGGAATTCCCATGAGATCACCGATTTGTGAAACACTTAAACCATTAAAACATCCATAAGTAATGTAATTCCATATTCTTCCTAAGTGAACACCTCAGTGTCCTTGGCCTGGATCTGCGTGACTTATACAAATATTCTGATTCCTAATAAAGTGGCTTGTGAGTGTGCATCTTGAAAATGGCAAGACATTAATGACGATGCATTTAGATGGGAATTAAAGAACAAAAGATTCTGCAATGAAATGCTCAAAATATGGCCGGAATAAATCCTGTTATCCATATAAACATCTGTGAATTATTACACATGCATGCATCTTCACACACTCACTCTCACAGCTGTAGACTCAGGGGAACGGTCTGACAAGGCCATGGTAGATGAGGCGTATAAAGCGACAGTCTGTTCCATGCAGATATACACTAATCTGCCTTTTTCGAGCCCCCAGACATCATATTTTCATCACACCAGGCATTCAGCATTAGAAAGTACATCAATAATTATTTAACTTCTTAGAAAGGCATTAGTCAGAGACATCGCTGAACCACAGCGTACAACTGACAGCCTCTAAAGAGGTTTGGGATTGACTCGAGCAAATTAAAAACACTAACAGAGCATTTGCCAGCATTCACAGAGTTCAGAGCATGTGAAATTTCCCTACGCTAGAACAACATTTTTGTACCAACAAGTCTTTTCTGAGAGATTGCTTGCCAGTTATACACAGTTCTCTTCTGACTAATCATGGAGAACAGGGACATTTTTGTAGCTTAACTGTACAACAGATGTTTTTTCTTCCCACACGTAGAAGCCGATGGTGAACGTAGACTTATCCTAAACACTACGATTTCAAAGATGTTGTTAAACTGACTTGGCCGAGGCTCAAAATAAGCAATCACTTCACAAGGCCACAAGACAAATGCACCACACACACACACACACACACACACACACACACACACACACACACACACACACACTACAGTATTTGTTTAAATGCTGGATTATTTAAAAGCAACCAAATATTTTCTCCTACTCAGATCATTAAGATGCTCTTCTTCTTTCTGCGAGATTCCCCATTGGCTACCAATAAACAACATTTTACATTTCATGTCATGCAATGCAATGTGCTTTACTGAACATGCCAAAAGAAAACTTTTTGCTGTGTGAAACTCAAACCTGTAGACCCAGAGTGTACCCAGGCATAGTGCATAACTATGACGCCAGAGCTGTATTCACTTTCCAGTTTCTCTTTCCTTTTTTCATGAATGGGCCCTGCCATTAGTTTTCAGAGCCAAAAAAAGAACACAAGATGTTATGTTCTATGTGGCCTGATCTGAATAATCATGAATGAGGAAATGTCTCCCACCTTTCAGGGGAACACTTTAATCACAGGAACTTAAGGATGATTTGTGATTGGTGCGTACAGACTCCAAATACAAACAAGAGTTCTCTCAGTACAGATACGGACACGGCTTTTAATAGAATTATTTATAATCCCTTTCATTGAACTTCACAGGAAGAGTCTGGTGGAACGTTGTGTCTTGCATTCTAAACACATTTGCCCATACCCTAGTGCCCAGTGCAAGCTGGAAGCCAAGTAAGTCTCTAAACTCTTTGCATTGAGCCAGAGAAAGGGGCAGAGTAAAATCTTTTCTCGGGCTGGTGTTCAGATTGACTAGCTCTCTACATAGAAAAGACCTTGATGTATATGGAACCTTGTCAGCGTTGAAGCTTTCCAGCTTGAAAAGATTCATATCCAGTTAACGAGATGAAGAATGCTAATACAATTGTCCAGTCTCAAAGTCATAAGCAGTAGCTGTTTTCATATCCTACCTGTCCACATCTCACCTGAGTCGTCTGAAATCAAGTGAAAAACGGGTTCTAAACTTGACAATCAAACGTTCCATTAATGTTGTCTGATCATCATAATCAGCTGTGGAGAAAGGTCAGATTTCGAAAAGCAATCAAAACACAGTGCCTCTCATTCATCAGCTGGAGTAATGCAGTGTGATGGTTTCATTTAACAAATGGACCATGACACATCTGGTGTCTGAGGCATCAGAGAGGAAATGAAAAGGAACTAGTATCAAGGGATAAATCTGAATACATCAAGCCAATGCACAAAAATGCCACAAGAAATAAGCAAGTGTATATACAGGACTTGAGTGCATGCCTTGACATGAAACGATTTATTTCTTATAAACATTTGTCTGTTTAATTGGGTATTTGTTTACTTATTTACCTCGCTTCTGTCAAATACAAAGCATGTGCAGTAGATATTCCTTCTCCATCACTCCTTTTCTATTAATAGAAAGGTGACCACCGGGCCTGGCTTGGCAGAGAGCGCATTTCAAGTTGAAGAGATTGGCTAAGGATTTACACTTTGTCAACTTCAATAATGCTGAGTGAAAAAAGTGCAGAGCTGGGCAAACGCAGCCCTTTCAACTACTGGCCAAGAAATGAAAAGGAGGAAACGGAGGAGGATGCTGGGGCACGCTCATTAGTTCCAAGAGAAAGGAGGCTCATGTCCAAATTCTTGTCATGTAGAAGAGGCATTACGTGTTGAGCAGCACTTCGAAACACTTTCTGCTCCTCTTCCAACTGTTGGGTTTATATCCGACTCCGATTACTTTGTGCACAGCTCTTGCAATTTAACAACTTAATTTTGCTGCGGCCATGTTAGTACAGTTCAATCATACTGATATATCAGAATCGGAAAGAGCTGTATTGCACTTACAAGGTATTTGTTTTGGTGACCGAAGCTTCCAATTGCAGGTTTTTTTTTTTTATATATATATAGGATGGAATGAAAATGTAATGAAATGAAAGGATAAAGCTTATTGCACATTTTTATAAGAAAAATAAATAAATAAAGTAATTATTGCACAGAGAAGTACAATATTGAAGTAACATTATTGCACATATTTCTGTATTCTGTTTCTATTTTATTGAGAAATAGAATTTGTGAAGTGAGATACACGAGTGTTCATGAGATATGAAGTCATTAAAGATGAGCAACTGTCTTGATTAATAAGAATATCACTTAACCAAAAGAAAAGGAAAAAGTTGAACTTTATGAAACTTGCTCAATTGAGCTACTCTACTTTTTTAGGCTACCGAGTACAGACATTATATAAAAAAAGAGATGGCAGAGATGTGACACCTCAGATTAAATTACCGTCATGGGACCTTAAAAAGACTGCAAAAAAAGATTTATTACATTTAAATGGAAAAAGAAATGGTGTCTGTGGGCTCTACTGGTAATGTGCTATGTTGGTGGCATGTTATGTCTATTGGATATCATTAACCACTAATCACCACTGGCAACTTGTAAATCACAGGTTGGTATTTAGTAGACACCAATAGGTATATTATGAAATCATTATCTAACAGTGTTTCTTTCTCTGATGATTTATAATAGTGCTTTATAGTGGAAATGGAAATGCTCAATATATATATATATATATATATATATAGATATATATATATATATATATATATATATATTATATATATATATATATATATATATATATGTTTGTGTGTGTGTGTGTAAACATATATATTCTTTTATTTTTTTACCACAATATAAAGCTATTTGTTTTAAGTCAGTATATATATATATATATATATATATATATATATATATATATATATATATATATATATATATATAGATATATAGATATATAGAAAACTTGCTTCTAAGCTAAATAATTAAATTCATTACTGCCATTCAAATGGCTGCAGCTGTACCAATAATTTAACTATGCAAAATTTGGGTCAACCAGGGCATTCAGTGTGCACTATGAAGTCTGCACTCAAACATCTTCCATAGTTTAAATGTGAAAATCTTTAAAAAATACAATTCTTGCCACAAACACACAAGTGCTGGTTCTATCTACATAAGAGTAGAATTCTGGTCTAAATTTTATTCTTCAATGTAAGATTTCAAATCAAATTTAACACATACAACCATACAAACTGATATACAGCGAAATTATTTTTCAACTGTCACTGACCTAAAAACAATGTCTCTAATGGCTTTGCTCCAGCACTGTTTGTGGTAGATAGATTGCACATCAAGGTGCTCAGTACAAATGGTACTGATCTCAACACCCTAAGGAGAGCACAATTATCCAGTTTGATGCTGTTCCCAAACCAAGCTGTGATGCTTTCAGCCATGATCCTCTCAGTCCTGCAGGTGGAATAGATCCTTAGCACGCTATGGAGTAGTTTAAAATCCCTAATTGTCTAAATTGGTTGACAGTGGATTGACAGTTATGGGCCTTGTTCAGACAGTGACCAGACCATGGCAAGTTGGAGATCAGTCATACAAACACTCTGACTCTGAGTTGGAAGGATTTATACATAGTTTAAATTCTGAGTTGTAATCAACTGAGCAGGGTATCATCAGTTCCTTTGCTCCGGGCCGTGTCTAGGAGGTATGTAATGGCATCATAGGGCTATTGGGACAATATTGTAATGGGTCAAGCAATGTGTCCTGAAGTCGCCATAAATGTTTTTGCTTTTTGAACAAGCCATCTATTGACTGTTGCTGCCTGTTCCTGCAGTTACCGGGCTGTAGGTCTGACATTATGCAAATAATTCAGGCAAATGCACTTCGATGACCGTTTTCATCTACGATGACTTTGTAGCTACTAAATAACAAACAATAACAACATTGAGAATTTTACACTTGTAAATTACGCTGGCAGATTCTGTAAACATTTCTCCGAACATGTGAAATGACCAAGACCCAGAAAAACTGCATCATCTTGTCACAACAATGTCTTCATGTGAAAGCTACTATAGGACTAACAACACTATATGGGTCTCTTGGACCACAGCAATAAAATCACAGCTCATGGAATGTAACAAGAATACAACTATGCACTGGATGCACTGAAGCTTCAGTGATTACATAAGGACCAAATTGTAATTTTGATTAATATTTGATTCATTCTACAGCCTTGGGGATGAATCATTAAATAGCTTGGCTCTGCTATAGTACACTTACATCACTATGCACTCTAAATTAAAATGCTTAAATTGGAAGCATAATTAGCTGCAGTCATCTGTGGCATAAATTTGGAAGTTGCCTTACGACTGTTTATGATGCACTGTTTTGAAGCATGCTGACGGTGCCATGCTGCTTACATACCACCATGTTTTTCTTGCTATGAGGCTAGCATTACACCCTGACCACCTTAGTCACACTAGATGCTCAGATTGTACTCTATCTAACAGATTTGTTACCAATGTTTATTTTGTTTTTGGTTGCCAGTTTGGTGATTTTTTTGCTGTATCATATGTCTCATACATCTGCTTCTTCTTCACATATCTACTCTATTACTACTCCAACCTTTACTTTCATTTGAAAAAAAAGTCATGTGAGGTTAGTCATTTCCACACAGTCATGACTGAATGTTAGTCAGTGCAGTGGCTTTTTTTTATTAGGACATTCATGCTGTGGCTGTTAAAAGTGCAACGTGATTGGGCTATCCAGGCCAGAGCCTAGAGAACACCCTAGAGAGCATGGAACTGAGCCCTGCTTCTGAGGAATCTGTGGTATGTAGATGCACTGAAGGCCATAGACATGAAGGCTTTAGACATGTTCACACACACATATAAACACACACACACACACACACACACACACACACACACACACACACACATATTTTTTTACGTTTTTTACATTTTTTAACGCATTCAATGACGTGTACTGTCAGACCTTTCAACATACATTCCGTCGTATTTCTTCACTGCCTGTTGACACACTGCCCTAAATTAATGGGCCAAAATTTTTCATCAAAGTCTGTTTATTAAACGTAATGCCAACAGAGCTGCATTGTGTTATTTTTAGGGCTGTCAAAGTAACAGTGCAAATTTTATTACCGCGCAGTTAACGTATAGCACGTTACTATGTGAGTGATCTGCTCCTTCACGCTGCGTTCTTGTTAGGAAATGAACAAGACCCGGACAACAATGACAATTGAGAAGAAATCTCCGTCCATGGCCTTCCCTGCTAATTTCAGCACTGACCTTTCCTTAGCTGCATTTACCACTTGTAATGTTAGGATGGAATAAAAACGAGGCGATAAATATATTCTCCGGTACTGAACATTTTATTAACAAAGAAACACCCAGCAACATGCAGTAACTCACACTTCCTAAATTTCCCTGAATTATTATATAACCTAAATCAGTTTATATGGAAAGTAACCAAAACAGGAACAGAATTCTTAATGTACCATATTTAACAATTAAAACTACCACTAAAAATAACATTTAAATAAACAAGAAATATTAAAAGAATAATTTCCTGTTTGATATTAGGTGTCATCACAGCGAAAGGTCAGGTTTTTGGGCTTTTTTTTTTTACGCTTGGTGCCCATTTCCATTTATCTGGGCTTGGAACCCACATGAATGTGCGATTAACCGCATGTTAACGCATGGTTGAACAATTCTTGTTGAAAATGATACAGTGATGTGAAAACCAGAACTCAATTTTTTCCAATTAGGTTACAGGGGAAAATTCTATAGTTGACCATCTGTCCTCTGTCAGTGGAAGTTCAGTTTCCCTCTCCACTTTGGATCAGAGTGATAATAGCTAATTGCACAAGAGTAAATCACAGAACAACAATTAAACTGCATGAACCGAAAATAAAAATGAATCCAGTGGCGGGTTTTATGTGTATCAGGGGAAGAATGTTCTTCCTTCAAGGTGTGAATCAAAACAAAACATTCTTGTAGTAGGTGGAAATTGGCAAAGATTAAACAGTGAGAAACCTATAGTGTGTAAAAAATGAAAGAAGGAAAGAGATGTGTTTATGTATAGTGGGGAAAAACATCGTCGTAAACCTGTCAATCATTTTGCACCATGCACAGTGTTTAGTGGGGCATGGAGGAAGCTAATTTAGTTTTCGGTGTAAATGAGCATGTAAAGTGCGTATGCGCATTGTCCTGTAATCAAAAGGCATCCCATCACTAGCCCTTAACACAGCGCTACCAGAATAGGATCTGAATTCATTCCAACCGTAACAGGCAAAAAGTGACTGAATGAAAAAAACAAAATAAAATAAACAATGTGTTTCATGAAATTAATTTTGGTTGAAGAAGAAGAAGAAGAAAAAGAAGAAGAAAAAGAAGTAGAAGAAGAATAGCCTTTATTTGTAACATATACATTACAGCACAGTGAAAGTCTTCCTTCGCATATCCCAGCTTGTTGTTGGTAGCTGGGGTCAGAGCGCAGAGTCAGCCATGATAAGACGCCCCTGGAGCACAGAGGGTTAAGGGTCTTGTTCAAGGACCCAAGGGTGGCAGCTTGGCAATACCAGGGCTCAAACAGCCCAGCGCCTTAGACCACTGATCTACCCCCCTTGTTCAAGTCCTTTGGAACAACTAACAATTTGTTTATATAATGCCATGTTTGGTGTGTACTTGTATTTCCAATCTGTAGGTCAAATCTGTATTGTAGTCTAATGCTGTGATAAAAAGAGGGATTTTTTTTTTTTTTACAAATATCTAATCTATAGCTGAGTGATGGTCAGGCTAAGATCCAAATAGAAATGTGCAGTACAGCTGAAACCACTTTAAAGATAAAAGATCATAATGTAATATAATGTAATGTTAAATTAATCTAAGGGAAGGCAAATAGCAAAAATATAAACTTGTCGCGACATCCTCAGCAAAGTGTTCAAACAAGACTTTAAAAAACTTGGATGGTGTTGTTGTGACAAACAGAAAAATGATCATACCATATACAACTGACTAAAACATGATTTTATATTTAATATCTGGACTGGAGTCACCAGAGGGTCCCACCTCTTTAGATTTCCAACCTCTGGATTTCACTTGTGGTTTGTTTGTTATACAACTCAGGTACAGGTCAAATCAATACAGATAATCAGAAATGTTGCAAAATTAATCTCGTAAAAAACTTATTTGCACAACAGAAAAATAGAGGGTTAAGGACATTGGTACATCACTCAGAATTACTATTAGCAGCCTCTTCATGGTATAAAAATGTACTCTGTCATAGTCTGCGCCCCCCCCCACCATCTTTCAGTATCCATATCTCCGTGATAACCACAACTTATTATGTCTTTCTTGAAAGCGAAAGCACATTATCATTTGGGATCAGAACACATAATGTGAAGTACAAAAACATCCTCATAAGTGCAATCTTATTATTCAAGCGTTGTAGTCCAGCACATTGAAGTTGAAGTAAAACAATAAATTTAAGGAGCGGAATACAGCTTCTCAGCTTTAATTCTTTCTTATATTATGAGTAAAAAAAATAAATAATGTGAATCAGGTATATCAAGAATAATGCAATGAGTAAACCACTAAAAAGTATAAATGTAAAACATATTATTCATTCATTCATATTCTACCATTATATCTGATCTGCCCTCGGGTCACGGGTAGTCTGTGCCTATCTCAGGAGTCTAAGGGCATTAAGCCAGGATACACACGGGATGGAATGCCAACCCATTGCAGGGCACACACACATTCACACACACATTCATACCCTAGGGACAATTTTCCAAGGTGCCAATCAACCTACCAATCTCGGCCATGTGTGTGTGGAGTTTCATGTTCTCCCCGTGCCTCAGGGGGTTTTTCTCCGGGTTCTCCGGTTTCCTCCCGGTCCAAAAACATGCGCGGTAGGTTGATTGGCACCTTGGAAAATTGTCCCTAGTGTATGAATGTGTGTGTGAATGTGAGTGTACAATCTGTGTGTGTGTGTGCCCTGCGATGGGTTGGCATTCCGTCCAGGGTCGTATCCATGCCTTAATGCCCATAGACGCCTGAGATAGGCACAGGCTCCCCGTGACCCGAGAAGATCGGATATAGCGGTAGAATATAAATGAATGAATGAATATATATATATACATTTATTTGAGTAGGAATGTCAAAGAAAGTCCTATACCTCAACTTTATTAATGATACTTATTGCCTAACTGAAGCCTTAAATTGCTGAAATTACAGTATTCATTTAGAATCTCAACAATTTAGTATGTCGTATTTTAACCAGCCAGTTACTGTGCTCATAGCAATGGGCAAACAGGTAGATGAATAGAGATAGTTTACACACGTCTGTTGTGATGTATCCTAAACACGATTTCACAAAGCCTTTGCCATTAGCAAATTTCCACCTTGTATTGGGTCACTGTTTCTGCAACCTGATCATCAAGTGCAACCTGCCCCATTACTAGCTCTAGAGAGATTAATAGCTTAGATGTTCAGACTCTCTCAAGGGAAACATGACAGTCAGATTCAGTGGCTTATCCTGAACTAGAGTTAAGGGAAAGATTATCCTATCTATCTATTTATACTCAGAAATGTACACTTCATTAACTGTGTTAGCAAAGGCAGTTTGGTGACATCAATGGAGAAGTTTTGAGTAACAATTTCTTGTCCAAATCATACAAAGTTCATGTAGGCTTTTACCTTATTCTGATCAGTCCAGTACAAGAAGTAGCCTTTGGGGTCTACCCGTAACGTCACAGGAGTCACAGTGGTGGAGTCCTATAAGCAGAGAAAACAGGAAGTTTAAGGACAATCAACAGACAACAAGTTAACTAAGTCGAGCCAATAATCATAGTGATAATAGTTGTCACTTTCTTGCATGTTTTAAAGAAATGCAATAGTATTCGTCTCATTGGACAATCTGCAGATGTTCTATTGAACTAGTGAGTGAGGAAAGTATTCTTATTCCATCAAATAAAAGAATTCATGTTAATTGCAATGCAATCATTGTTTAGTTAAAAAAACGTAAATGTTTAGACATGAATCATGCAGTCTTTAATTCTACATTTATATTAGAATATGTGTAATACATATAATAGATCCACTCATTACTTAATCCAGGGGGAACAGTTCATTGATTTTGCAATTCATTAATAATACATAAACATATTCCTTCCTGCCCTTGAGCTGAGCACGTGTGTCTTCTGACTGCTCCCGCTATCTCTTTTCTGCTTGCTGCTTGTGTGTGTGTTTTTTATATTTTCTAAGCTCCTGTTTTTCTGCTGCTCTCTGGGATAAAACTGAAAAATGGAACTAATCAGCTGGTCACTTAGCGCATTGGACACTATTTTTTCACGGAAAAAGGAAAGTCCGGGAGAACCATGGTGCCCTTCGGGGACACAACTGTGCCTTGAGGCTCACTCGAGGATGCAGAAGATATTTACATATTTTGGACTTTGATACTGGGACTGATGCTGAGTTGGCTGGGCATTGCCCTGGTGTATCGGAAATTCTCTAAAACCGCTGATGGCAGATTGATCTTACCGATAGTGGACCTAAAGCGTGAGCTAGCGGACCAAAGCGTGTCAAAGGTGAGTACCCGGTACCCGGCTGACGGAAGTACATCAGAAGGTGGCTCGGATGGAAGGGCTGATACCATCTCAGCCCGGTCCGAGGAAGATCGGGATATATTGGATGAGATCCAGAAAAAGTCCGCGGCGCAAGCCCGTACCATCGGGGGCATGGCCGTGCGGCTGGATGAAGTGTCACGGATACTACATGCTCCTAAGGGTGATGGCCCTAAGTGAATGAGTGACATGCTAAGTGACTGGGGACATTTGTGGCTATTGATCCGGCAAATTGATTAAGGATTGTGAAATTGTTTTTCGGCTTTGTGTGTCCCGTTCCCTGCCCAAACACCCCCCTCCCCCCCACCCCCTTGTCTCCCGGACCTAGGATCAGACAAACAACTGGCTTCTATCTTCTCTCCCAAGGACAAGCTGGGGCGCCGCGAACGTCAACAGTGGACTCCAGAACATATGTTTACATAACATAAAATCTCTCAGCTCATATGTTTACATACATATCTCACACTTATACTGATGCAATCGCACACATTCTCCAACCGTCATCTGCTCGCCACTCTGCTCCCCACCCTGACTGTCTTTGAAAAAATCCATCACGTGACCACGTGTACCGTTACCTTGTTTTGTGTTTGTGTTTTGTGTACCTTGTTGTGTTGTGTTGTGTTTTTGTGTTTTGTTTGCAACTTGCAACTTGCTATTCTTTTCACAAATACGGGTAGTGCTCGCGCCGTACGATGGCTGCATGGCCGCTTCCTGTACTATCTATCAGCCTCAAGCATTTCACTGCATATTGTACCGTCAGGTGTGATTGTGTATGTGACAATAAATTGTTGACTTGACTTGACATAAAAAAGACAAAAGAAATGAACCAGTTTGTAAGTGAACCAATACAAGTAGAAAGTCACTAAGGGAGAACAATGGGATAAAATGTGAGGAAGTTAATTTTGAATAAAATCATTCACCTCAGTTTGAACTTTGTCTATGAAAGTCTACGAAAGCTATAACAGAGCCAAGATCTCACTTTAATGCAAACTACACAAGCTTGAGCATAATTATATGGCAACCAAAGATATTATTTAATGCTTCCATTAAAAATGTCTGGGTTCCACAATTAGTAACAGGGTTCAGCTATAAACAATGACATGCTTATATTTGGGTCCCATCTACGTACATCTGTTGGAACAAAACTGAGAATAGTTCACAACACTGAGCTCTTGCTGTAAAAACTGAATCTAAACGAGACTGGTGGTTGAAAAATGCAACTCTACTCCAGCGTGTTCATTTCGAGGAAATTCTCTCTTTTTACGAATAACAAGAGACTATTAAAAGGAGCGCTAATATTACCTTGTATGTTCTATTTACCAGAGTAAGTAAGCAGGCTAGATTTGCAACTCGACCTTTTTTTTCACTTTTAATTTCCTGCATTAAAATACAGATAACAATGCTCGGTGTAGCCTTCAGTGGACTGAATGATTCTATTTCGGGTAACACGGGTTCACTTACACACATCCATAACGAGACAAGGGAGGGAGAGATAAAGTTGGCGGCGGAGAGAGTGTCGAGTTAACTGATCCTTCTGATACAGTGTGGGAATTCAAAGAGGCAAGCTGCAGTTGTTTTCGCTAGAGGGGTTCCAACACGGAGGCAGCCATATAGGAAATCAATCTCTCGATCTGAAAACCAAGCACTAGGCAATTAGAATGGCTGCTTCTTATTTGGGTGGCACTGAATATCCGAAGCCCCAGAGACAATGCGTCATAGTGCAATGAATAATCGCGCTCTTGGGAACAGACTGAAAGAGATGTATTAGGACAATTATTTACATCCTCCGATTATAAGATGACACTCCATGATGCATGTCAAGCAGCCTCTGGCATTACTGTCGGCTCATGTATTCATAGGAAGACTACCTGTTCTGGCTGAGAAATCTCCTAAACAACTCCACTTATATTATGCAAATTTATACAGCATTGCAACTGTCCTAATTAATAATTTATTATCAGCCAATTATTTTACCACGATCATTTTACGTGCTTCATTCCACTGAACATGAAGCAACATGCAACACTAAAGCAAAGATGACAAAAGTACAAACATTCTTCACTCAAGTAGAAGTACAGAGACTCATGATTGAAATGACAGGTTGATGTACTTGACTGCACGTTTCCACTCAAGTTAAAGTAAAGAAGTTTGGGCTCAGATATATACTTGAGTAAAAAGTAGCCCTTACTACTCTTTTAGTGTCTTTTTGGCAACTGGACCTCACATCATATTAATATATTAATACTAAATGAAATTGTGCATTTTTAAATTAATGAATGTATCCAGGCCATCATATAGAACACAAGCAGAGAAAAGGTGTTCTGATCAGGTGATCGATTATGCCTGTCTTCTCAGTCCATGTTTACATCATTGACTCCTGACTGTCTCATCCACATTAGCCATAGTTGCCTTCTGCCTTGCTCGTTGTTAGCTTTATAAGCTAGCCAATTTTAGGTGCAGTTCAGTTCAGACCAAAATTTATACATCAGTGGTAGTCTGAAAAAGCAGCCCAGTGACCGGAAACACAATTATTGGGTGAAAAACAGCATGCAATGAGGAGAAAATATTTTTCTCCTCATTGCATTGCATGCCTGGGTCACCAAATAGAATAAAACTAAAGTAATAAGCCTAGTTTAAAAATGTAAGGCATAGAAAGAACAGATATCTGTGTTAACAAATAAAAAAGATACAGTAAAAATGAATCTAAAAATTAAAAGTACTGTTACCAAAAATATTTACTTAAGTATTTGTACACTTAAGTATACTTCAGTGTTTTTTTCACACACCAAAAAGGTAAGAGTAAAACTTAATCAGAGAGAAACAGAAAGCAAAGAAGGAAAGAGTGCACAGACAAACATTTGAATAAGGGGAAATTTGGGGAGAAGTTGCTGGATATGTGGCTTGGAGTGGTGCCATAGGAGGGCCCACACCCACGGCATGCTGGGAAAACAAGGGAAAGAACTGAGTGCCAAGGTTTAAAACAAGCCAATGCCATTCTACCACTCAAGCTCCACTAACTGATGGACAGCTCTACACATACACACCTAGCTCCACAAAGAGACAGATATAACCTCAAATCCAGTTGGAAAGTTGGAAAGTCATCATAAATGCACATTTTAAATGATTTTTAAATGATTTATATTTCTGTCAAAAGCAAAATCTTGTCCTTACATATTACAAAGGACTCAAACTCATGACAACCCATACACCTGCAAACACTCTCGGGGGCATAACGTTCTAACTGTTATAAGATGCAGCATTACAGCATTCTTTTCAAATTCTTTTTCATTCACTCATCTAATGGTTTTTCCAGAGATAACACTAACAGCACAGGACACTGGATTTTACCCTGGATGGGACACCAGTCCATCATTGTGGAACACGACACATATGCGCGCACACCCACGCACAAACATTTACACATACACATCCTCATTCATGTAAATTACAGACCACATACAAACAAAAGAATTCAATCCACCTACCAGCAAGATTTTGGGAGGGGAGAGGAAACCGGAGAACCATGAAGAAATCCATGAGAATACACTGAGAACAAACAATGCTCAGCACCATCTGTAACCCAAGCTCAGGATTGATCCAGAAATTCTGGAGCTGTAGGGCAGCAACCCTACCTGTACAACAATGCCTTGACCATCAATAGTGCAATGCAATTTCTTAGCAGCAAAGCTTTTATTAGTTTTGTCCAGACATTGCTAGATAGCCTACTATTATAATCAATATTGCACAAACACTGATACTGTGACACTGCGCATTGTCACGGCTATGATTTGGCTATGAAATCAGTAATGCCAATATTAATAGAGGTATAATGTAGATTAATGTATATAAGTTGTCTATTTTCTTAGGAAAATATATTTTCATAAGACCCTCATAAGGAACCTTATCATAAGTACCTTATAAGGTTAATACTCAATGATGGTTTAACAACTAGCCAGGCATTTATTTCACAAATGTACATTCCGGTTAAAGGTGCATCTGGTCAATTTAACTTCCCTGATGCCTTTTCATCATTCATATTTTAAATCAGAAATTTTTGTCAAATGAATTGTTTGCGTTATCTGATGATGATGATGATGATGATGTCACTAACGCCACTGCAGTAACCTATTCATTAAGATTGCTGCTGGAATGGAAATGTACACAATGATGAAGGACAGGAGGAGTCTTATACACTGTCAAACCTCCAACTGCAGTGCTACTAAAGATAATCCCTCTCGGAAGACTGCGCGACCAATCAAATCAGTGGACCAGAACTAACTGTTGTAGAAACACTTTTATACCTCTGTTATATATGACTGTTTAGAAGATACTGGTTATTTTTTTTAAACAGCAACTCTGAAATAAATATTCAGTTACTGTGTGCCTATAGTAACATTTCTTAAATTAACTATAACAATATACAATAAACTACATTAAATACGACAATAAACACAAAAAAATTATTTGATAAATAAAATTGAAAAACATTTGACAGAATAAAGCTTCCTGTAAGTCACTGCTTATTTACCATTTATAGAAGGAGTCTCTTTAGATGAAGCTAATACTGTAATCTTGAGGAGGCCTAACAAGATCGCACATATACACAACACTATACCCAGCATTATAGCTTATAAGTTGGATCTTTAAAAATTATTTTATATATATATATATATATATATATATATATATATATATATATATATATATATATATTATATTAGCAACATACTGTATATATTAGCAACATACTGTATAAAAAAGTAATATTTGGAAATATAAAAAATTTGGATATATACCTTTGATAAATATGTCAATATGTTTGCCTTTGCTTTTAAATAAATAAACAAATTATTTTATTTTGCCGCCACTAAAAAAACATTCCTTTTGGAGACTAAGTCATTATCCCCTCCTCTTACAATACCCGTGTAAAAATAAAAAATAAAATAAGACCCCCTCCCACCTCACGTCTCTTGCATGAAAACACGTAAACGGAATGTAACATTGGATGTTTTGAAAAAGCATGCTTGAATTTTTAAATTTTACATCGTCATCAAAATTATTGCAATATTATCGCCAATATAACATACATAGCGCAGCCCTGACTGGGACTGTTTGTATTGAACCTGAAATTTGTCATAGATATAAACAAACACAAATATTTTCAGTAGGAGTATTCCGTTGGTTTCTGTTTTGATGTTCAGAAAGCTTTGCAGATTTGGAGAGTAAGATCCCACCAGACTAAAACAAAATAAACAATCAAACCAAGGCAAAAAAGCAATCGCTTAAGTATTTTGCTGCCATGCTAATACTTGTAGAGTGGGTTGCCAGGTTTATTGTACATCCCCTAAAACAAAGTAACCACACACAAACTGATAAAAGTGGGAAATTATGAAATCTATTTTTTCTTGCACAGCCTTTTGTGGAAAGAGGTGATCAGAAGTTTATTTAAGTGTATTTTTAATAGATTGCTAAATTATATAAAGAATTTGGTGACCTTGCTCACAGAGCTTTGAGAAATTTCAAACCAATATGAATAGGAGAAGAACTGCTCAGTTGACGCAGATTGCTTTTCCGGCCTCTAAAATAAAACCACATTTCTATCAAATTTCTGGACAAACAAAAAAAATATGTTTGCAAATAGTGATATGTCATTCATCAAGGCATAATAATTAATTTTGTGAATTAAAATTAAAATTATAAATGCTATTTTTAACCCGGTTTGTTTAGGGAGTGTGTTGTTCATACACCAAAAAAAAACTACAACCAGTGGCTACTGCAAAGAATAGTTGATTTTTATAGAGTGCATTCACTATGTATGTTATATTCTGATACAATACTAATGACCTCTTTTTAAGGTGTTGAAATTAAAAAATGTAAGGCAGTGTTTTCTTGATCTGTTCAACTTTCTATACTATACACAATCATGCCATTTAACTTTTATTAACTTTTCACTGAAATGAATGAAAACAGCAACAAGAGTTGTAACAGCCCATTCAGAAAGGAATCATGTTGTCCCAGTGGGAGTACTGATAACCAGGTTGGCACAATGGACCTTTTTTCAACCTGAGTCCCAAGATCATTTTGCATATTAAGTAAATTGTATGAACAAACAAAATGTGAAACAGTGTATCAGTCATTATACAACCATTTTTACTGTAAGATATATTGCAAGGTAATGATTTCCTCTTTTACTCTTGCCTCCCTAAAAACAAAACACACGGTGGATGGGCTACACGAAATGACCTGTATCTGTTAATATGTGCATGTGTGTGTGTGTTTGTATGTGTGTGTGCATGGTGTCTTGTGATTGCACTGGCATCCCCTCCATTTTGTTTTACCATCTTTTCAGGATGAGCTGAAAACAGCATAAATTGGTTACCAAAAGTGAGTAATATATTGCATTAATTGGCGTCTGTAAAAAATTAAGGATTGGATATTAAATGTACATCAGAAATTTGTGTTCCCTGTTTGGATGTTGTTTCTCTTGCCAAAAAAATAAGAACAGTTGAAAAAAAAAAAAACAATCAATCAATCTCACTTGACCCCATGAATTTTTGGGCTGCTTTTAAGTGCTTACTGATGTAGCTGGGATAGATCATGTGCCAAAACCTGGCAACCATGGTTTATGATATTAGCTTCCCTTTATGCCTTGGTGATGATAAGAAATGCACCTGCTGTATATCTAAAACTGTACAAAACGAATGGCTGGGCTCTGTGCTGGATGATATAGTACTTCTTGAAGGGGAGAGTCAAAATGATCGCATAATCTTTCGTTTGTCCTTTTTAATGTCAACCTGTGGCACCAATATCTATAATTCGAAGACACTGCTGCAGAGCGAACCACCTATGAACCGCATGGTGCTCCCCATATCTTTAGTTTCTGTTCTCCAGAAATTGCTGAATAGCCTGGTTTTATGCAACTGCAGATACAAGAGTGTTGTATATCTGTCAATTACAGAGCATAAAGCAAACAAACAATGATGAATCACTATTCTCCGTGAGAGTGTTTATAATATTCTCAGCCCTGCGACTGGATAGTTTTTTTTTCATCTTTCACCAAATGTTTGATTTGACCAACAAGTCAAACTTGTACAAATACCAGTGGGAGGAAACAGGAAAGCACTGTTACAACCTGATTTATGTTCTCTTTAGGAAGGAAGTGATGGAGGTAAAAAAGTCACTAAAACCCAAATCAGCCCAGTGAATGTTTATCAAACACAACTGTTAGTGTAACCCAGAATTTATGCTCAGATGGATGCAATAAACACATCTGTAAAAGGAAGGCATGCCTTCACTGATCATTCGATTTGATGATGATAAAACATTCCAAAATTCTACAGCTGCGGCATGAAAACAGTGGGCGGTGCGGGAATAATAATCATATGAATAATAATACGAAACATATTACGGTTGCACGAGGTGTTTTTCCCCCCAGTGCCAGATGTGAACGATTCACGTTGTATAAACTGACACATGCATGTTTAGGCACAAACAAATAAACGCATACACACATAACGTCAACCCAATACAACTAACGAAAGCCCTCACGTGAACAACTTCTAATTGTACTTTTATAACGATTTTATAAAGGTGAAATATATCCCAGTTACCCTCTGCCTACAGAGAATATTAGCACAACTCGGAGTTATAGTATATTAGGTTTAAAAGAAAGAAATAAAGCCGCAACAGAGAAGAGTGCCGCTCGGTCAGCTAAGCACTAATCTGCAGTGTGTACTTACATCTTCCCATTTCATGAATTTGTTTCCTTTCCTCAAACACTCCGGTACGGCCACAGGTTTGAGCTGGAGCGCATGAACTCCCGGCTGTGGCCCCGCCATCTGCGTGCGCGACTCTCACACAAAACTCTCAGCTTCCCGTCCTCTGAAGAAAACAAAACTCCCCGCAAACTCTTAAGGCATTAAAAAAAAGTGGTTTTTAATACCACTCCATGGAGAACCGAAGCGCAATAGTGTCCATAATGCGTCAGGTCCGTGCGCAGGACTGTTGGACAGGGGTCGGAGAGGATGGCGCGGTTCGCACGCTGTCTCGGGCTCCGCGTGCAGAACTGAAGCGGCTCAGAGAGTGAGCGCGTGAGTGATCTGGGATGTGGCGCCGCCCCGCGTGAGGACACGCGCATCCCGGTCCCACAGCTAGCTCCAGATTTGGGTTAATACAAAAAAAAAAAACAGGTAAATAAAGCATTTTTAATTTAGTACTGAATTCTTTTAATGTTAAATTGTTACACAATTGTGAAAGTTTAATATGTTTTTTTTTTGTATAGGTTTCCTTTTTATTTATTGACAGCTGTGGGAAAATGAAAATACACCCTCTTTGAATTCTGTGGTTCTGGACATTACCATGTCCTTGTTAGGTTTAAGAATAGATAGAGATGAACAACAACACATGCCATATTACACCTGGTTTTTATTTATTTATTTTGTCTACGACATGTTCTTTAATGAAAATCAACATTTGAACAAATGATATCAAGGCAAATGAGTAAACAAGGTGTGAAAAAAAGGTTGCACAACCACATTTTTCAGCAATATTTACATTTTCTCACAACGTTGTGAAGAAAATGTCTCTCTCTCTCTCTCTCTCTCTCTTCTTTACAACCTTGCAATTTGATGAGATTTGTGAGCATTTGTTCATGCACAACTGTATTAAGATCCTGCCACAACAAGTCTGGACTTTGACTGGGGTGCTGCAACACAGTGATTCTGTTCTCTTTTATTAGGGAGGTTTTGTGCTGCTCACAAATCACACATCATATATTCCTTCTGTACTATGAAAGTGTGGATTGTAGTTATTACTACAGGGGACAGTTATTGACTGTAGCTCATTCTTTGCTATATATTTTGTCACCCCCATATACTAATCAAAGAAAACATACCATGTGACTAACAGTGGCGACATATTGATTTGGTGGTGGAGCATTCTCTGCAGTGACACTGACATGATAGCATATGTCCACTATCTGAACACACCCAACGAACAGTGGTGTTAAGGACAGACTGGTCACTGATTCACAACCTTTTTTTTTTAACTATTCCTCTTAACTACCACAAAAGAAGTTAAGCAGGGAGTATCGAAAAGGTTTGTTTTACTTAGTCCCATCATCTGTTGCTGTTTTATTCTTTACAACAATGTCTTTTCTTGGTTTTATGACTGCTGATAAAAGTGTTTAGCCATGAAATATTATTTTGTTCCTCTTACTCACTTCATGCCATTACAGGAACCACGAGAATTTCAGGTGAATTCGTGTTGCAGTATTAATTATGACACTGCATTAACTGACTGATTTTGTTTTTTTTTAACTTGTAAAATTTTCTTTTTTTATCACAACCTCGCAAGAGTCATATTGTAAAGAAAGGCACATGATACATGCAGAGAGGTGGTCATTTCAGGGAAAAGGTGGAAGAATTCAAGACTTAGCTCATGTGTACTACTTTTTTCTGTCTAATAACACTTTCTGAACGATCAAGCAGAACCTGATATCATGTCTACTTCTCATCTAGCCAGTATTTCCAGAATGGAATTGTCCAGACTTGATCAATTTTATCAAGAGCAGGGAATACTTACTTCAATATGTTCACTAATATGTAAATATGATTAACTGTCTGTTTAATAATTTGAATTACTTACATTACAATTGTAATAATAATTTCTATAGTACTTTCCATTAACATATCCAAAACACAACCGTAATGGATTTTTGTGGCATCACAGCTGTCAGAGTGAAAATATATGACACTTTTCTTTTCTGCAAAAATGGATGAATTATTTCATCTTGCTGTCTGACTGACTCCAAGTGTTATGTTTTAAAATCCTCAATGGATTATTCTGTCACTGAAATGCAATCAATAAAAGCAATTCTGCAAAGGATGTTTAATTATTTCAATAAACATCAGTTACTTTTAAGCCAAGAAAAAAAAAACACATTTGGAAGTCTTAAGGTCTTGTACACCAGCAATATACTTTTCCCTAATTACTAAGCATCATAAGTTTTTTCTTATTTTGTTCATTTCGAGTAAGCTGGTAATGCTTAAAAATGAATGGTGAATATCGCCACCTCAAAGCTACCAGGGCTGCCAGGTCGAACCTGAGGGTTAAAAAGTGACAAAAAAAAAAAAGATTGCAAATGGTTTAGTAATGGGAATGGGCCACTTTTTTTATCGTCATCATCTATTGAGTAGTACTTTCTGCATTTCCTTATAATCTCTGTATTGACAGTATTGACCCTTATATGAACCTTACCTTGCAACTTCTAAAATGATTTAACGCCATCTACTGTATACCTAGTGGCAGTGCATTTTTGTTAAAGGTATTTAGTTTTTAATTTTGAAACTAAATTTGCTAAATAGTACCACAGTTTTGACCATGTTAAATACAAATACATCTTAGGAAGATATATGTATGGTTTTTGACCATGAAATATTATGTTATGTTATGTTATATTATATTATGTGAAATATAATGTTTTCCAAATATGAAGCTGTGCTAAAAATCCAAGCCAGTGTAAATATTAAAGATCAATGGCGCAAAAGAAAAACATAAGAAAGATATAAAGGTATAAACATATAAATGCAGCGTTGTCCTATTTCAGTCTCAGATGATTTGGAAATGTTTGGCGTTGCAATTTAGTCTACAATAGCAAAACAATTTTTTAAACATCTTTACCAACAAGCTAAGTGCTAAGGTCTGTGATGTGATGGTTATATTTCTGTGAAAGTAGGAAGTTTTTTTGCAACGTTAAACGGGTTTACATTCTACGTCCAACTGCTTTTTAATAAAGCATTCATTTAGAGCACCATTAGGATCTTAAAGCAACCTGTTAAGTTAATGCTCAATACAAATCTAAAATCATGGACCATCTAAAACCATGAAATCATCTAAAAGCAATGTGGAAATATTACTGATAATACAGTAATACATGTAAAACATGTATTACTTAAGCCTGCATGAAGGCTTAAGTATAGCTTTTGAATGTTACAGAATAAAGCAGTAACTACCGTGTGTAGTATCACTTTTTCGAATGTAGATTGTCGCCACCTAGTGGCAGTTGCTGCTTAGTTGAAAGATGCTGAAAATAAATGTACTGAAAGCATGATCAATTAAAGGGTCTTAATACTCTAATATCCTGACAAAAACAGGTAGTTGAACAGATTTCTTATATCACAATATAATGTCACAATATTTATTTATTCATGCTGCCGATAATTTGTAGTTAGATCATTGAAATATTTTGATGGGACTCTTGCACTGTGTGGGAAATTATACTAATTATCATAAATGTAAGATCTTTTGTATGGGGTAGATTCCTATCTTGAGAAGTATATCCCTTAATAATTCGGAATTTAGTTTTATAGCTTTAAGCAGATACCTTTCATTTCCAAATCCCCTTTTGGAGGAGGGTAGTAAAACATAGCTGGAAACACAAAACACATGTTTGGTGAAGAGGAGTTCTCATTTGAAGTAGACAAGTGACTCAGCTGTTTAGGCAGCCAGGGGAAGTTTATTTCACCACTATTCTTTTTTCTATTCTTTCTTTGAGAAGGTGGGTCCAGTTGCACCGTGCTGAAAATGGTGGTGCAGGGTGTAATGTGATATGTAGCTTTATAGGTACAAATGAGTTTATTAAATTTGATGTGGTCAGCTATATGAAGTCTGTGGACAGAATACAGAAATAGGATGGGAGAACCTGAATAGCTTTATGTATCAGCAGTATCAGTTACTATTGTTCTTAGATAGATGTAAATGCTGGGTTTAGATTTCTTTTTAAAAATACGTGCTTGGATGTTATTCGTGGTGAATCCACACGGTGGCGGTAAAACTCTGTGGGTAAAGCTGAACTGAACGACTAGCCTTATTGAAGTCTACGCTGGTTTTAAAATCTATACATAAGTCCGTTATGTGTTCATTAGAACATTTATAAAAAGAGTGTTAGTGTATTTTCGTTCATAGAAGGGCTGCTGTGTGATTCAATATATTTTAGGAAAGCACTTGAAATGCTTTGAAAATGAAAACTGGTGTCTGAGAGGATTTTAGGTACAGGTACTGATGTGTAAATAAAAACTCAACACAAGTGATTTGCTCGTCATAGTAACACCAAGTTGTTAATGTCTTTAGCTGCCTAGCTGAGATGGAAGAACATACAGTAACAGTCTAGATTGTTGCCTATTAGGCTGCACTAATAAGGCCATATACAGAGGAGTGTGTGTATGTATAAGGAGGACAAAACCTCATGCTGACCTGGGAAACATGCTTCACCAATTAGCAGCCCCACTACAGGATCAAATGCAATTGAAAACATTTACCGACAAGACTGCCACACATCACAATGTGCTCCATTCATAAAAGCTGGGCTGCTGTTTTTTCCCCCCTTCCCTTTATTTTATGAATGCAGCTCAAATCTGACCTTATCCCATACCTGAGTGCAGGTCCACTTTACTGCTTTTTCGGGTCAAAGACTTAGCGGAAAGCAAGTTCTGGTGTGTCACATCCTGCACCAGCTACACATTAAACACACTCTAAGCTAAGCTGCTTTATTTTCACCAAGCTTCTTTTTTTCTTTTTTTTTTAAACCATGCAGCTTTATATTGATGATAAGGTGATACACTTCCAAAGAAAACTCAGGTTTTGGGGCCTGGTTGAGTGCTAAAAAACGATTTCCACAAACCAGAGCTATAAAGCCACACGTGTAAAGAATATTTGACTCATCGAATAAGTACCGGTATATTAGCAATAGTTGCCCTGTGTCAATAGAAATGCGGTATGTAATGTATAGGTATGTAATGTATAGAAAGTAAAGGTAAGTCTGACACAGCCCTCTCTGTGAAATACCAAATTTACCTTTAGTATATTATTATTATTATTATTATTATTATACTCATTAAGTACACAAGCCCAACATCTTTTATATTTAGCAAGCCAGTATGTGCTCCTTGGGGGCTTTGCACACGGGCACCACGTTGGTGACCCCTGTATATACGTTTAAAAAGGCACCATTATGCACACACACATTCCCACAGACACATGCAAAGTTTAAGAGGGAAAGAAAAACGTGTAAGAAAAAACCAAGAGTAGCATGCATTTTCAATTATCTCCGTGTTCGCTCGCAGATCTTAAATTTCCGTCAAAATCAGCCAAGTTCTGTAGCTCTTGCTCTCATGGAAACATCTGATATAAATAAGCCGTCGCTGCCTGTCAGGTTAGATAGCTATTAATACAGCCTCTGCCGTATGTAAACCCCAACTTTTACCTTCCACATCCTTCCAGGAGACAGAGAGCACCTCTGGAACCGGATATCACATGCTGAAATAGCACCATGCTTTGAAGCTCAGCTACTGTATTACAACTTCCATTACACAGTGGAACACTACATAGGAGCTTCAGGGTTTTATCACTCTACAACTCGTGCACATAAAAAAAAAAAAAAAAAATATATATATATATATATATATATATATATATATATATATATATATATATATATAGATATATAGATGAATAGACTCATGTGTTTGGATAAAGGTCATCTGCCAGATAGTTTGTGGTCTCCCCCTCTTTTTTGGTCTCTCCGCGGATTACATATGTTTCCTGTGAGCTGAAAATAAATCCCGATGAAAAGCAAACGCATCCAACATTGTTAAAGCTCGACAGCCACCTGCATGTGAAGCGTTAGTGACGTACTAAGGTGTAATCCTTGATAGTTGAAAGGGGAGAGGTTTTAGTTTACCAGTATCTACAGGGAAGGAAATGCCATCTAAACACAAAACCAGTGTAATACCAAAGGTGAAGTTCAAGTTGTCCTTAAGGATAAAGATATAATTTCACCTATTAAATTACTTTTCTATGAAATGTCTCAAAGCAAAAAAGCTCATAATATACACTTAAAAAAGAAATAAATCTGAATTGTGTATGCGTTCACTCTTACTCCTATGGATTCTGTTATTTTACAAAATGTAAACATTTGTGCATTTGAGTAGGCTGGTAACTCGATCTTTTTCTAAACCTAAATGCAAAAAAAAATGCTCTCCATGTAGAAAGCCTTTGAAACACTGTCTGTATTCAGGTCAGTTATACTTTCTAAATCTGCTATAACTAATACCAGACAAGTGTATATCATACACTGGCATCATTTCATTGCTCACATCCATTATTTGTGTTTGACGTATTGTCATTAAGCCACAAAGGCATGTGTCTTTGCATGTTTTGTTTTGTTTTGTTTTTTTGCAAGTTCTCTTTATTGTGTTCAATTTTCCTGATTGACACAGATTAGAGTTAGAAATGATCCGAGAAACTCTGGTAACAGACAAGAACAATATAAGTGTAGATTTTTAAACAGTAACCGGGTGATACAATTACACATATTTCACAAAATAATATCAATTTTGCCCCTGCATTTTATTGAACATTAAATATAAGCGATAAGGGCCTTGCTCAAGGGCCTAACAGTAGCAGGTTGATGGTGCTGGGATCTGAGCTTGTGACCTTCCGATCCAAAGTTCAATGTTGTAACCACTGAGCTACCACCTCCCCTGAGTAGTGATGCACTGTTTGTTTCACTTAGATATAGCTAGTGAAACAGCATCTTCTTGACTGAATCCAGACTGAAACTGTTGTGTAAAAAAAACAACCTGTGTACCCTTATGACATTCGGCATGTTTTATTTTTATTCATAATTCACACAGATTTCAAAAACATGCAGCATGTCCCCATACAGCTGTTCCTCACGTTGAAAGACAAGCCCCTTAAGAGCATTTATCCCCAGGCTCGGAACTGTATGGGGCTGAATTTGTAAGTAAACTGAAAAGCTGCTTGATTATACTTTAGGCCTGATGCCCTGGGAGACATCCAACAGGGCAATGACTCTGATGTTTAGGGTGTAAGTGCACTGGGTGAGTAATAGGGCACACAAGGGGAGGTGTTTGTTTCCTCCATAAGTGAATACGCCAGCTATCCGTGAATGGATGCCATTTTCCCGCATGCAAATCTTCGTGCTGCCTGCTAGTATCAGCTGAGGTATATTAGTGTTATCCTTGGCACGGGCCAAAAGGGAGGTCAGGAGAAAGACATATTGAGAATTCGGAAAGGTCTCACGAACTCTTACGGGATTACCTTACAGACACTTTCCACGGCTGAGATCCAGTGAATGAAGCCATTGTACAGTGGGACTCAACCCAGGAAAGTAAACTTTGTCAGGGCCCAGTTCATTAGCACCTAGTTTAGTGTTTGAAGCATGTCGTTTAGACAAGGCTTATGGGGGAAACCCCGTTCACTCATATATACATATACCCTCTATGCTTCAGAAGTGGAAGGGGGATTTCCACTGCACAGTTCTCAAGCGAAAATGGATAAATGAAGAGTCACCCTGATCATAAACTTTCTATATTTCTGGATACAAATAAATATCAAAATCAAAAGATTTATTGGAAAAAAAACTTTTTACTCATTTACTTCCAAATAGATATTGGTAGACACTGGCAGGTTAAAGCAGGGTTATCCCTCTCAGGGATGATGTGAAGGGAGGAGCAAAAGATGTGCAAAGAGAGAGAAAGAGAGACATCTTTGAAGGAAAGTGATGTGGTGAAATATATAGACAGAAATTAGAGAGTCAAACGTGTTTGCACCTGTTTTCTGTCTTTTGAAGAGCAAATGCTTCGGGTAACCATTCTGATTGTTCCATAGAGTCAAATCTGACCTTCTGATAATCAGAATGATATTAAAAAATATTTTTAATACATGCTCTCTCTCTCTCTCTCTCTCTCTCTCTCTCTCTCTGCCTGTCCGTTAGGCATGTAACGGTACAGAAAATTCACAGTTTGGTTAAATTTGGATATGATTTGTTAATGTTCAACATTCTTTGTACAAGTGAATCTCTATTGTTTTGCATTTTGGTTTGTCATTTTCTGTATTGTGGGGGCATGGTTGGCTTAGTGGTTAGCACGTTCGCCTCACACCGCCAGGGTCCGGGTTTGATTCCCGTCTCTCTGTGTGTGTGGAATTTGCATGTTCTCGCCGTGGGAGACCTCAGGGGGGTTTTCTCCGGGTTCTCACTGGTTTCCCCTGGTCCAAAAACATGTACAGTAGGTTGATTGGCACCTTGGAAAAATTGTCCCATGTGTATGAGTGTGTGTGTGCCCTGTGATGGGTTGGTATTCCATCCAGGGTGTATCCTGCCTTAATGCCCATAGACGCCTGAGATAAGCACAGGCTCCCCGTGACCCGAGGGAAGATCGGATAAAGCGGTAGAAAATGAATGAATGAATGAATGTTAGTCCCCATTTTTTTCAGTGTGTTTTATATTTAATATTTGATTTTCTAATGTGATCTACTCAACTGTTCTTCTTTTTTCACGATTTTCAAATGTTAAGTGAAATTCATAAACTGCTAAAGAATCATTAGCGTTAGCTTTAGCCACTAGCCACTTCCTGCTTAGCGGGTCACTCTATCGCAATGGATTCTTTATTTGCAGCACTGAGTGAGTTGCCACAGTGACACTATGATAAATATAGTTTTTTTTTTTTTTACATCTTTGGCATTGTTGCAAATGTTTCCAGGTGTAAAAAAAAGCCACAGTATATATGTGCATGTATTAAGAAATAGTACACACCACAGTAGTGGTGTACAGTAGTTGTCTCTCTGATCACATTTGGTATTTCATTTGGTATTTCATTCAAACTGCTGCTTTGCCACATCTTTTTTATGTTGTTGTTGACATTGGATACACAGAGCAAGCCTGCAGGACTGAATCTTCATAAACAGCTTGGAACGTATAGAGACAATCCATAATAAATGGTAATCCGTTTAAAAACTAGTAGCTTTAAATTCGATACTAAAAGAGTCGGAAAGCCGGTGTAATATTCCCCCGATAGGTATAAAATGTTCCATTTGTGTGTAACTGTTACGGCTGAAGTGCTCTGATAATGCTTCAGTCTGTCGGATAGCTTCTTTGGCAACCAAGTAAACATGGATTGACAGTAATTGGTGCCAGAAACAACAAATGCATGTATTAGCATTATATTAGTTCTAAATTGTATAATTTCTTTTTTTTTTTAACAAAATACTGATCAATTTTAAATATCAACATGCGGAATAAAATTAAGATGCCATTAATGGATTCAACAATGTTAGCAAGCATCTTATTTTAATCTTTATAGCTAAACTGCATAATTTGGAAAAGGTGTTTTTAGAGAATAATTAGTTAATAAAGAGGTGTATATATAATATTTTTTATATAATTTCCGCCCAAATTATATATCCCAATTACCCAATTAAATAAGACCACAGCAATTGTTTGGATTAACATTTCAGATCATTCAGGATTAAGATAACAATAATTCGTGTCCATTTCTTGAATGATGTATAGTACATTTGCTTTTAACTTGAGCTAAACCTAGTAGTGATCCATCAAATAGAGATGAAAAGTAATAAGAAGTTACAGATATTGGCAGTATATGTAGGTAAGGTGAAATCAGATTCATTCGCAAAAAATAGTCATATAACGTAAAACAGGTTGTATATGTTCTCCGTATACAGGTTGTATATGTTCTCTAGGCACAAAATTTGATGCCTAGTCGACAATTAAAAATCTTTTTATAAAACTCACTGCAATATGCCATCGTTGTTTCACAAACAAATCCAAGATCCCAATCTGATGGTCTCATTCTTTTGTGTGCTTGTTTTATTATTATTATTATTATCATTATTACTTAGTTATTATACTATGCTTGCCTTTAGGAATGTGGTCTTGCTGCTCTCTGGTCAGACAAAGTGCCATGTTGAGCAAAACCTCCTCTCACTTTTTATGGCTTGTGTGGGTCGGCCTATTTGTACACTCTTAAACAAATGAGAGGCACAGCTGTGTAGGCCTGGTCTATCTGAGTTGGCTTTCAGTGATAAAAATATTCTCTGGTAAAAACCGCTCCAGAAATGTGAGTCTTTTTTCCCTAACTCTGAGAAGCCACACAGTATTTATAATCAACTGCTCCTCCTCTTAAGCCCTAGAGAGATGGAGAGAAAGAGGCAGATAGAGGGAGAATGAGAGAGGAAGATGGAGAGGGAGAGACCACCTATGCAGATGTTTTCCAGACATGGAACAGTCTTCATTCCAATAAGCACCTGTTGAATCGCAGATGTTTTGTTTGTTTTGTTTTGGGTTTTTTTTTCTTCACACATGCATATATAATTAGGAAATGGTGCAAGTTGTTTCTTGGAAACAAAATAAAAATAAAAAACAACAGAGCAGGGCATTAACCGTAACAAACTCGAACATGTATAAACATGAACTCTTTGTACATTGGTTATGCACTTTTTTTTTATAAATAGCCTTCTATATGCAACGAGCGTTATGATTCCTACCCAAGTGTTTTACGATGTCACAAAATGACATTTTGTGGCGTGGCACATTTCATGGCATTTTCATGATGCAGTTATGATTCAGACCTGGAGGGCGTTGTAGGGTGTTGACTGAGGTGTTCCCCGTGTTTTAGTCAGAATTTCCAGGGGTTTTTTTCAGCAAGAGGCCACAGCAAGCTTAGGGTTCAAGTAACGGGACGAATACGCAGGTTTACATCAACTCAGTGACAGAAAGCTGCTTCTGTCATGGCCTGCGGAGTAAAATTCCTGTAATTACATGGAAAAGATGACCAACTGACCAACAGCAAGCAAACAGAATCCCTCTCACCTGCTACATGGCTTGCCTGACCTACATTGTGAGAGGAAAATCCTATAGTGTTATATTTAATTCTACTTCACTTAGTGTTTAGATTTCAGAACTGTTTAGGCTGCTAACCTATACAAAATCTTTGGTCTGAGAAAATTATATATTGTGTATTATGTCTTCACTTTTACTATTGTTCCAGCTGCAAGGTTTGCAGTATATTAATCTACTTATTATATTGTTAATATCAGTAATTAAAAATATGGTGAGGGTTAGTCAACGTTTAAGGATGGAGTCTTCATTTCCAATATTTTACAACAAATCTGCCTTTATTTATGATACACTTCAGGCACTTCGTGCTTTTCAGTTGCTCAGGAATAATCTGCATTTTGTTTGTCACATTACTTTTATGAGAGAGAGCTTCATGAGTCATGAACTTGTTTTGCAAACATTCAACAACTTTAAATGGAAACATAAGCGAATAAAATGTATGATGTGTCATTTGTTAATCAGTAAAAGGTTGTAACTGTTGGCAAACTGCTGTGGTCTAAAGGGAAATAAACACATTGGAGCTGTTATTGGAAGCAAATGTGGTAATGATCCGACAAATAACAGCGCACTGCATCTCATTTTATTTCTTACATAACAGCTTACACTATGGTTAGATTTATCTTTGATTAATCACTGTTAACTGCATTGATTGGACCTCTTGTCTGACCTGCACTATTGTCTGGACCTTTATAATGTCCGAATTAATTTATACTATTACTTAGATGTGGGTTAATACAAGCTAATCTATTTGAACACTTCTGGAGCTTAATGGGCAACACTGCAGTAAAACCTCAATTATAATAAATATTCAAATCATACTACTGCAAGTGTTCATGTATTTCTAGAGAACACCATTTGTTCCCCTGTTAAGTAAGCAGATATTCAACCAAAACTAATAAATGAAACTTATTAATATTACAAGTAAATTTAACCATGAGAATACACTTTTTTAAGTTACAGTAGTAAAGTGTCAGGTACAGCATAAAATAAGCACCCCTGCTAAAGTCTTCTGTGCTGTAGTGCACTTTCAAACTGCATGTGGATCCACGGGCCATGCAGCAAATATTTAACTTGGACGAAAAAATTGAATTATATTGGCACTGAGTGCTTGGAAATAAAAAAGAAAAAAAAAAAAACAGAAACCTCAGGAACCATGCAAAGTGAAAAGAGGCTTAAAACCAAGTGCTACTGGTTTGCATTTGAAACAAAATAGTCATCCAACCAAATATAGTGTAACGCTACAGTTGTATATTTATACAGATAGATATATAGATAGATAGATATACTGACACTTTTGACCTTTAAATTGTTGTGCATATAATTATGATATAATACAAAAGGAATATGAAATGAGTTGTAGAATTTTGAATGTTTTAATATATTTGTATTATTTAAGCTAGTGTATTCCTGCTGCACTAAAGTCACTGTATTATTGTAGTAGAAAAAAGAAAAAATGATTTCAAATAATGTCACTGTTTGTGGGGAAAACTATGGAAATAGTCCAAAAATGTTGATTAAACAAACAAAAAAAAAAAGTTGAAATGTGAAAATTTGAACATAATGAATCAACACCGTGTTTTAATTAGAGCTCTGTAGTATGAGCTGTCACTAAATCTGATGTAATGTGTGATATATTGTTTTCAACAATAATCATTTTCATTCCAGTTATCAAGAGCTGTTCGGTCACTGTCAGTGCTTTATTTGCATAAATGAAAACACATAGAGAAAAAAAATGGCAACTCTTGTAACAGCCATACATTCCAAAATGGATAGCTACATAGCAACACACAGTGTTGGAGTTTGCTTTTGTTTGCTCACAGCTGAAGTTCAGAAGAAAGGGAGGAACATCAGGAATAGGCCAGCCTTGACAATTCCACACAAAGGGAGCACTGTTGCCTAACAGTGTCCGGTCTGTTTCAGTGCAGTTTGCACTGTTCCAGAGGCGCATTTCATGGAACAGTAAGCAAGCACGGCCAAAAACAGGACGATTGACCAGAGTGATACCATACCGAGCAGGGCCAAACTAGGGCCTGGTTCTCCTCCGCCTGCAAGGTTCAGAGGTCTCTCATTGCCCAACAATCTCACAGTGTTTTGCAGGTGTTCATCCATAAAGTCACATGCTTGATGCTGTGAGGACAAAAGCAGGAGAGGCAACCGAGTGTGGGAACAAAGACACTTGCTGTGACTAAGCTGCAGGTGCTGCCCTAATGATTAACACAATTTCTATTAAATCTAAGGTTAAATGAGGTTCATTATGTAGCACAGGACAGCTTGGAGAACAATTGCATTATGACCTGTTAGAATATCACTGAACAACAGTGTTTTGGGAATGATATTTGCCTGTAAAAGGGACTAAATTCCCATTTTTTGTTACAATTGTAGTGTAAATGTAACAGCAGTGACATGGAGTGGATGTAAAAAAAAAAAAAAAAAAAAAAAAAAAAAAAAAAAAAGAAAGAAAAATCACATGTTAAAGGAAAAAGAAATTCCTGGATAACCACTAACCTCAAGCAAACTCAACGGCTGAATTATGGGAAGATGTAAAATTCTCTTATGTTGCACCTATGTTAAAGCAATAAATTGCAGTTTGGTTAAAGCTTTCCACAATACAGGCCTAATTAATTTGAGGATCTTTTTTTCCAGTGCTGTCTATTGCCAGAGAGGCTTTTCCAAAAGCAAATGTGGTGATCTCATTATAGGCTTCCTATTAGCTATGGTAGAAGAACAGAGCAAGAGGGCCAAACTATACCACATCAATCACTATGCTTCTGATAAGATGTATCAGAATATTCGTATAAATATTAACAAAACAGCAACTGCTTAGCTACACTGTCTTAAAATGAATATTATGAATGAGTGGCTTGATTGGGAATATTAAGGCACTTCTTATCATATAGAGTTATGAAATACAGGAAACAGCTCCAGGGGCAACCCCCTACAATGAACAGGACCTTATTATGATGGAATTTTTTTTTTATGACGGAGGTGGAATACTTTTTCAAACAAAAATAAGCTTAAGCTTTTCAGGAGACATTTTTAAAGCTTAATGTATCCTGTGCGCAAGCCTTTGAAACCTCTCGGAACAGAGGTCTACCTCAGAATTTAATTTCGGCTTAACCACGAAATGAAAACAACACGGGGGATTATGCACACATACTGATATATTTAGCTCTACTGAAGTATATCTACTCCCATGCTGCCAATATCTCAAGAAGATGACATGTCCGGTTCACAGAATCAATCAAGTCTGATGCACATTGAGAACAAACAGTGCCTTGTTTCCCTCTGCTTTCTGACAGGGCTGTACTCTGAGTGCTGGCAGGCCAGGGCTGAATGACCTCATGGCAGCACCTGCACTGCAACACTCTGCCTTAAAGAAAATGCCACAGCCTGTATTGGCCCCTGACCTTTTTGTAGTTAACATAAACTCATTATGCACTCTCGCCCTGGGGGGAGGCTTCATCGAAGCTCTGAAAAGGGAAAGCGCTCGGTGGCACAATGGCCTAACCAGTGCCTAGCACATCCATCTGGAGTATATAATTGGGTGCTGTCCCCTCAAAAATCCAAATCTCATTATATCACGTTTTCAAGCGTTCGCTGTCTCAAACCCGGGCCCAGTTCTAACGCGGCGACGTTGCAGAGGTCTTTCCGTTGGATTTTTAGGAAATATTATCAGAGAGTGCTCAGCCGTGCTCTGCCAGTCCTACAGACAAAGAGCACCTTTGTCCACTGTCACTTAGCAGCAATTACAGCCCATTAAAATAGCTTTTTCTGTACTGCCACAACCTGTTAATGGGCCCAGGGTTGGGTGTGAGGATCCATACACACGAAACAGAGGTCAGAGGTTAATAGGGCCCTGTGATGTGGCAGATGAAATTTCGGGAAGTTTTCACTGGGGATAATAGAACAAAAGGTAGACAATGCAGTACAATGAAGCAGACGGCCACCAGGTCTAGTTTTTCGCCAGATGAAAGTCGAGGAACACGGGGCAAGTGATGGAGACGTTTGAGGTTTGTCTGTTTGATCTGAGCATTAAGGAGTATAAAATTTGGGGTTTCAATAAGGGATATTCTAAATCTGGTCTAACGCCTGACGAGATTATTTCATCACGTTTTCATCACCGTTATAGATTTCCGAATCGAAGCTGGCCTAGTTAAAGCGCACCTGAAAATGCTCCATGATAAGGTTCCTCTGAGGGTCCTGCTTATAGCTCCGATTTCAAAGCTGTGAAATAGCTAGCAGGAAGATTAATGTGTTTCCATATTCCCTCCTGATTTAAGCCTCAACACATTAAGGAAAACCTGGAATCTTTCAGAGATGAAAAGAAAGGCTAGCTATGTTTACGCCTAAACCGGATGCCCACTCTGCATGCTAAATTAATTCTTTATCAGATTTTGAGTATAGCAGGCCACTAATCATGGGAAAGATTAAATCACTCCCGGTGTGTTCGTTCGTGAATGAATGTGGAACAAGTTCACTGTTTACAATACCTTTGCAAGAACGAGAATTACAATACCTTTGCAAGAATGTTTCTTTTTTTTCAGCTACAAAACCCAGCAGCACAATCTTTCCACCCTGCAGTTTAATACGTGCTGAATTATCCAAAGACACTGACCAAACAGGACGTTTTCTGTCTAACCTAGTTTCCTAGGATGTTAGACCTACCTCAGACTCATCCTTTACCACCATAAACCTGACCTACAGGAAGTGATTCAGTGCAGCACCTAAATAGAATCTATAACAGCTGTGAATCCACATTAAAAGAAATGACAAACGGTCTACAAAAAAGAGGTCCTGCGTTGGGAAACACAGTGGAGGTTAAAAGCAAGGTCACAGAAGTTAATTCCCTTTGGTTAATCATGGGTACAGATAGTGCTTACAAAGGAGATCAGAGAGGATCTGAGGTTGGATGAAGTCGTCTGTGTGACTTTACAGGCAGTAATGATATTGAACAGGTTGTTTTTTTGTTTTTGCTTTGTTTTGTTTTTTTGCTTTTCCTGAGCAGAGTTCACCTCTTAACAAGAAGATGACAAAGCTGTTTTTCCCTATGAAAGGCTTCTCCTGCCCAGTTCTGAAGTCATGTGCGGAAGTGGAGATGGGTGTAGATGCTAAATGGAGGCACTTTTATTACATCTGTCATCAAAAGGCAGTTCCAGTCTAAAAGAATCTCTTTCAAATGACATGGGCACACAGTACGTAATGGATTTGTTTACGGTGAGACTATTCACGTATTACTTTTTATTAGTACAACTTACTTATGTCTATAGGTTGTTATGTATGCGAAAGAAAAGAAGAGAGGAAGGAAGGAAGGAAAGAAAGAAAGAAAGAAAGGACAGAGAGATTAAGTAAGGGGGAGAGAGAGAGAGAGAGAGAGAGAGAGAGAGAGAAATACACAGCCTATTCAGAACACTGTTCTCCAATAGTCGTGCCAACACACCTGCTACTATTCACTTCAGAGGAAATGGACACTCTGTGGATGAGAGGCTGCTGGCCAGGGCACAAAACCACCACAACTCCAAATTAGAAACAGGAAGACATATGGGCAACGGTCCGGATTAAAACCGTCCTCCCCACATGGAGTCAATATACGCAAACCCAGCTCCCTCTCTGGAAACCCAAAACCCACCAGAACTATTTTATGTCGCAGTCAACAAATGCTTCGTGTTTGAGAAGTGATGGCACAAGCTGAGGCCAAAATTGTTTATAACCACTGCAAATATTCACCGCTGTTATAAAAGTCTGTTGTTTACAAGAAGGTCTCAATTGACCTATAGGATTTATGCTCTCTAATGCCATACACAAGCGTGTCACTCTGCTCTAAATGTTTGTAAGAACGTAAGTGGACCTTACTATGCACATGATGTACAATTGCATGGGATGTGGGAAGGCCTGGTGCATCCTGCTGAAGAAGAATGAAAGTGCATGAAGTGATTTGGCCCACTATTTTCTCAGGCTGAAAAAATAAACGAATGACTATAAAGATAAATATCTCCCCCTTCCCCTACCATGACATTGCTTGTGGGGTGGGCATTCTTCATCTGAGCATGCCATATACTCATAAAGGCCAGAGACCACAACATATTAGGATTTGTGACCACCCTTCCCAGGACATGGCAGCTTCACAGAGGGTTGGTTTGTGTCCTACATTTTAATTTAGATGGTTCAAATGACCAATAACCAACCCATAAAAGCAAAGAAGTTGGCTATTTCAGGCGAGTTAAGAGAACGAGAGCGCGCTTCTACGTCCTATCCAAACATTTTTGTTCTTTCCGTAAGGTCAGAGTATGGATATGCGATCTTTCAACAGTTCTGTCAAATAGATTGCCGAAAGTGCAGAACGGCCCAGACACAATGCTAACTTTCCCACACCAGACTATTATTGCCGCCCTTGCTGTCAACAGGCGCCCAGCGCGGACAAATGGGGCGGAACCAAATGAAAGAGGAGAAATGAAAAAGCGATGCTCCCCATGCTCAGTGGATGAAGTAGAAAGGAAATGAATGTTGAAGTATACCCATTGCCCCCACATGTTCACCTTTGACCTCTAACCCAACGATACTCTCCTGCTCAATTACTGGCAGCCTTTCTCTGGCATTTCCTGTCTGCTCGCAAACATACCCGTTGAAGTGTCAACTTAGACGTGTCAAGCTTAACTACCGCCTGAATCATACCATCTTTATCAGCCCAAAACACGGGCAAACACGTATTATTTAATATATGGCTCCTTTTATACCTTGAAACGGAAGGGAAAATGTAGAGAAAAAAGTATGTTTCGCTTCCATAGGATATTTTCATTTGCCTGTGGGTTTAAGTTAACTTCTCCCTTGTCTATTTATTATGTTATTTTTGGCATTCTGCAGCTTAAACTGTTCCTACGCACACAGTAGAACCTCTTGATGTATTTTTGCACCATTCACTGTTACAACAAAAAAGTCTCACTCTTTCGAGCAAGGCAGCCATCCACTCAGTGTAAAGTCAATAAATTCAACACCAGAATGCAGTAGCGCTCAGTTATATTTGGGCTGATTGAGGAGGCTGGACGAGAGCGCTGGCACCCGGCTCAGTGCGCCTATGATGTTATAGCCAGATGTTTGTATTTCATAGGCAGTAGTGGAAAGCTGCCATGACATCACTCAAGCGACAACAGTGCTCTGGGCCGAGGACAGGAAGTGACTCAAAGGAAGTAAGGTGAGGTTAAGCAAAGAGGTGGCCATCTATCTCTTACCCGGCACACATGCACAGGGATATTCGCTCGTTCTCGCATGCAGACCCTGATGGAACAGACACAAACTTATATAAACACACTCTCAGACCTGATGTTCAGTAGACCTGAATAAAGCATTAGAACTTCTCAGGAATTCCTAGTTCATTTCCCCTCAAGAGCAATCTTTGAGAGGTAATGAATTTAGCAGATTAGCCTTGATTCAATTAGCATCCGCAGACTGTACTTCTTTTCGAATATATAAAAAAAGATGATTAACATGTTACAGGTTTACACACATCACTAAGGTCATGTCTATGCCAATGTTTTTATCTCTTTTTTTTTTTTTTTTTTTTTTGGACCCAGGAGATCCATCATAACATTTCAGCAACGCCATGATATGCACTAGCGTTGCTTACTTACTCATAGTGAAGCACAGTGAAATGTGAATCCTGCTGACATGCCAGTGACGACTGCCATGAATCAGCCAGGTTGGAGATGGCGTGTGTCCCTGACCAACATCACTGCGTGCTTCATATGAATCCTGTTAAACTAATGGAAAACTTGTGGGAAAGGAATTAGCACTGTACCACCCAAGAAAATGGACCCCCTCCTTTGCCTTGCAGCTGCCTGCAACCTCCTGCTAATCAAGCCTCAGCAGCAGGTTCATGCCGACAGTGAGCGATAAGTTCTGCTCACACGAATATTCCAGCACAAACTGTGAGCTGAAATGTTTCTGCTAAACACAGTGACACGTTGGCAAACACCTGACAAAAATACAATCCATGACATACACTGTATATACTGATGTCCTAAAGTATGAATAATCATTGTTCTTACCAGGCTATCTATGAAAAACACACACACACATTTTGTACCAGTTGTGTGAAAGCTCCGGTAACAACAACAACAACAACAAAAATATGGAGACACTTTCTATGAGAGACTGGCTAATGCCATCTGCTGGTTGGATCTGTGGAGGACTTTTCCCACTAAGCGGAGCACTTAGCAAGGCAAAAACACACAAAACAAATTGCCATGGTCTTTTTTCGTGATTGAACTATTACAGGTGGTTGAGTCATATGATTACAGGTGAGAGAACTAATGGCCGTCAATACATTACTATAAACGTCCACCGATTTCCGAAAAACCGTAAACAGGGAAGAGGTGAATCATACCTAACTCACTTATGACACAACGACCTCAAAACATCCACAGCTGATTGTCATTTGTTGCCATAGTGTATACATATACACAAAGAATGGTCTCATATGTAGAGCCGGCAATGCCATACCTACTTGTTCATGAGAACCTACATATATCGCTAAAGCTCTTTTAAAGACACAGAACAGACACACCAGCTAGACCACCAACTATGTTCGGCGCTGCTCTCCAGCTGCCCTGTAGGAACAAACAGCCTAAAGACTGTATGCTCTGGCCATCTGTTTGCGCCCTCTTACAGATTGACTGTCCTAACAGAGACACGCTCGGCACGGCTTTTACAAGCAAAGTCCAAATTGCTTTCATGCAGCAAAAACTCACTACGCTGCTATGGTGACCATACACCAGTGGATTTAAGGAAATGAAACCAGACTTGACTAAATGGGGTCCTTGGGAACATAAGGGATGTGGTTCATTGGGGAGTTAGAAAGGCCTGTGTCCCAACAACACATATTTAGAGGTATGAGTCAAACTGGATTGGCACGAGATCAAAGCAAACATCGCATTTGACCACCAGGGCCTGAGAGAGTGCTCTGACTCACCTCCAATGAAGCACCTGCTCTGTGGGTGTAGGAGTATGTGTGTGTGTGTGTATGTGTGTGTGTGTTTGCGTGTCTGCGTATGGAAGACAAAATTACTCTTTACTATTCTGAGTGAATGCCATGGTAATTAGTGTAAACAACTGTTTCAGAAGAAGCTAAAACTCTAGCTAAAAACTCTGGGCTTTAAAAATGTAAAAGCCTTGATACATCTCCATACATATATATATATATATATATATATATATATATATATATATATATATATCTATATATATATATATATATATATATATATATAGATATATATATATATATATATTTTTTTTTTTTTTTTTTTTTTTTTTTTTTTTTATTTATATAAGATGTTGAAGAGTATCAAGTTCCCAGAAGTTCTTTTTTTTTTCGTCTTTACCTAGTTATTTTCCAAAAATGCAGCAGGTGATTTGCTATTTTTCTAGTTGCGCTGTACAAGATTTCATCTAAATCAAAAGAAGTTTCAGCTCCCGTCTACCCCCAGCTAGTAGCAATGAATCTGTCATTGGGTGTTTTTGTTAGGTGAACTCTTGATGAGAGGATAATCTGCTTTTCCAGAGGGAGAAGTGGAAAAGCACAAACAAACATTAGACTTCATAAATAATACTGAATCATTTCCTAACATTTCCTCCGGCTTGGTAAGACTTCCCCCGCTGCCATCAATCACCCACACACTTACACAAACCATAAAACTAATAATTTAATAAAATAATGGGCGGTTCAAAAGGATAGACGAATTAGAACCTTTACTTGTAGGTCCCGCTGTCATTCTGGAAAAGTCATTTGTGTGTGTTTTCCTCTCTTACCAAAATGTGGATACAAGTCTTTTTGATGTGTTTTGAGCTACTTCACAGATGCCGCATTTCCAAGTATGCTGGACGTCATCACACGGATGCTTTTCTGAGAGGCCAAGCAAACCACACCTCAAATTAGCGCGCCGCTGTGGGATAACAAAGGCCTTCCGATCGACCGCAGATCTGATCTGAACGCCGGCATCCCCTTGGAGTGTGGCCAAAAGTCATATTCTGCCCAGGCTGGGTTCACTTCATCAAAGGTTCATACTGCATATTTTCCAAACATCAACCGCCAGAAAATCTGGAAATCTGGAAATCTGATTCTGCTGCTGTATAAGTCTGGTTAGAGGAACTACAGATACTTTCAGTGTGGTTTGCACTTACTGAGACGAATCAAATTACAGTTCCTTTCCAAACTGAATCACTCCCAACCAACGTTAAGCCTGACGTGTGGAAATCCTTATGGTTGTATTTCATTCAGGCCTTTTTTTTCATGTTTTAAAAAAAAGAAAACCCACCCTCCAGCCACTACGATCCTACGCATCAATATACGAATGTAAAATTAATTTGTTTGTTTTCACAACGTAAGCTAAATCACTGTATGTTGATCAACCCCCTACCATAAAGATGTCGTTAGCTTACTTAAGATACATTAAGTGTCCAGTGTGGCACATAAAAATTCTCCCTGGGAAGAATCCATAAAATAAGGTTGAAGTGACGTGGTAGTTCAGCTAATGTTACAAGCGAGTGGTTTTAGGACTGCGCCCTTTGGGACTATCTGGGGTAACCTTGACCTCTGTCATGGCATTCCCTCTGAAAAGAGCGGACGCGGAGTGTGGAGGGTGGGAAATCTGCAGCTTAATGTGGTGGTACAGGGGAAGGCAGCAAGAGAAATGCGTGCTAAATGTGAAACATGGCAGGGGAGTCGTATTCCCACACAACTCAATTAAAGCTTTATGGACTCGGTGCAGTAAAAAGCCAACCATTAAATCGAAAAAGTTTCCCAAAGCATGTTTCCCCTCTTGGTTCCCCGATAGAGTTCCATGAAGAAACGGAGGTTTTTATTGTTGCATGAAATGTAATTTTCATTAAAGATGTCCAGTTTTAGGGTTTTAAACCAAAACAGTTCCTATTGGATGTGAATAAAACTGCACTGACCAAAAGACAATGCAGTACTGTTGTTGGCTCCATAGGATAACAATACAATTAATAGACCATCTTTTATCCGGAGGAAAACATGAAACGCTCAAATTAATCATGCGCTATATAGGCTTATAGAATGCAATATGAGTAAGACTTACTATGGGAAAATAATGAAACAAAGTTTTAAATGACTAATTCTGTAATTTAAGTTTGCTGGGTTCCGGGTGGATTTGACAGTCCTTTGACAGAGTCCTAGACTCTGCATAAACCTCTTTCTCTTAAACAAAAGGATTTCAAAAGTTAAATGTGGCTACTGTAATGAATACATCCCAGCTACATATGAAAGGTGTATAATTGTCGTCTCTGTTTTATTACATTAATCAAGTGTGCTTTTAACACTCAGCACTAAGCAGATATCGTTCCAACAGCAATATGATTTAACAAAGATACAGGAATTTTGCCAAGAGATAGCACAGCAATTTTGTCTCTGCATGAACAATCGCAGCAGGCCCAATCTGCTCCTTTGTTTATTTCTGGGATTATTAATCAAGTGCTCACTTATGGCAGGGTTCAGGCCCTCCACTTTGCCTTTATCAACTGCTCACATTTCCAACTGTCTATATGATTGATCACTCTCACCAGGACATGTTTGGATTACACCTTTTACATAGATCTACCCTTTAAAAAAAATGACACAGACTGGGTGTAGATTTAGGGTTTATACAAGTTAGTTTGTAGGGCCAGCTGCTCAGACATATCTTAAGCCTAGTCTTAGACTAAAAAGGATTTTCAGTAAAGAAACTCCAGTGACAGTGTGATTTAGTGCCAGATCAGGATTAATTTGTGTGGGAAAAAAATTAGCTCCCAAGACAAGCCAAGCAAGGGGTAGTGCCAGATTTCAAAATCCAAAACCGATGAAAAGGAAGATACAGCGAAAAGCAAGGTGTTAAAAAAAACACTCGGGAAAATCCATTCAGGGAACAATTTAGTACGGCATAAGACAGAGGGGTTTCACAGGTAAAGGGGCCACTGCCCAGTCAGTACTTGTCCATTTCTTATTGTACCGGACCATTGGCAAGTCTTATCCACTTCTTAATGTTATATAGAATGTAAGTAAAAAAATAAAAATACATCATCGTAAATACATAAATAAACAAATAAACATTTCAAAATAATGTATACCCACAGCCACAATGGAAGATCATATATATATATATATTTATGATAAATACACATAATTCATTTACAAATAAAGTGGTTATGATAAAATAAATACATATTAAAAATCTGAGCTTCATACTTCATGTGCTGTCGCACTGAAATGTACATTGGACATCTTCGAAAACCATTGGAAAAGCAAAACACTTAAAATATTTATTTTCCCATTTCAGTTCACATAAATATAAATCATATATATATATATATATATATATATATATATATATATATATATATATATATATATATATATATATATATATATATATATACACCTTTTTTTCCAAAATAACTCTTTTTATAAGTTCATTCATATAAATAAAAATGTCTTCATAAGTTTGTCGAGTTTGTTTCTCATCGGCAGCCACAGCCCTCCACCACCATGTCTTGATAGTTCTTTAAGACAACCTTCTCATACTCATCCAGATAGAGCAGAGAGATGGGACTGAGCTCTGTGGGTACGCAACATGCCCGCGGTACATTAGAGTTTACAGAGTTCACGAGGGTTTGCACAATGGCATGGTTGGTAGAGTTCAGGTGGTCTGAAAGTGGGAACGGGCACTCGCCTTGGCAGTAAAAGGCATGGTAGCCCGGGGGTGCCACAATCCAAACGTTCCAGCCCACATCACTGAAATCTACATAAAGTGGGTGACGGCGGCAGTTGGCTCGCTGCTGTTTGCGCCGCTGTTTCTGCGGACGCCGCACCTGCCGCTTTTCTCTGTGGAGTGTTGCAGTGCCTTGTCCGTCATGACTGTAAGTAACCAGCAGTGGCCGAGCCTGGGCCCAAGATTCGTTATCGGAATGCAGGGACCGGCTCACCCTTACATGCCTACTCCTGCTTGCCTCTGCGTCCTCGCCTTTGCCAGCCTCTTTTGGGTGCAGAATTTCCACCATGAGGCCATGGTTGTGGCGTGGTTGTGTGGACCAGCGTGCTGCCGCTGAGCTCACATCAAAGCTCTCCCAGCGTGAGTGTGAGTCCTGCACCAGACGAGTGTCCAAAAGTCTGGTGAGAGGCTCCTGTGAGGGGAGAATTAGCTGGCCTAAACACTTCGAAAATGTTAATGCGCTGAAAAGCTCCAGCATGGCTGGTGTTGCTCTGGGCAAAGTCACTGAGCACCTGATCTCGGTAGATGCGTAGCTCTGCGGCTGTGATGAGCTCCTCGGCCGGCACTGACGTGAGGTTGAAGAACAGCTGCTGTGTGGTCCTTAGTTTCAGGCTAGACAGGGCTTCTAAGGCCTCTGAAAGAAGGAAAAAAATGCATTGTTAAAACGGCCAATGAATATTTTACCTGTAGTACCAAGTCCTTCATATTGAGTAAGCTATGTTAAAAGAATTGCTCTCTTTATCCACACTTTTACCCTGAAAGTTTGATCTTTCTCTAAGGATCGCCTCAGAGCGGTCTTTGCTTGCTCTAAGTGATAGTTGGACCAGGTGTTAAGGCATTTAAAGACACTTAGGCAGCTAAGTGTAGCGGAACAATTTTCGGAGGATTGTATTCAAGCAAATTCGGATGCTTCAAACACCTTTAATAAAACGGCTGTGATCATCACATGAAAAGCAACCTTTTTTTCTCGGAAGATTTAACGAATCAAAAGATAATCTTACACAAAAAGCCTCTAATCTCTTTTTAAAAGACACATTTTGGAAATTCCATTCTCCATAATCCAACCTATCTCCTCCATAATCATCTAAAAAGACAAGCATATTTTATTTGATGTGGGAAAAGCCCTTGTCCTTCTTTCAGGATTCCCCCCCTTTCAAGGGGGGACAAGACCATCTTTTTTTTCTCTTTCTTGCTGTCTTTCTTCTTTCTCTGTTCTCTTCTCTCAGTCAATCCCTTCACAGGAGGAGCAACCCTGTGAACATGTTAGGGCCTGCCTGGAGCAGTCAACCCCAGTTGTAAGTGTATCAACATTCCTAATTTCTGTTTGTGGCAAAACAAGGAGGCAACAGCTAATGACAAGTCAAAAGGTTTCAGACTATGCAGCTCTCCGTGTCACTAGTGGTTAGAGAAACAGATGCTATCAGACGGATACCATCCTCCTAAAAGAAACTAAATAACAATGCTAAAAAAATAAATATGGGGGATAATTATTTAGGAGTAAATCGTGCAAAAATAACAATCAAAAATTGATTGTATTTTGTCATCAAGCATCTTTAGATGGAACACGTTTCATTATACTCTTTATGTCGATATTGTTAGATCAAGACAAACTTAACTGTCATCAATCAAATGTTCTCATGTGAAAGTACAAGCAAGGGAAGTGATGAAGTGAAAGGACCAATCAGTATTTTCAATGAATTAAAACGAATTTGCTTTTCTAAAATCACAGTTATAATATGTCTAAATATTCCAGCCCACCAGGCAGGATGCTGACAAATGATCAAAGCTTTTGTTTGCACTATGTCAGGACCACCACTGGGTGTCATCCATGCAAATCCATAACACTATTTGAGGCCTCCCAGTGGCCCTTATGACTCAGGAATACTTCCTTCAAAAACCCCATATGCCATTTATTTTACCACAGTCTCTCAAGTCACACTGATTATGCAAGACTCTACAAGAAAATACTAATAGACCGTGCAAAAATAAAAGGTTGAAGTCTGTGACTCAAATAGAGTCGCTCAGTTCCTTCAAACAAACTTCTGAAAGCTCTCAGATGACCAGCAGTTCATTTTAATCAGTGTGCCACTGAAGTACATGAAACTCATATGACAACCTTAGACCATTTAGACAAAATAACAAACATTTTTTATTAAATTTTTTTTAAAAGTTCATTGTTAATACACAAATTGACCAAACCAATCAGACGGGAGAAATTAAGTCTAACCTTAAGCAGTTTTATGTATAAAGGAAAACTTAAAAAAAAAAAAAGGGGTTTGAGCAAATAAAGCTTTAAAGTATTGGTAGAAAAGCAATCATGTCTTTCTCATGACTGTATAGTTTAATGGGCAGATTCCTGACACACCTGGTACAAGTACACATATGCATTCAGCTTGGGGAGTAAAAGCATTTTTAACTCTGTAAATTCTTTTCCTTGGTGTTGCTGTGACGATCATTTTTTTGCCTCCTTAATAATAGTAAACATCATTTTCTGGATTGGATTGAACGGTTTTCGTTAAAAAGGAAAGAGTATGACAATTATTATTCTAAGGAGATATTAAAAGTGACGTTTTTTTCAGGACATGGATAAGTTGAAACAAGTGACATGCTGTTGCAAGAGAAGTTCTCACCTTCGTGATGGAAACTCCGGATGGTGTTGGCCCGGCTTGCCGCGCGCTCTGCGTGCTTCCCCATTACGCTCCTGGGACGCCGGACGCTTTTGTGGTCGCCGTTCTCCGAGTGCATGTAATAAAGGTCCAACATGTACTGGGGCACCACGGCTCCTTTGCTCGGCGTGGGTTTCCGCTTTAGGCCGAACATGTTGAGCAGTCGGAGCTCAAAGTCGCGCAGGAAGCGCTCGGAGTGCTCGGGCGCGTGCCTCCGCCGCTCCACGTCGGGTATCAGACCGGCGGCGGCGCCCAGCCACACCTGACCGAGCAGGAGCATGAGCGCCAGGACCGAGCGGAGCACGGCTACCATTATCAGAGAGAGAGCACAGAGTAGGAGGCCTCAGAGCTCCCGGGACGAGCTCGCGTCAGGCGGCGACACCGCGCATGGACCCCCGAGCCGCGAGAGCGCCCAGCCTCCAGCCCGCTCTCTGGCTCTCTCTCTCTCGAGTTCTCTCTCTCTCTGACCCGTGATCTCCGGGATCTGGAGGCGTTCTGAAGGTAGATGGCGCACTTTAAGCCGAGGAACAACAATTAAAAAAAAAGAAAAAGTTTAAGGGATATTATCCCCGCCCGCGGGCTATAATAATATCCTCACCGAGATCGAGCACGTACTGTACTGTACTGGAAGCCTGAAAGAGGATGTCAGAAGACGAGTAGCGATGGCAGAGACGGCGAATCAAAGAAACTGAAAAGAAAGGAGACGCGAAGACAGCAGACATCGAGGCTGCAATTAAACTGAGATAAGAGGGGAACGGTCTGGGTGGGGGGTGTCCACTGAATGCGACATGTCTACACTATACGAGCTCTGCCTTCAGACCTTTACATCAAGCCAGGCATAAAAGGCAAAAGTCTTAGAGAGAGAGAGAGAGAGAGAGAGAGAGAGGAGGGAGAGAGAGAGAGAGAGAGAGAGAGAGAGAGAGAGAGAGAGAGAGAGAGACTGGGAACTCTGGAACGAATGGCTAAAAAGAAACTTGGTGCGCGGTTTCAGGGCTTGCAGCTCTGAGAGCGCTTGTCAGTTTTACAGCTGAATAGAGAGAAAGAGAGAGAGAGAGAGAGAGAGAGAGAGAGAGAGAGAGAGAGACTTTGAGCTACAGGTGGTAGACGCCTATACGACAGACACCCGAATGCCCAAAACACTTTAAAATGTCACAAGAATAAGAACTCCCCCAACCCACTAAACCCATACCTGATTGCACTATAATCACCCCCTCCCTCACCCCCCTCTCTCCCTCCCTCCGTCCCGTGGCAGTGTCCTTTAAATTCCACAATAATCCTCCTTAATCCACAAAAGACACACGTTTCAAATATACAAACGCGTATACAAACGCAATGTAGCCGGTGGCCGTAGTTTAGTTCCAAAGCTCGCCCCCGCGCGCGCATACTCGCCAAATGCGCGTCGATCCGTGCCAGACTCTTAGCCCGACCTTGCGGGTATAACGTGATTATAAGGTCAAACACAAGCAGCGGTGAACATCTCATTAGATCACCATTTGTTGTGAGATCTGTAGCCGTGTTCGGGTCTCGGGTTCGTACTCGCGTCTCCCTCGGAATGTCGTCTCCCCGTGTTAGTGCGCGCACCCGTGGCCGCGTAAAATGCGCGCCGCTCGGAGCCTCACGACTTCATGTTTTGATGTCACTAGTGAACGGTGTCATCCGTCATTTGTCTTGCTCGAGAGCGTGTCGGTTTCATGCGTACACACGAGCTCAACTGCGCCCTATTATAGACCTATAATGTCTAATTGTTTCTTCCCGCACTGCAAAAAAAAAAAACCACGCAGAAAGTCGCTTTGTTTAACTTATTTTATGTGCACACTTTTATAGGCAAATATGTCGGTTTAAAAAGTAAGTTTTTTTTTCTCCCTATGGAAAAGGCAAGAAGATAACGCAGATATATAGATATGAGGTCAGCTAGACCAGAGTAAGTGTTTAGGGGACATGAAAAGTAATGCACCGTTGATGGACGCGGGCGCGCAAGTACGCACAAGCTCATTCGTTCATTCATCCATTCATTCATACATTTAGATTCTATATACACTCTCAGAAAGACAGGTACAACACCTTTTAAGGTACAAGGGATGTTACCCTGAAGGGTACAATCAGTACATTTATAACTTGGTTTGGGACAATAATGTACCCTAAGGACCTAATGTGTACCATTTAAGATTTTTCTTTCCCCTAATAATAAAATTGTACCTCCAGCAGGACCTTTTTTCCCCTCCAGTGTATAATGCAATTATTCCATCATATAGAGTACAGCCCTTCCTCTCACATTTATATTTGTTTCCATCTTTAAATCTAGTTGCTAGTAATTGAAATGTATTTAACATTATGTTATTATTTATCAACTGAATACAAAGCTAGCAAATAGAACAACTCTGAAAAAACACATCCACTAATGTCTTTACCTTTAATACATGTATTTTTTTAATGATACAAAGGTACATGTGGTCAGTGGAGACTCGACTGATGACCTATAATTTATGTTCAAGGGAATCATGTTTTCAAACTGGATTAACATTGATTGACACATAGCTGGCAAATGTGATGCCTTTGGTTCTAAGGATTAAGGGGATTATGGGTGTTAGTGACCGGTCATTTCTAGTCCCCTGATAATTCACTCTGTTGTCACTGCAAACTCGAGGACAGAGGTGGATAAGTTAACGTCTGATACTCTTGTCAGTGAAGATCCATGAAGATCCAGAGAAAGGAGGGGGATGGGATTATCTCTACGAACCACCCCCCCTTTAACTCCTCAAAAATCAGCAGTATTCTTTGTTACTATTATTGTGACATTTCCTTTACGTTTTGTATTAGGAAGCTAGATTTATTTATGTTTTAATCTGCTATAAATGGTGTGACCCAAGCAACACGCATACACCCCAAAAGCCTGTGTGTATGTGTGTTTGCTTTGTGGGTGTGTGTGTGTGTGTGTGTGGTGTGTGTGTGCGCGTGTGTGTGTGTGCATGAAAGGGGGTTTAGGTTTGGTAAGGAGGAAAGCCATTGATATTGAAAACGTACATGTGCTTAGTAAACAATGTTTATGTTGGGGGAATCAGCATATGAAAACGCCTCATTGATTACAGGTATTCATTTCAATTATGTGATGATAGCAGGCTTGTTTTGACAAAAGCAGCTGGCCTATTGGGCTGGGAGAGATGGCAGCAGATTAAACTCTATTGAGATCAAAAGATATCTTTGTCTACTTCGAAGACAATAACATCTTATGAGGGATAATCCGGGATCATCCACTAAGCAATTAAAATACACTGATGCATTCCTGAGGTGATGCTAGTCTCGGGATCACTGTCTCACAGAAATCATCACGTAATGCACTGATCAATTGATCACTTTGAACTGAATTAATGAAATTACTAGAGGGAGTCGCTGGTCTCTGCTCTAACTGACCAATAGTTTGGCAATACAGCCAGTTGCATCTATTTGGGATGGCAGGAAGGGGGGGTGTTTCTCTCATAGTACTTTACTGACTGTAGCATGAGCAGTTTTCCAGAAAACACACTTCAGTTGTTGGCCTGATCTCCTTCTCTGCAAGGCTTTTGTTGCTGTTTTTTTTTTTTTTACTGATTGCGTGGTTGTTGTGAAAACATCAGGTCATGAACTTGGTGCTCTAAACCCTCCACCGGCCAAAGGTGTTTTAGATTTAGGGATAACACCTCACAATACGTGTTAAGTAGCCTTAATTACCAAAAACAAGGGGATTAGGGAGAGTGAAAAGAATGTTTATCTTCTCTTTATTGTCTACTGGCGGGGCCTGGGTCCTTAGGTAGAGAATGTGTCCACAGGCTCTACTGCAATGCATTTGCATGTCTGTCTTTGTGCGTGTGTGTGTGTGTGTGTGTGTGTGTGTGGTTTAATAGCACTTTGATACTCATTAAAATGTGTAAAATTGTTGTATCTAATGCTGATGTACTTGATGTAATCACATGCTGATTGGATGAAGAGCAATCTGGTTCATCGATCATTGTCTTTTACACCAAGCTGTTAGCATTAGGCCCACCGAGTTCAAAGCGAAGCCCTTTCTCTTTCCCGTATAGGACCCCGTTCAGGAACTGACACCTAGTGACAGAAAAACACTGGCTTTAAGACACAACACTTTGCTGTAGGTATCTTCTACTGTATTTCTCAGATACACACAAACACAGAGAAAGAGAGAGAGAGAGAGAGGTATATAGAGTTACTGGTGATCAATCTGTTCAGTTTAAATGGGTAGAAAGTATTTATAGTGTTTACATAAATCTAAACTTCAATGAATGAATAGAACAATCAAAAGCTTTATTTGTATGTGTCATAAAAAATATCTCGTGTTAAAACTTGAGAAATGCTAGAAACTAACAAATATAAGGTGATGTGCCTGTGAACATTTTACAAAAGTCATTTTTGTTTCTGCTTATTATGTAAAGATTGACAGAAGAAGAAGACATGATTTGTATGGGTTTTTTTTTTGAGAGACAAACCAAATAAAACAAGCAAACTGTATGGGTGTATTAAGACATACTATGAGATACTGCAATGCCATCTATTGGCTGCTTCTTTTCATTTCCCTTAATTCAGAAAAAAAGTCTCTCAAGTTGGCTGCCAGTTTGTTACCAAACCATGGCAAAACCACATAGACATTTTGGCTTCTTTGAGTGCAATTATCATGGCTATTTCAACATAACGTTGGGTCAAAACTATGTACATGTAAGCCCTGTGATTTTAGCTTTAAACCTTCCTGTCTGAAGCCCAAGTCCCTGTCAGTGGAGAACGTAGACTTTTGGCAAGGATCTGCCTCTATGGCTAAAACAAGCCGCAAGTTATTGCAAGACGCAGGTAGCTGATGAAGAGTTGGTATTATTGTGCTGCTATCAGAGCGTCTTTGCTTCCCTGCTGTATTCTCCAATAGGCTGAGTAGTGTTCCTGTCATCGCCCACATTCCATCAGACTGTCTGGAAACAAGACACGGAGATGACTCTGCAGACGGAGTCCTCTTATACCGTGCTAACAGTTGTTTGGCTGTATGGTACACACACATTCCACTGATGATCAAGTAGGTTTTTTTGCTGCTTGGTCTAATACAGCTCCAGACCTCCCTCTCGTGTCCCACTGGGGAATGCAGCAATTACCATACATGTGGTGCAAATATTAATCAAGGCACAAATGTTTTGCAAGTTATCATCAGGACCAAACGATGAACTGCTATAAAGCATATGTAAATAATTGTGGATTCATGCTATGTGGTCCTCTGTGGTCCTTGTGTAACCTAGTTTGTCATAATAACAATACCATAAAACACAATCTTCCTTGTGTTACTCAATTGGGCTCATCAGACTGACCCTCAGGGCAAATCTTGAAACATTTTCTGCTGACTCATACAACTTTTCTGTCAGGAAATGTACTGATATATTCCCTTTTAGAAAGCCAGAACTGTTCCATTCATAGATCACTTCAGAACCTGTTAAAATTGTAGACTAGGACATCTAGAAGCTTTCCATAATGTTAGAATCAGAATCTTTGTTTAATAGGAACAAAACTGATTTTTTTTGTGGAATTAACTATGATCTTGTTCCAACTTACCCCCTGGTCCCCCTCCTGGCCTGAACCCAGGACAACTTTCCCACCGTTCCCCCAGTGATGGTAAGGCTACCCAAAGGTGTTCTTGTTTTGACAGCCACATTAGTGTTAGTTCTATAAACATGATGAAAAAATGATAAATGAAGGGGGGATGGCGAGCTTTGCTAAACTGCTAAATAAACTTTTATCTTGCAAGCAAGACTCTGCACTGAAAAAACTATATTTTTAAACTGATATATTCAGTCATAAAATTCAAATATCAAATATAGAAGAAGGAGACATTGGTTCTATTTTGTCTCTTATACAAAAGTGTAGGAGATTACTGTATGTCAGTATTGGTATAAAAAAGGTAAAACAATTGTACTTTGCCATTTCTAAACAGAGTGCAAAGAGGAGGACACAGGAAAGTTCACTAAATGAACGCACTGCTGTAAATCCCACTGGAGAGTCAAATAGTCAAACTGCATTTTACTTAATGCCAGTTTTGTAGAAATGTCTCAACCATAAAGAGCAAAATGAGAGAGGTTTCAGCTAAAGTCAACTTAGATTTTTTTTTATTCATTTCTAACATCATCATACCAGTCATTTATAGAAACCTATTCCTTTGCACTGCACCCAACAGGTCACGCCGGTCATTCATACCTACAGAAATACTTTATAATGAGTAACAAAAGTTATATGCCCTGGGAAGAAAAATTATACTCAGGGCTTTTCCTGACATTTTAACAGTGGGCAATAAGGACTGACCCACTATACTTTGCCAAGAACATTGTTGGATATTTCTCCCTTAAGTGCAATAACCTTCATGCATCACATACTGGTTTGGGTTGAATTAGAGGATTAAGAGGGCTGGAAAAAAAAACTTCATTTGGGTTCCTTTGCAAAATTTGGAACTCTAACAGGCTGAATAAGTTCACCTAACTGCTTTAGTGATGCACCATGACGGCAGCGGCTGCTGCTGCAATAAACGTTGTGCTTAGTGCTTCGAGTAAATAAATATTTCAAATGAAGAGATTGAGATGAGAAATGCAATGTCGTTTTAGTTTGGAGTGAGACTGGTAAATACAGGGATCTGCCCTTTGAATCAAACTAGCCTCGTAAAGACACCACATGTCACTGAATTATACGTTTGCATGATTAGAAGCTTGGGCTGCATAAACATCCCGCGTCAAGATTTACATTTCACCGCTTAAGCACAAGCAGCTGTTTATAGCTTCCCTTGGAGAAACGAGCAGATTCTGCTATACATAGAGCTGAAAGACTCTACACTGAGAGACTCATTTAGATTAATGGGCGCAGTGTCAAATTAAATGTCAATTATGGAAAACATGGCTGCTGATCGCCCATGTACACATGGAAAGAGTCGGCTTACATCAAAGAGACAGCTTAAAGAAAAGGCCCTTAATGACTGTATCGCAAGGCCTGATTGGTGGCTTGTACTTTAAATATTTAAAGCATTACTGCAAATATCTTGATGCATATTAAGACTGCCTACTCTAGACAGAGCAATGACAAACGGACAGACACTAATTGGGCAGTTTTTTGGCTGGCTAACAAATGATCAGCTCGACAGTATATATGAACAGATCAGGAAAAAAAACGAGTCTATCCGTTCTGAATGAAAACACGGATTAAACACAAGGGCCTCACTACCTGGAAGTGTGTCGGTGGAGGATGCTCCTCCGAAGCGGCACACAATGAGCTCACTTTCCTGATCCGTAGGTTTACACTTGAGATGCAATCTAAAGTGTACATACCACAGACATCCAAACCTAAACACTGCATTCAAGGGAAAGTCAAACAGATTCAAGTGGGTTCATGTGGAAAGGTTGTGTTATTTTATGAAACGGTACACAATTTATAGTCAAACCTTTGCAGATGCATTTCACGCCGTGGAATATTATGTCAAAGTCGGCCCACCAAATTTCATATGAGTTGCTGTTATGTAAAATCAGCCTTGTTTATTGTTGTTGTTTAAGGCATGTAGATTAAATAATAATAATACATCGTGGAATATATCCTGGCCATTGTGTTGTATTTAAGCAGGACTTTAGATGAAGAGCAGTTGTGCGAGCTCTGGAAGGAGGTAAAGAGTAGACGTGTTTTGGCATCCGCACAGCAACATTAAAAGTGTGTGGTTTCACAATAATAATAATCTCCAGAGCAGCTGTGTAAACATTTAACTGAGCACGCCTCTTGTGGCACGATATGGGATCCTCTTGTTGAACTGTGTCTTTTGCTTGGTGCAACTGTGTGGTCAAATCAACGCTTATCTCCACGTGTACACCTTTCTTCTGCTATTGACTTAACCCTTGACCATGATGTTTTCATCAAATCGGATTCCAGGGCTACAAAGAACTTTCCCACTCATACGCAGCCACATTCAATGAAAGCTCGCGTGCATATTGGTATTAAGGTAGGTGTCCATGCAATAAGCATAAAGCTGCATATGATGCATGAGTGCAGATTAGCATTGAGTGAATTGCTATGTGCTCCGCAGCCCTACAGTGTCTTTAACTCATGTGGCTTAATTGCCTGTTTCCTCTATTTATCTCCTTTAAAACTGGTGCAGAATTGAGGAGTGTAATGAATAATCAGCCGGATCAAACACAGCCTTAAATTACAGCAAAGAATCAAATGGAGGCTGATGCCCATTCATCCGCATGGGTAAACAGTTTGCCTGTAATTCACTCTCTCTCTCTCTCCATCTCTCTCTCTCTCTTTCTATCTCTCTCTCATCACACACTCCATTATCGTGATGTGCCACTACAGTTGTCGTAAACAAACCCCAGATGCCTTAGAGCACACCTCTTTGATCCAGGTTCTGAGACCAACCCGCAATCTGTTCTGCTCTTGAATTTCTCATATAACTTGCTACTGTAATGTAGTTCCTCAAGATTATAGTCCTAAAACCAAACACATCTAAGGAGATTAGACAAAGCGCAAATCATTGAAGAATTTCTGCATCGTGTACAACACATTTATACGGCTTTCCAAATTGCGACTGAGGCAATCAAGTCGCTTAGTGTCTAATACAAAAAGTTGATGAATGACTTGCCAAGGTCAAAGACGAGCACTGTTCTCTCATTGGACCCGTATTATAAGCTGGCTAAGCTACTCCAATTTAGAGCAGACATACAAAAGAGACAACCGTTAATAAGGATATATGAATCAGGAGCTTGGGAAATTTCCAAGACAGCAGAGAGTAGGTTTCGGATTTTTTTTCTCGTGTTCTGCTTTTTTCATTTAGGACCACCACTTTCACTGACCTTTACCTTTCCCCGCCGCCTTTTTTTTTACCCCCCCCCCCCACCCCCCCCCAACCCCCCCCCCCACCCCCTCACCCCTCCCCACCCCTCCCCCCCCCCACCCCACACCCCACCCCCCCCACCACCCCCACACACACACACACTAACCCACACCTATGCACAACATGAGGTTTTCTTTCAGTGATGAAGGTGATTCATTTCTGATTAATTTGCCAATCCCCTCACGAGTGCTGAGAACCAGAGGGAAAAAATGCCCCTCACATGGTTTATGTATGGATCACTGAGAAACACTGGACTCCTTGTCACGATGTCAAATTTTGCCTAAGAATGAAACATTCTATTTTCTTAACCTGGTTAAGTAATCACGTTACCTAAGGCTCTATAAAGTGGAACAAACAGTAGCATAGAATCTTAGCTTCTTTTTATGTGCCTTGAGTGACAGATTGGCTTTCATCAAAGAGGCCAGCTTCAACCTTATAGAGCTATTTCGCTATGCTAAGAATACTAAATTGATCCTCATATGTGGAACATCTGGTGAAAAGCAATTTCCACCCGAGTGTTTTAGTATTTCCTTATAATTAATTTCATATGTACATGACAAGAGCTACTGGCCTCCCAGAACAGGCGCACAAAAGCCAGCTTTGTTCAGCGCTGTCAAATACTAAGCTGTGGTTCCTCGTTAAAACCCGCTCTCGCTTTGACGTTCGAACCTATGATGAAAGGTCCGCTTGGGAGAGGAAAGTCCCATCTCCCACCTCAGAAGATGATTTGCTTTCCTACACCCAATCAATGTGCAGGTGAGATTTATTTAGAATATATATGTAATGCATGAATGAGAATGGCACACTAGGCTTCCTGACATACTTAATGAGTGGGGTGTGGAGTTATTTCAGGGTTTACTTGATTAAAACAAACTGCTTTTAAATGGCAGTGATCCTAATAAAAAAAGAATCATTACTTTGTGAAATATTAACCAGAAAGAACTATGTCATAATGACTTGTCCATTAGAAGACAGAAATTGCTAATAGTAGGATCTATGTGCTTTATCGTGGTTGTCAGGCCCTAGGAAAAAGAAGTAAGTGCAAGGTGTAAAATACAACAGCACCTGTTATTACATGCTTCTGGACAGTGAATAATCATAAAGATAAAAGTCAGTCTCCATCAGATTAATCATTAAAGCAAGCAGTGTGCCAGGATCCAATATGTTCAACTAAACAGTTCAATCAAATACTACTGTTTGGATAGGGTGTCTGGGACCACCTGCAGGTACATATGTACTGTTACTGATGTTGGCCAAAATAAGGCCGGTGTTGAATTTTTTTTTTAAGTCGACTCCCCCTTTTTATCGCCTCAGAGTCAATTCATCCAAGGCGGGCCTGGAGACACCTCATGCGGTGGGACATGAATAGACTGAGGTGGCTATACACAAGTGATTAAGAATGAAAAATATGCTCCTGCACTGATAGCGCAAGCAGATAAAAGCAGGTGTTTTGTGTGTTTTGGATAACTGCTGTATTTGAAGGTACTGCATGAAACATCCTGTTTGCAGAAGATAGACTCAAAGGCTCAGCACCTTTCCCTGTGTTCTTCTCAAAATCAAAGTGTCTCATCTCTTATCTTTTCATTTTTTTACCTTCATGCTTTGTGTCTGCCAGCTGTTTTTTTTTTTTTTAGCTCCTCGTTGCTTTCAACTCATATCGGCACTGTGATAAATCATAGTTCTACAGATGCTGCATTTCGACTCTTTTTGGCAATGTGTGACAGAATTTGAAGTGTTAGTATAAACAATTTTTTATAAATGCTGTGTAATGTTGTTGACTTCTTTAATCCTAGTTTTCCTGGGGCCCAGGTTGGCTTTGTGGCAACGTTAATCAAGTGACATGTATAGTAGATGTCTATCTCACTTCCATGTCCTTTATCTTCCAATGGTATTGGGGAACCCATGGCTGAAAAAAATTGCATTGATCATTTAACCCCCGCTGACCTTGCTCATAATCTCCGGAAGGGATAGCATGACTCTTGAGTGATGAGCAGATGGTGAGGAGTCCTACAGTCACCAGAGGAATCATGTCACCAAGAGGTCAAAGTCATGAGGGGGCGCCATTATCTTGCTGAGCCCTCTTGTTTGCGACTTCAAAAGCATTTAAATACAACAGTAGACGTCCAGAGAACCTTTTGTGACCCAAGCTCTTTGTGTGAAAGTCTGGAGGGTGACTGGCTTCACTCAGAGCTGTCACGTGTCTGGTGTGCAATGCCGTATGAAGAGTCTAACGTTACACGAGCAGCTCTAGTATTGGAGGCTGATGACGAACAAGACAAACTGGGAAGCCGCTTCATTTGCCCCGAGCGAGAAACACAAATAAAGCAGGGGGGATTCAACAGTTAGTTCCCAATCTGAGGTTTTTGTGAGGAGGTAATCTAAAAGGCCTTTAATCAATTTCCCCATGATGAGCAATTGAGATGAAAGGCTGGGGTGAGGGTCTCCAGCTCCAAACACATTGTGGGTTGGTTGGTGTGTTTGAGAGATGGGCTTTAATTTGTGTTGGTAGAATGTCCAGCAATCTTTAAAAGCTTAATAGTTACCAAACCCACGCTTGCTGCCATGTGTGAAAGGAAATGGTTTCAAGAGTCTTCGCTATAAAGTCACACACTCAGTCTGACCACAGAGACCAAAGGCACTATGCAGGTATAAACCATTAATCAAGTGCCCAATTAACACGTTCTGTATAACCAACATCAAAAGATTAAGAATGACTTTCTCTGAGTTATATCGCCAGTGCCAATCCAATCCAAAACTGTTCCTTTATGACACGGAAAAGGAAACTTAAACCACATTTTCACTGATTTTCTCATATCGCAAAACATCAACCCCTCCTTCGTTACAAATGAAACAACAAATCTGACGTTACTCAAGAGCCCGAAGCGATTTTTTCGTACATTGTTGTGAAGCGCATCAGCTCCGTCGTGTGGCAACAGTGTAAACTCCCACTATAGAGTTTCAGGTGAGGCCGTAACCACCGCAAGAGAACTCAGGCTGTCTTTGTTCCACATGCACGAGAGCGGTAATCCCTTCACCTGAGGCTGTTCTCAGAGAGGTTCCTGTAAGCTGAGAGCTACTCCAGGCCATCCCAGTAAAGCAGCTACAAAGCAGATCTGCCCACTTAAAATCCATTACCTGCTCAGGCTCTAGCTGGAATGTGAAGAATTCTGCTCTTTCATTACAGAAAAGGAGATATTAAAACTAACGTTCGGGTATCATTCTGCATGATGTATACCATTTACTTAATGAGCAGTTATTCGAATGTCTTCATGATATAGCTTAAGAAGTCATTAAGCGGTTAAGAGCGTTCATTAACCAAGAAATGATTCAGTGCGGACAGAGAAAATTAAGTCATTTCCATTCGACAAGCCAAAGATAACATCCCGAAAAACGAAATATGTTCAAGCCATATTTCTTGTGTTGCTTCAAGAGGTGTTAAATCGTTTATGGTGGTTCAGCTGGGGGACACCTGCACCTTTGTTCTTAACAGTTCATAAGGGGATTTTAAGGCAGTGTGAACTCTGCCTTTGGAGGATGGGAGCTAAAAACGAATGAGCAGAAAACAGTAGCTTCTCTGTGCACTTGAGCAACATGGCTTGATCATCCCTAATGCGACAGTAATTGCTCCTCAATGCCTGGCCTGCCAGTACACAGCAAGACCTTGCTTAGTGGAGGCAGAGCAAAGAAAGCTTGGAAATGGAATGTCAATGGGATAATCCTCGTGTCACTGCTGACAGATCCTCTTGACCTTCGACTGCTAGATGTAATATACAGGGTGAAATTCGAACGTAACAACATTTTATTAAAGACAGTTTAACGGGAATAACTGAACATTATTTTTTTCAATAGTGCTCAAGTGGAGTGCCAACGGGGCTCGTTTGTTCGAAAATGACCACAAATGGCTTTGGCATGCAAGCCAGCGAGAGCACGAGGGGAGCCTCGCTATAGTGCTGCACCAAGCGCACTTGAATATATATCTAAATATTTCATCTCAAAACAAGTGCCGCCAAGGATCTTTTGATAGCATGAATTCCTTTTCCATGTGTGCAAAACCCGACTTCCTTACTATGAACTTGAAACAATTTATTCGGCCTAAAACTGTGGCTTTAAATGGAAAGAAACGTGCCCACTGTACTGCAGCAAAATAGAAATATGCATATTGTTGCGGCCCGATACTGGAAAGGTTACTAGTGTGCATTGCATGTACATCTAATCCCTAGCTGAAATCAGAGCCGCTGTAAAACGTTGGTGAACACCTTTTAACAAGCAAATCCGGCCATAACAAGGTGAGCATGGCACTGGCTGTTAAAACATTATCTTTAGCACATTTCTCCGGTATCTCCGAGCTAAGAGGAGTCTGTTCAAGTGATCCACATTTCAGCACACTGAAGAGGTCAGGGAAGTAGTGCCAAAAACGTCAGGAGCCTGTCAACAATCCCCTCGGTTTGTCATCGGCCTTATCAGATTCTGCTTTGCCTTGCGCAGTATCTCCTTCCTTGGCGTGAATGGAAAAATGGAATTCATTCAGCTAGGAGAGCGCATGGCAGCTAGCTGTATGTGTGTCTTTGACGCTGGCTAAACAAAAATGGATTCTGAAAAATGCCAGATCTCTTCCAGATGGTTTCACACACCACCTCACAGTGCCGTTTCAGCGCTGCTTTTATGATCATGCCTCAATATGGCCATTCTGTTCACAGAGCCCCTCTGAGATACATAAGATAACAAATCATTTTTTATGTAAAGAGCTTTTGTTACAACCAACTTGCCATTTGCGTATTTCTGCGCTAACTGTCTAAACACGGCTATAGATTACTTGATTACAGTCAAGTGACTGTACTTTTATAAACCCAGGGATTAGTGTGGCATTACAAAATAGTCAAATAATCAAAGTGCGCTGTGTTCCTTACAATAATTGATCAGTATGAAAAATGATTAAATAACAACCCACCCCCCCCCCCCCCCCCCCCCCCCCCCCCCCCCCCCCCGCCGTTTCCTGTTCAATGTTGAAATCTAAGATTCGTGGTCCAATGTGTGCGATGGTGCTTTGGTGTTAAGTGTTAAACATTATACACAACTTAATAGCACATTCTTTTGCGTTAGCCATAAAGCCTTGAAGGTAACAAGACAGACTCTCCCTGTTCCTCTTTTCTCCGGGTGAATTACACGTTTAAATAGACTTCGACATGTGGCTCGGGTTGAAGACTGTGTGAATATTTTTTTATGCCTATGCCTTGCTCCTGTGCATTTCAGTCTAACAAACCAGAGATATCTGACAAGTACAAAAATGTCGTGCATGCTCGTAATGGTAGCTAGCCTGCTCTATTTTATTTTTATTTTTTGTCTTTTTCTTGGTCTCATTGCTGCACCAACAATTTGGAGGACAAACATGTAATTGGCCTCAGTAACAGACAGTCCCTTTAGTTAAAACAGTGCAGTGTGAATTATGGCAAAGCTTTGAATTATGGGGGAGCTATGGTGCTTCTTATCTGCAGGGAGTTATTTCTCCAACTTTATTCCATAGCACTTAGTCATAGAGATGAGCAATTCTTGAAACGGTACACAGCAACTTTTTAAACACACAAAAAATGACAATTTTGCAAGCGTTCAGATATTGGTATGTATTTTATCGGAGTCGGTGTCAGTTTGGACCTGTGGGAAGCGCACTAAATGGTCATATCGCATAGTGCCACCCTGATGAGAAAGAGTGTTGCACGCATTCCTTCATAATTGTACATTTGATGTACAAAGGAGGAAGAAGTGGCAGTCCAGATATGGGTATAAGACGATATTGTCCACATCCGTCCTGTGTCTCCCGTGAGCTATTTAAAAGTACAGTAGGCTGTATTTTCCGCTGAAAAGCCAAGCACCCACCCTTCCGTCTTTTTGCTCCTTATTGAAAACAGATGCTGTTGGATGCAAGACCCTGCTAATTTAAGTGGACAGGGCATATGGTGGAGAATCATTGCATACTACCCCCTATTGGTTTTCATTTCAGAAGGTCTCAGGAAAATGTTCTATCAACAGAAGTCTATGGTGAAGTGTCGAACGTCTGCTTTACTTTGGACGAATATAATCCCACGTAGAACTGAGCCCATGTGAGAAGACGGTTTTCCAAACAAGGCTGTGACACATAAAGCCTTTTCGTCCAATCCTCTAAAGGCAAAGTTCACAGCTAGGAAGCTAAACAAACATTATGCATATGATGATAACAGTTTTCTACAAACACAGGTGTTCGTATAAACACATGCAGACACACCATGATACAGTGCTTACGAGAAGACTTTACACACACTATTATGTAGACAAAAGCAGGAAAATCTTTTATTAAAAAAGGTCAGCATCCAGAAAATTAAGCTCATACGACTGTAACTAAATACTGACTCGAATTCCAACTCATTTCAATGATACATGGACATGTTTGTATTCTGGAGTAAATATGTTCATGCCACTCATGGAACACAAATGGTGTGCGTACATGTATGTCTGTTTTTGCAGGTAGGTGAATATTAACATTAATATTTTATAGCCAATGGTTGGTAGTTATTTTTAGTTTAAGCTCTGCTTTGTTTTGAGTATTGACTTAGCCAAGCCTGATAGGCATACACAGATGATCTCAACTCTTGCCTAAGTCATGTTGACATGAGCTCAGAAATGGAGCTGAGATTTATGTTTGCAATCGTGAGTGATCACATGCTGTTAAATGCATTTAAATGCATGGCCAAAAGTGTTTAGGGGGAAATAACCAACCAGGGATTTAATTATTGACCATAATATATAATAAACAAAAACAGCAAAGGAAAATGTTGCATTTTATTTGTAAATTATTTATTTTTGGTTTGTAAAAAAAAAAAGTAGGGAAAGAAAAAACCCAGAGTAATTGGTATTTTATAAAATCCAGTGTTTTCTTTGTCATGCTTTTAATACTACCTAATATCATATGACACTTAATTAGGCATCTGCTTACTCTGTTTATTTTTCGCCCATGTAATGTCTACTATAACATCCAAGGCCATGTTTAATGTACTTCAAGTTAACTAAAGCCTTTTAAGATTGTATCTTGTACGGATTTTATCTCCCAAGTATGTAATCATTCTGAGCAAATGATCTTACCGCAATGCGCAACATAAGCACCGAGAGATAAATATGCTATGACGCATAGGTTCCTTTTTTTCCTTGTCATCCAGAAACATATTTGAAAATACAAAATCAAGTTCCATGTACTACAACAAATCTTAAATTGTCAACTACGAACAAAATCACAGTGTTAACATGCACATGGCTCGGTATTAATCAGTCCATGAACCTTTCAGGTTAAGAGGTGGGTTTTGTTATCTCCTGTGCCCTTTGGGGGTGATTAGGCAATGATTTCCCTGTCCACCTCTTATACATGTGCTTAAATGACAAAACTATGACAGGAATGCCAGCAAGAAAAGTTGAAGTGAGGTCATGTGGAGGATGTAAACAACAACATTTTCTTTTTTCTTAATGGACTGATCCACTTACGGAACGGCCACACTGCAGGCCCAGTCTGAGCCTTCTGGCCTGTGCGCGAGGATTTTGAACAGGGATTTAGGTTTTTAGATCGCAATCGGGCATGACCACAGTTTCTGCACCAGCTATGGAAGAATTCAATATTCCACACAATAGGTCCTCTATTTTCAAACAGGATTCCGGTGATTGGCTGACTCAACTATAACAAACATAAGTATTAGTTAAGTTCAGGGTCATATATTCAACACTGCTTTCCATTTTCCAAGGTTGTATATGAGATTTCACAGTTACAGTCACTGGCACATGTGTTGGAATCTCAGAAAAAGTGTCAGTTTTGTACCTGGTTGGGATGACCATGCAGAATTTGTGCTCAAGCAGAGAAAATTAATATGTCCATGAATAAGCACCTGGTCTGAATAAGCATAAATTTACTGGAACACATCTCCCATGGGGGCTGTGTTAATGAGGCATATTTTGGATCTTTCGACAGAACCTTGACACTTAAAATTTTGGTCAAGCCTACATTTACCAAAGTGTAAAGATTTTTTGCTTAAGGGACTCCGGTCTATGCGAGTCTTTGAGTGGAGTTTCGGGCAGCTCTCTTCTACCGCACTAGCCCCACCTAGTGCCAAATGCATTAAAACAACAGCTGCAGAATCTCTGCATGAAAATGCTGCAAAAACAGATCTGTGTAAACAAAGTAAACTAGTCTTCGTCCAAAAAGCTCTTTCCACTGCTGACACTGGCTACTAGCTTTCTGTTTTAAGATCCACAACATGGCATGCATCCACAGTGCACTCTTTCTCTCTAAACTAAACAAGTACACGTCTAAAGGCACTACACACACATACACACACACACACACACACACACACACACCTAAAGACGTCCAAAATAAAAATCTTTCATTTATACTATAATTCACTGTTAAAATATAGCTTTGGTCAAAATTTACAACTGAAAAACACTTCACAGCTTTCTTGTGAAGTGATCAGCTGTGAGTAAGGAATAAAGCACAGCAGGTTGCGCTGTTAAAAGAAAAACAATAAATAAGCACGTTGTGCAGTGATGTAACAGTTACCAAATTGAATTGTTTAAAGATGTGTTACACAATTGGCCAATTTTTACTTATTCTTGAAGCTTAAATTCTAAAACCACATTCTCAACCGCACCTTTCGCTACAAAATTCAAAAAAAGGTTCACATCTGTATATATGTTGGACTGTCACCTTCACCTGATTCCACTCTAGATTGTGTACATACTTCATATCTGTATATATTTGTGAACAGTCTTTCTCATCCATACATTCAAATTGCACAAAGCCACTTTCTGCTTTTTTGTGTTCTATGTTTATTTCTTTTTTTTATATTTTGCATTATAAAACTGTGGTACATGTATATACTTCGCAACTGACACCAAGACAAATTCCTAGTACTGTAAAGTCTTTACGGTACCCTTTGCTTTACCTGGCAATAAAACCTTTTCTGACCTTCTGACCTTAAACAGAGAAATTGTTTCATTTTGGAGCCATTTACTAATTTGTAAATTAATGAACATCTTTGGCATATCCATAATCACACACACTTTTCTGTAAATCTGCTACTAATGTATATTATGCCAAACTTTTTGGCCTTGTGCTATTAAGTTCTGCTGTCTGTATAGTCAATAATCTGCATAATAAACATTTTTAAATCAAGTTAATTATAATTAAATAAGTATTATAACAGTGTCAATCAGAAGCAGAACTTCTTGAAGGCTCGCACAAGCGTTTTCTTTTCACACGCCCACTTTTTGGATTCAACCATTCTTGCTTCAGCTAGGACAAAAAATACTAAATAATTGAAATAATGCCAACAACATATATGACATAATATTTCACATGGTCTTAAGAGAGGAAGGTGCTGCATTGGATTTGCACTTACACATAATGCACTAAGATTATAAATCCAGTCATTTGGGCCCATTACTCCAAACTGATCTTCATTTAGTACATGATTATCTGTAAAATCCCAAATAACTGTGTCTACAGCATAGCTACTTAGAACACACTTGGACAATGAAACTACTTTTAAAACATTTATTCTTTTCTTTTTTTACTGTCAACATGTCTTCCATGAAATGGATTTGTAAGTTAGGAGTGTATGTTTTGTATATTGATTTGAAGTGAACATACATGCATATGGTAAATGAATCAGGACATTCAGGCACGTAACATGCATTCATTTTGACAAATATATCATTTGTATTGTAAATGGTTTTGCCATATGCATTTTTTTTTTTATTTAAGCTTTTGGAGATGAGGAGTTCTGAAAAATTCAATTTTATATTCGATTACATTTCAGTGACTACTTTCAGTGTAGGGTTTTTAGTGGACAAGTTATGGACGTGCCTTGTGTTTCCGCTCAGTATAATTGTACCGCCCTCTAGTGGACGATAATGTCTAAAACATTTTTTCAATTTAGCATATTTAAGTGCGTTAAGAATGTTCACATTTTAATTTAGCTACCACATTAGTAGACAAGCTACACAACACACAGTACACACACACACACACACACACACACACACAACACACCCACACACACACACACACACACACACACAGAGTTTTGTGTGTGTGTGTGTGTTTGTTAAGCGGCTACTCATGGGACTCTTGAGCAAGACCCTTAATTATCTGTGCTCCAGGGGCTCCAGAAAACGTTTGTGGTAAAACAAAAGTCTTAGCATTAAAATGCCCCTAAAAATCTGAAGAAATAGTATGATGTGATCATGTAGGTACTGAGCAAAATCTCAAAATCTTTTCAGCATGTACATAAACATGTCCCTAAGCATGTGCCATGGCATTTTTAAGTATATCCTGGAAAAAATGTTGTGCACCATAATGACATATAACATTTGGATATTTCATGTTTCATGTAAGCTAAAGTTATACGTCGCTACAAGACGTGTAAGGATTAGTAGCTGTTTTTGTAGCCTAAGGGTCCACAATAATTACACAACGCATATCTCGCGAGTGCAATCTGACACAGTTGCACACGTTTGTAATGGGCTGCGTACAAACGCATAAGCCGCTGAACTAAATATTATGGCTTCTCATAGTGTGTCAAAAGGACAATGGTGTATTATTTTGTCATGTTGTTGTTTCACTAAACTTGCATTTTAAAATACTATCCTGGAAGTAGTTCCTTCCTATCCACAGTACACCTGAAGGGAGGCGTCTTCTATCGCCTGCTCACCTGGAAAGCGGCTCTGTCCCATTCCGCACTGGACCGGAGAAGAATTGTGAGCAATCGGAGTTTGTTTTGGTGAGTGTGTATTTTGCTTTTTTTTTTTAAGAATGCGAAAAGCGGTGGTATTGAATATCCATCGAAAATCCCCGGTATTAGTTATTTGCTTTGGGCGGTTTGAAGGCGATCAGTCAATAGTAGGAACTACTATAGTGATGTGAACGCGGACGAATTTAAGTAGTGCTACTCTTTCTAGTGAAGTGTTCCTTCTTTCTTGCATGATGTTTTAGTGTTAAACTGTATCTGTTTTTTTCCCCCAATTGTTCAACTGTGTTACAAAAAATGTCACTATCTTGTGATTTGAACATCTCTCTGTTGAGGGTAAAGGTCCAAGCTTGAGTTCCTTTCCTGTTGTGCCTAAAGGCATATAAATAGGTACAGCGTTGTTGTGAATTCCAGATGGTTCACTTCTAACTGGTAGAATATCTAATAACACTACGCTTACTTCAGGATTGATAACGACATATTGCAGAAAAACACACCACTTACATGTATTCTGTTTCCGTAAGGATGTAAGAAAACTTCAAGCGTAAAACAAGTCCTATTCAGTTTCATTTGCCCATGACTATCCAAATCTCACCTCTTCTAGGAGGTGACAATATGAGAACTGATGGAAAATACGAGTGATAGCAAGTCTCAGGAATAGACCGTAATAATACAGTTAACTGTGTTTTGTTTTTAAATCTTAATCTAGATGAGGAAATTAACCTGGTTCATGTTCTGGGTTTTTCTGTTCTTGGGCATGTCTCTGCTTGATTGGAATTCCAGTGATGGAGGTTTGCTCTTCTGCTTTGATGACCACCGTTCACCACAGCTCAGACAACAAAGTCCAACTCCCTTTCTTTCCCAGTGATAATATTTCTCATACACACTCCTAATTAATAAACATTTCTTCGGCTGTGTTTCCTAATCGCTGCCTCTGAAGTGTGTGGGTTCCTTGTTCCAACATGCTTGTAAAGGTTTTCATGATTAGTGCATTTTTGGAGAATTGTGTATTAGAGACTGATTAGAGAGTCTGTGTTTAGAATATACTGTAATATGTAAGCTGCTGTTATGTGTTTTCTACAAGTTGTGATGGTGTTTGTGCAGACAGCATTGTGTGATGTCTTATATGTTTTTAATAGGATTAACAACCTCAGGTAGGGTTAAGAATTTAGTCATACTACAGGAATAGACTTGTACTACATGTTGCCAGACATTGAAAAATTTCTACATTTTGCATTGTTGCTACAATATAATATACCAGTGTTATTGAATGGCCCAATAAAGAGTGTTCAGTGGTTAGTAATGCAGCCATCTTGAATTAATGGTTAAAGTTGATGGTATAGGCCCCAGTCCCATGCTATCTGTACACTGTACATACATAGTAACCAGATGAAGCTAATAAACAGACAAAATTGATAAAGTTGATTCATCTTTGTATTTGGCTTCTGAGAAATCTTGGACAGCAACAATGAAGTTGTTTACTTTACATTGTATTTCTACAGGTAAAGCCATGGAAAACACATGGGAGCTGTCAGTCCTAGTGGACCAACGCGAAGGAGATGAGAGTATGAAGTTTAGAATTCGGGTCAAGGGAGACCTTCACATTGGAGGCCTTATGCTTAAACTTGTGGAGAAGATCAGTGAGTGGAAGTTTGTTTGCTAAATGATTCTGCTTAAATCAATGTCTCTCATTCACATTTTGACATTTTGTCAAGTAGATACACTAAAATACAATTATATTTTCATTCTTATATTCTCTCTCTCTCTCTCTCTCTATCTATCTATCTATCTATCTCTCTCTATCTATCTATCTATCTATCTATCTATCTATCTATCTATCTATCTATCATATATCTATCTATATCTATCTATATATATATATAGATATATATATATATATATATATATATATATATATATATATATATATCTATATATATATATGTATAAAAGCACACGTGGAACGGTATCTACTGTAGAGTTGTACTACTGTAACTCATTTAAACCACTGGGTGCGTCCATGTTTGCCTTTCATTCGTTACAATTGCCTTTGGCTTTGTGCCAAAGTCCTGCCACCATGGTATTATTCATAAATGTTAGGTCTGAAGTTCACCTAACCAGCCAATCCCTAAGAATAAAACAACAGGGTATTTCAACAGTTCTCCAAAGCCTATATATTAACTTAGTAAAGCGCAGGTGTAAAGTAATAGTAAGTGAGGGCATTCCATGAGTATATGGGTGCATAGTTCACTTTAATTGTCCTGATTTTCTATTGCTTTTCAAACAATATATGCAACATTGCAACATTTAGTTTTAATCACCAATTTTTTTAGTTACAGAATAACTAATGGTATCCCCAAAAGACTTTCAAATTTAAAAGATGTTAAAATTTAAAATACAATTTTAAGGTCATATTTTGTTTGCGTAAATTTATTGATTTCAGGTAACTTTAGGTTTCTATGATTCATAGGAAACAGTATGATAGAAATCTACATTTTATGTCTACTAATGAGCAGCAAGGATGGCTAAACAGAATAATTATATGATAATTAACAGTATGAAACCCATGCATTGAATTTAACCTGTCAATTCCATGTTTGCTATAATTTATCTTTTGTATTAATATACACCAACCAGGAATAAAATAATAACATAAAACATTGTGACAGGTGAATAACAATGATTATCTCTTCACTGTCTCATCATTGCATCTGTTACTGAACAGGGTCTACTGGGCAGCATTTCGTCCTCAAATTTGAATGTGTTAGAAGCAGGAAAAATGCCAAGGATTTGTGCAGGTTGAGAAAGGCCAAGTTTTGATGTCTAGACGACTCTGCCATATTCAGCAGCTGGTCATAATGTTGTTCCTGATCGGTATATAGAATATGTAAAATGGCAACTTTTCCATCTAATACCTCTCAACATTTTTAGTCTTTGGTAGTAAATTTTGTATTTATTATTATTATATGATTATATATTTGTTACTTATTTTGCAATATATTATTGTAATAAATACATTTTTTCAAAAATTTATTTTTTAAAATCTTGTATAAGGAATTTTCTTGGTCACTATTTTACTCTATCACTAATTCATTAATGGCTTTTTACGATAGTAGTCAGTGGGATTTGTATTCTTTTTATCACTGGGAGAGACAGTAATCAATAATGTTCATTGTCAGAATGTCATTTTAAAAATATAAATGCTAATCTAATTTTTATTGCAATTTTAGTCTGTATTTCACTTTAATTTGTATAAAACTTTAAAGCGTGTAATGTTCTCATCACGACTCATCCATTTCTGTCATTGGTTCTGATTGTATTAATTCAAATTCAAATTCAAATTTTATTGGTCACATACACAGTCATACACAGTATGATATGCAGTGAAATGCTTGGGCAGCTGCCCTGACCTCAAGAGTAGATTGTTTAAGCAAAATACAAAATACAAAAATTTACAAAATAAATACAAATATAAAGTAAAATATTCATCTTCTACCGCTTTATCCGATCTTCCATCGGGTCACGGGGAGCCTGTGCCTATCTCAGGCGTCTATGGGCATTAAGGCAGGATACACCCTGGATGGAATGCCAACCCATCGCAGGGCACACACACACACATTCACACACACATTCATACACACATTCATACACTAGGGACAATTTTCCAAGGTGCCAATCAACCTATCATGCATGTTTTTGGACCGGGGGGAAACCAGAGAACCCGGAGAAAAACCCCCCTGAGGCACGGGGAGAACATGCAAACTCCACACACACATGACCGAGACAGGAATCGAACCCGGATCCTGGCGGTGTGAGGCGAACGTGCTAACCACTACGCCACCGTGCCCCTATAAAGTAAAATATAAAAAATATAAAATAGACTTTAAAAACAGAGAAAGAGAAAAAGAAATAAATCTATCAGAAGTCTGTGTGTGCAAACAACAAAGTCCAGGTTTGTGCAGTAGGGTGGCTTTTAAAGTGGTATGTGCATATTGTGTGTTGTGTGTTTTCTGTCCGTGAGTAAGCAGTGACCACGAGTGACCACTGCCATTAGTGACAGCATTCGAAGTCATGGCCATGACAATTGTGAATTGAGAATTGTGTAATAATAAAATCAAGATTGATTAATCTATTCAACCATTAAACGGCTATGTCTTGTGTGTGATTCAGGCTGTAAAATAATTACTTAAAGAGGTACCCGCTTTCGCACAAAAAAATATTACTTCATTTTGACGGTAAGATGCTAAAGTGCTGTGTTTTGTTACAGAGGCGCCACAAGACTGGTCTGATCATGCTCTGTGGTGGGATCGGAAGAACTGCTGGCTACTAAAAACCCACTGGACACTAGATAAATACGGTGTGCAGGCAGATGCTGAACTCCGTTTCACCCACCAGCACAAACCTCTGTGTATACAGATTCCTAATATGAAGACCATCAAACTGTCAGTCAGCTTCTCATCAGTGGTTTTCAAATCTGTAGCAGAAATCTGCAGAACACTCAGTAAGTGTTGAAATATGATGATCATATTATTACAATATCATTAGATTTGGATAATAACTTGGATATTTCCGTTCAAATTAGACATAAGAAGATCCGAGGAGTTGTCACTCTTGAAACTACCGGATGATCCAAAAAAGAAAAAGAAAAAAGACAAGGCCAAGGATATAGAAGAAGATGACATCATAGACATGGATGTCGTTTGTGGGACAGGTAACATATGCTTTTACAAGTTCTCATAAATGACTTTAGAATAATAGCATTTGCTCTAAATACCCACCATGTCCTTTTCTATATAAATATATACATGATTTTCAAGTACCAGCGATAATGAGCAAACAAAGGCTAGAAAATATATAGAGTAGTAATATAGCAGCTTGTTTTGTTAGATTTTTTTTTGGTGGTAGTGGTTTCATTTTATTTAGATTCATCAAAAAAATAAAAATCCTTTTCCAGTTAATATACTAACATTAATTCTTTGGCAAGCATGACAACAGATGCATATACTACGTTTAGTATACGGAGACTTTTCATTAGTTCTTGAAATAGAGTCTAGGACTGAGTTTGACAACTTCAACAATTTTATTTAGTACATATGTATTATATCAAATTAGTTCGCAGTCTGTTTTCATGCATGGTTCATAAATTCTAGTTCTCAAAAGGCATATGCATCAATCAAGGCTAAGGGGAGAAGTGAGACTGGTGTTTAGACTATGGTTCATTCCATCTTAAGGTTATGGCTATAAAATGTGTATGGTGTAAAGATTTCTGCCCGTGTATTTAGCATTCAGTTAATGACTAAAGCTCGGTGGATTTTATTTCATGAAGGTGGAACTGGCCACTACAGTAGGACCATGACTGCAACCTATGATCCTGATAATGGAACCCCAATGACTTCTACAAGCCTGTGGTTTGGAGAAAACCCTTTCAGTTCTAGCCAGCCTAATGTGCCTCCAGATGAGCTGGCAAAGATGTATCAGCCTCTCAGCATGGAGGATAAAGCTGCCATCAATGCAGGGTACGAATTTAAATTCATATTACAAATCTGATTAAAATACAACATAGCAGTGGGTGGTGCAGTGAAAAAAGACTTAATCATTGGTCAGTTTTTAATAGTAGTAACTTCTACTGTATATAACTGTTCTACTATATATATACGTGAAAGGAAATCCTATGATCAGTGAACATTGATGAACAAACTGACAACCATTTAGCTACCAAGATATCACCATTTTGATTTATTGATATACTGACTTGATTGCATCATAAAAACAACTATCTGTATGTATATAATTGGTCTTGTTTGTATGTGACATTTCAGTGTGTATATAAAACTAGGACAAAAAATACTCCGCTATCTTCTTAAAATCAACAAAGTCCCATTGCATTTAATCATTGTAGAAGCAGTGAACATAAAAATAATGTCTACTGTGGCTTTGATGAGGATGATGACACAGGAGTTTGTTTTTAAAGAGAGAGGGGTTATGTTTATGCTCATCACTGTCTTGCTGTGAGGGTTTGTCATTAAAATATTTCCGTTGATTGGTATTCGTTAAGCACACACTTATAGAAATGTTCTTTCTAAGCCTCACAAATATAGTAAGAAAAGGAATGTGAAGTATTAAAGTATTTAGACAAACTAGTCTATGCAATCCATTTATAGTAAACAATGTAAAACATGTAATTAGCTATATATATATATATATATATATATATATATATATATATATATATATATATATATATATATATATATAATATATATATATATAATTATTAGTGTAACCAAGTGTATGTGTTGGTAGGTGGCTGAATTCCTCAAGCTCTTTAATGGAGCAGGGCATCATGGAAAATGACAGACTTTTACTACGCTTCAAATATCACTGCTTCTTTGACCTTAATCCAAAGGTAAGAATTAAAATATGCATTTAATAGGAACTGGTTATAGAGCTGCTCCCGATTTCTATAGCCTGTTTGGTTGCAGAAACAAAACTAGGAAACCTGTTAACTTGAAACGCACTTATCATTGAAGTACAGGCAGCGATTTCATCCACAATTATACAACTTACACCTATTTTAATGCAAAACTGCAACCATTTAAATTTTAACTATAATGATAATCGGGTGGCTCCAGTCAAGTGAAGGCCTTAGAGAATGAGACTGCTCCATGCAAAAGAGAATATTGACATGTAATAGCAGGAAATAGTATTATAGTTCTAAAAGATATTGTGCATGATAGTGGAAGAGAAATTGTATATGATATTGTTAATGTTAAATGACAGATATTATACATGATAGTGTAAAGCTGTTGTACGATATAGTTGAACGATATTGCACGTGAAGTTGTTAAATTATTATTAATTTGCATATGAACTTGCCAAACAAAGACATACAACTGCAGGGGTAGGGCTTGTGCATCTATTGTTTTTGGCTGTGACCACTGGCCCTCCTCTCTACAGAAGGGGGAGGAGTTATACACTTTGATGCATTGTTTCCTCTCGTATGACCTTGCTGTATTGTATATTCTCTGCCCCAGTATGATGCAGTAAGGATTACACAGTTGTATGAGCAGGCACGCTGGGCCATTCTGCTGGAGGAGATTGAGTGCACTGAGGAGGAGATGCTCATGTTTGCCTCTCTGCAGGTGCCCTACTCTTACACTCTGTCACTATATACACAAAAGACCTTGGATACCTCAATTTTACATGGATTGGAGTGGAAGTACTAATGCCCTTGAAGCTAAACCAGCAAATAGAGTAGTCTTTATTTGTCACAGACACACACACACACACACACACACACACACACATATATATATATTATATATCCCCCACAACCTTTTGCTCAGTAGTTCAGTGCCTTAAGCACTGGGCTACCCCCTATAGTAACAGTGTGATATCTAGTCTAGGGGGTAGCTCAGTGGTTAAGGTGCTGGGCTACTGATCGAAAGGTCGGGGAGCCCTGATATCTCCAAGCTGACACACTTGGATCCTTGAGCAAGGCCATTAACCCTCTGTGCTCCAGGGGTGCCATATCATGGCTGACCCTGCGCTCTGACCCCAGCTTCCAGAAGACAGCAAACATAGTACAGTTGGTTCCCCAGGTTACGATCATTCTTGTGGGGAGATCTTGATTTTACGGTTCTCGGGTTAGTTATTATTTGTTCGATTTTACGATCCCTGCAGTAGTGATGCGAATGTTTGAATTAGTTGTGGTGCTGTATTCTCTGCACACGCTGCCGATATGTAAGCTTCACAGCTCTTTGTCTGCCCTCTGCCCCACTTCCTCGTTCCTCTAGTCGAGTAGTTATATTGGTATTAATGTGTTTCATTTCGTTCTCATAATTCTACTGTAGTTTGCTTTCCTGTTGTACAGTACTACTCATCATAGCCTCTAAACGTTCTTCCTGCTATTGTTTCATTGGAGGCGACTTAAATTCTTCATTCTTTCTGTTCTAGTTATTTTTTATTCTTGTTGTTTTAGTTACTGAAAATAGTGAGTACTGTAAAAATGGGCACATATGATACATTCATTTGAGGATAATCTTACAGTTATAGTAGTGTATAGTTTGTACAGTAAACAAACTTTTGTGTATTTACAGAGATTCTAGGTGTTTTGTTTTGTTTTTTTTATAAAAAACTCAAAGGTTCATTAATAACATAGAGACAGTTCATATTTGGGTGGATTATATCTAACGTGTGAAAAAGTGGTTAATACCTTTGCTTGCTGTTTGTAATTGAATGAATCCAGTGTTGCACTTTTTTGCTCAAAAGGCTGGAATAAGACGAGACCTACACTCCTTTGTGTGGCTGTAGGCATAGCTTTTTCAATGGGCTGGGTAGATAAGCTTTGTGTGGAATGTGAGCTGACGTGTCAGAACAAAGACAATCAGCAGAGTGCAGTGAAAGGGAATCCCAAAGCCACATACATTACCTCAGAATTATAAACTTATTGCTAATATTACTGAGAATTTTAAAAGTAGTAATATTTTTTCCCATGCACACAATTTCCCTCTTTGGTCTTCCCTTATTAACTTCTGACAAAAAACACAGATTTGATTATTATTTTAACAAATTCATAAATAAATTATTCTTTCTATATATTTTATAAGCCACTAATTCAGAGTCAGTAGACAACTGATATCATTCCAGTGATGTAGGGTATAAGAATATTACTGAATATTTTCAAATACCTCTTGTACCTCTTATACAGCAACAACTGTTTTAAGTGTAAAAAACTCATTGAATTTGTCATATACACATGGTTGTGATAGTTGTGAAGTTTCTGATATCACCTATAAAATATAGCCATCATCAACCATTTTTTTATTGTTAAGCTTTTAAGAAACACTCACTTTATAGACTTCTTCCAAAGTTAGCAAAAATCTCCTTACAGAAAATGTCACAACATTGATTTTATACTACTACTAAGGAAATCATAATGAATTCGAATACACATATTAATATTGACATTTTGCTTTATTCCTTTTGATCCATATTCACAGCAACAACTCTGGTATTTGAAATATTTGTTTCTTTCAGTACCACATATGCAAACTGACCATGTCATCCATACCTCCGGACCTATCTGAAGAGCCTGACATTGATGAAGTGGAGGCAGCCCTGTCTCATTTAGAGACAACACTTGAAGGAAGGAGCACAGATAAGATTCTGGTATTCATGAGGTTTTTAAATTTGCAGCTAATGCTTCTATGGCACACTTTCTTGCGTAGAAACACGGTTGTATTTTCAATCCAATATATGGATTTTTTTTGTTGTTGTTGTTTTAGGAAGATATCACAGATATTCCCAAGCTGGAAGACACTTTGAAACTGTTTAGGTAAGCAGAGACTATTATCGTGTGTACTGTTGTTGATTTAATGGTTATTGGAGTGTAATAGTTTTTCCCTCACCCAAGACCTCAATACATTCTAATGTCTCATTCTGTTTTTTTTTTTAACTTTGCAGGCCCAAACGACTACTTCGGACTTACAAAGAATACTGGTTTGTGTTTAAAGACACCAGCATTTCCTATTACAAAAACAAAGAGTCTGCCAGTGGGGAGCCCCTAGAACAGCTACATCTACGAGGTAATGCCATTAGGGACTGTGTCAAAAATATCTAAACTACTTCCTCTGCGGTTAAAATCACTGTGTATTTTCTTTCATCCACAATGGCTTATGTAGGCTGTGAAGTTGTTCCAGATGTCAACGTGACAGAAAAAAAGTTTGGCATAAAGCTTTTGCTGCCTGTTGCTGATGGAATGAATGAGGTGTATATTCGCTGTGACAATGTGAGTTGATTCAGATTTTAGAGCAATGTAGGTCTGTATGAAAATAAAATCTCATTTCCGTATACATTGTAAACACTTCCCGGATTTATTTATCTTTTTTTTTTTTTTAAGGAGACGCAGTATGCCAAGTGGAAAGCTGCCTGCATTCTGGCCTCTAAAGGCAAGACGATGGCATACAGCTCATACCGCACAGAGGTGAAGAACATCCAGTCCTTTCTGCAGATGAAGAGTTTAGCGCCCCCACCTGGCCAAGCATCTCCTGACGTAGACTCCATGGACATGAATGCAGAATGCTTTGTTTCTCCACGATATGCCAAAAAATACAAGGCCAAACAAGTAAAGAAAGCTTCAACCCATGGTTACTTTCATTAAAGGCAATATCAACTAATTGGATTCCTATTGCTGTTCCAATTTACAGCCTTATTCTGATAGAAATGTCTTTTTTCTAGTAGTAAACTTTATACGGGTTCAAAGGAAAGCTTAATCATTACAGATTCAATAGTCATTTCCTCAATACCCAAGTGTACGTATCAGTCCTCCAATAATCTCACCATTTCAGCTTCTAGACAGGAAGTAAAAGTCAAAGCAGTTGCATTTTGCCTATTCATTTAGGCTAATGTAGTTATTTTGGGTAAAATCTTTTGTAGTCATTTTAAATAATACATTAAGAGATACCTATAAACATGAAATATACAAAATATCCCAGAAAATCCTTAGTAATGTAATTTGTTTTATTGCAACGGGTGCATTTGCTGATATTTCTATGAATTTGCTGACAGCTGACCTCGCGGATTTTGGAGGCGCATCATAATATTTCCCAGCTTTCGCTCACTGATGCTAAAATGCGTTTTATCCAAGCTTGGCAGTCTTTACCAGAGTTTGGTATCAAGTATTACATCGTCAGGTACAGTGATATTTGGGTTATATTCTTATGCCTCACATTTTTTATTGTAAAAACTTGCTATAGAAGGTCCAAAAAGATCTTGTGATTCATCTATTTGTTTGTGTATTTTTCCTGTATTAAAATGTACTGCCTTGCTTTCTCTTTGCACAAAGATTCAAAGGAATTAAGAAAGATGATATACTGGGCATCTCTTACAACCGACTGATCCGAATTGACATGACGACACGTCAGCCTCTGACTACGTGGAGATTCAACAATATGAAACAGTGGAATGTGAACTGGGAGATCAGACAGGTGATGAGAACATGAATTCTTACCTACCATGGAATATTTTGAAACAAGTCATTTTAATATGATTCCCCCACCTTGTTCATCTAGTCATCCAAGAACTTCAGTTACAGTTTCATAGTATTGACAAATACCATGGTGGTTTTCCCGTATTGAGATAGTAGTTTTATACAAAATGATTGAAAATCAAAAAAAAGAATCAGTAGGCTGCCTTGCTGATGACAGCGGTCTAGGCATAATGACCATGAATGTTTGAGTAAAACACGTACAACACACCAAACCTTGAGGACAAAATCTGGTAACACTCCTTTAAGAAATCTGACACCACAAAAACACCCCATTGTCTTTTTCCCATCTTATAGTGCCCTGTTTTTTATTTTACATTTTACAAAACTTGCTTAAAAGAATTTTTTTTTTTAATTCTTTATATTTTCCTTTAAGGAACCACAGAAATGTTGTATTTATTAATGGGTTGTCTGAATTGTGATTTCTTTTTCAGGTGACTATTGATTTCGACCAGGGTATTACAGTAGCTTTCACCTGTCAGAGCTGTGACTGCAAAGTGGTACACGAATACATCGGAGGCTACATTTTCCTCTCGACACGATCCAAAGACCAAAATGAAACACTAGATGCAGAACTCTTCCACAAACTTACAGGAGGGCAAGACTAGTCTGGAAAACCACTGAGAGTTTCAGATCATCGTGGATATTGCAGCTGGACAAAATCTTAAATTCATCATGCAGCTTTGTTGATTGCGTGCCTGGTTGCTTAGCCATCTGATCTCATATTAATCACACTTAATATGTTTTAGATCCAGTAGATGCTTAATCGTGTTAGTTATTTTTCTTAGAGGGATTTTATCTTTGACTTGTTGTTCACAAGAAAGAAAAAAAAACATGCTACAAAAAAGTATACAAAGGTATTATGAAATGGAAGTAATTTTTTTACATTTTATGATGAACATGTAGCCTAAAACCCTGGAAAGTGATGTTTGTAATGGTAATTAAATAAATTACATCATTCATGTTTAAATACAATTTATGATGTTTGGTCGTGTTGTTATTTCAGTGCTTCAATTTGTAGTTTAAATTAAGTCCTGTCAGGCTGTGTATATGAAACATAATATACAGATTCACATAAATAAAATTGTGCAGATGTAAGTAAATTAACAGGTAGTCTCAGTGCTTCAACATATAAATACACCCTCAAGTATGTTTCCAAGAGGCACAGTGGCTTAGTGGTTAGCCAGGGTCGGGGGGTTTGATTCCAGTCTCGGCCATGTGTGTGGATTTTGCATGTTCTCCCTGTGCTTCAGGGTTTTTTTCACTGGTCCCTAATCCCCCAAAAACATGCACGGCAGGTTGATTGGCACCTTGGAAAATTGTCCCTAGTGTGTGATTGTGAGTGTGTGTGCCCTGCGATCGGTTGGCATTCCATCCAGGGTGTATCCTGCCTTAATGCCCATAGACGCTTGAGATAGGCACAGACTCCCCGTGACCCGAGAGAAGATCGGATATAGCGGTAGAATATGAATGAATGTGTTTCCCACTTTGTATCTACAGTTTTAGGAAAAACCCACATATGGGTGTGATGGTCAGGTGTACAATTTTAAAGCTACCATGTTCTTGTTTTCCAGACTGATTGCTCTTGTCAATTAATGTAAACTTGGATTAAATAGTAAATTTTAGGCCAAATGTATTCGTCATACTTGTACACATGTACAAGTGCGCCATATTATTAATGTAGAGCCTAATTGTTTCTCTAGCTCCACTAACTTATTCATTCATTCATCTTCTACCGCTTTATCCAATCTTCACTCGGGTCACGGGGAGCCTGTGCCTATATCAGGCGTCTATGGGCATTAAGGCAGGATACACCCTGGATGGAATGCCAACCCATCGCAGGGCACACACACATTCACACACACATTCATACACTAGGGACAATTTTCCAAGGTGCCAATCAACCTACCGTGCATGTTTTTAGACTGGGAGGAAACCGGAGAACCCGGAGAAAAACCTCCTTGAGGCACGGGGAGAACATGCAAACTCCACACACACATGACCGAGCCGGGAATCGAACCCGGATCCTGGCGGTGTGAGGCGAATGTGCTAACCACTACGCCACCGTGCCTCACACTAACTTATTTTATTTAATATATTTTGTTTATGAATTCATGAGCGAAATAAGTGTTCAACCGTTCAAAACAAAAGAAAAGGGAAAAGAAAAAGTAGCCCACGCTCCCTTCGACCAGGATCAATTTATCTGTGATCTACGACTCGTGTTTCTGCCTGAGCGAACCTAGGGCGATCGATTAATCGTCCTGTGAGTCCGGAAGCTGCAGCAAGTGTGCACGTGGAAAATGTCTCTTACACACTGTGTACACCGGTTCCCGTCTTGTTAGGTTGATATTTGTTATGCTTCTTTCGGTTAACGGTTTGCAGTGACTGTGTTTCAGTTTGACGTTTTCGCTCGGTGCCAAACCATCTGATCTGTGAGCGTGTGTAAATGGCGGCGGTCCCGGCGGTGGACAGTAATGTGGAGTGCGGAATATGTGAAGGAGACTACGTGGTTTTGAAAAGAGGAGACGTCTATAAATCTGTGCAAGTGGAGAGAGCAAAGTAAGCAGAACCACTGTGTTCCAATGCGAGTTCCAATAAAACGAATCGGTTCAATTTATAACAAGACGAGTTCAGGACGTCTGGTTAGATACGCTAGCTAGGGTATGTTGATTGTTGTTGTTTTTTTTCAGCTAGGTTTCTGGTGTCCCAAAGAATGAATGGTCGATTTAAAGATTTTCGGTCAAAATTCCCAAGCAAATTTAAAACGATCGATGTTTTCCCGTTACATTTAATGTAACCCTCTAATGCAGTGGTCCCCGAACCTTTTTCTCAGAGGGCCACACAATGTTTCCTTTCTTTAATAGGGGACCGGGTCAGTTTATAAAAGAAAACGACATGGGCCGGAGTGAATACTAGTAGTATTAGGATTTTAACCGTATGTATTATACCTTCTTATACTAGAAGAGTTTATTACTTTTTTATGCACCACACAGACAGACGATCATTTCTTTTCAAGCGATATATTAACGAACTTTATTACCATTATAATGTCTTTTTTATATTCAGTGCTATTCAAAATCAAAACATTTACTTCCATATTAATTAGTGTGAACTGTGTGTGTTGTTTCTGACTGGTGATAAGTCCAATGTCAGGTTCCATTCCTGTTGCACCAGTTTCATATACTGATGCAAATGTTCATCAGTGAGCCTTGATCTCATCTGAGTTTTCATCAGTTTCATGCATGAAAAGGTGGACGTCGGCGGACGTCAGGAGAAGGCTTCCTGAACCGTGATACTGTGGGTGTGTCTGAGGTAGAGATCTGCTCTACCTCGAGACCCAAAGCAAATGAGTGCGGTGCGGGACAAGATTTGATGGTCGATTTCCGGTGCGGGAGGGAATATATTCACAAAACTTAAATATTAAGTTTAGTGTTGCAGGAGCGGGACGGAAAAATCCAGTATGAAAAAATAGTCAAAAATCTAGTATGAAGGAAGGAAAGCGCCGGGCACATATCGAATAGGGAGGCGGGACTCCAGATATGAACACAGTCTTCACTCAGTTAGAAGTGCATTTACTTTAATTACGTTTTAAAAAACTTTTCTAAAAGTTGACGTACTGACTACACGGTTCACTCAAGTTAAAATAAAGACGTTCGGGCTCTGACCTTTTATTTAAGTATAAAGTAGTCATTACTACTACCTGATTTAGTGTGACTCTAGTAACTGGATCTCAGTGCAGTATATTAATACAAATGAATTCAAAATGTTACTTAATGAATGTATTAACGCTGAACAACCACCATATAGAACACAGGCAAAGTTTAGAAATGTTTATTTATACAGTAGAAAGGATAGATTTTTTTTTTAATGCAATGAGCGAAAGTAAAAAGTTGTCTGGAAACAAATACTGAGGCAAAGTAACAATACCAGAAAAATCTAATCTGGTACAGTAACAAAGTATTTGTACTTTAATACATTGTTACCTGCAGTGTTTTCAGGGGAAACTATCCAAATTCTGGTTTAAGATCTTAAGCATATAATCTGACACAAAGGTCATGTGATATCATAACAACAAGTCTTCTAAAATTCCTGTCACGTTTCTATTGGGATCATCTAATTGTAAAAGACCACTGGGATCACAAAACGTATTCCTACTTCAAAGGGAATATAATAAAGATGAATGAATAAAAGTTGTATATTAAATGTGTTTTTGATCATGCCAAGCTTATATGATGATGTGTGCTGATTATTCTCAAATGCTGTGCTCTGAATTGTAAGTGTGTAGCTTTCTTTCCATTCATAAGAAGGGTGGAGATCCATAAAACTTGTTGTCCGAGTTAAAATTACTAAAGGAATGGAGCCTTTAGTAGCTTTATTCCTGAAAATATATCTGTAAAATAAACTTGAAGTTTAGGGTAGTGTAGAAATAGTAATTTGGATTAATTGTTTATATGCTGTAAATGAGCTGCGATTATGAATCAAGGAAGTCTCCAATTGAAACACCACTGTTGGTCAGTAAAAAGCTCAGACAACTGGCCAAAAAAAACTGATCTGTTGTTTTTATTATGTTTATTGTTCATTTTTATATTTGATTTATTGCTTTGGTCTATAGTGAGAGAACATGAGGATGGTTACATAAGGATGGTTCTGTACTATACTACTTTTGTATCTCAGGAAGATCATATTTGAGAAACAGTGGATCTTTTTGGATGCTGCTATCGGGGAACTGTATGGCTCGACGTTTGAGATGGTCGCCGGAGGCAAACTCCATCTTCGAAAACCAAAAAACACAGACGACGACTCCACAGGTGATAGCTAGAGATAAGTCTCATTTATACAATAAATGCACCAGATATGATTGCGCTGTGTTTAATTGTTATTGATTTGTCTTTTTGCAGAAGCCAAAGAAGCAGGCCAAGATAACAGACACATCGTGGATGATGGCAAATCGCAAAAACTGACCAGAGATGATATTGAATCACTTAAAGAGCAGGGGATGAAGGGCCAGGTTTGTGTTTCAGTTTAATAGTTTTTGAGAGGCATCTGGAGTGTGGAGTGTGGGGAGTTGTGCATGTTCATTCTGCATCTGTGTGAGTTTCCTCTGGGATCGCCAGTTTATTCCGAGCTTCCAAAGATATACTTTCACTTGTGTTAGTGAGTGTGTATATGTGTACTTTAGTATCTATTCCCAGGACAGACCTGAACAAGAAAAAGTGGTTACTGAAGATGAATGAATACATGGACTTTTGGTCATGTGGGTCAGTTTGTCCAGTTTAACATGTGTACAAACAAAATAATGTGGATGCAGGGCAATGGGGATTTGCAACTGTTTAGACCATGTGGAAAAAGCCTGCCAGTTGTGTTTGTATAAAAACCCAATCTTTTTTTTTTTTTTTTAATAAATATCTGCGAAATGTTGGGTGTGCACTGCTATACTGGTATTGTGTATTGATATAGTAACAATCAATATGTCTATAGGGTTCAATGTGATTGCAATTTAAACAGATTAAACAATCAGCTTTCCCCAATTTTTAAAAAAATATTTAAGCATTATTTATTTGTAACTGATGACAATCTATAAATGTACAAGACCCCAAATTCTATGTCAAAATATCTTTCTGTCTGTCTGTCTCCTTTGGCTTTCAGGAAATAGTACAGCAGCTCATAAACAACAGCACAACTTTCAGGGATAAAACTGAATTTGCTCAGGAGAAATACATCAAGAAGAAAAAGAAGAAGTGAGTGAAAATACAAAAGGAGAAAAAAAGAGAGAAAAGGTCTTTTTCTGCACAATTTAAAAATGTTCCTATTTGCTATCTTTAAGAACTGTTACATGTCTGCAGGTATGAGAGCAATATAACCATCCTGAAGCCTACCTCCCGTATTCTGGCACTGATGTACCATGGCAGAGAACCTGGAAAAGTGTGGTATGTGCTCAGACAAACGGTTCAGATAAAACTTTACTCTAGGCTTGTTATTGGATAGCTCGTAACTTTCCCTCATTAGTTCCTGTTTGTCCTTTGCAGTCACCTGCGATATGACACTTTGGCTCAGATGCTGACTCTGGGGAACATTCACGCCGGAAGTAAAGTCATCGTGTTTGAGACGTGTGCTGGACTTGTCCTTGGATCTGTTATGGAGAGAATGGGAGGTAATTTTCCGTCATGTTTTTGTACAGCGACTGAAAAAGTGAAATTCGAGTCATTTAGAATTATTTATGATTAGTTTGCTTTAATAAGTTTTATTATGCATAAAATCTCAGACCATATTACTAGCACTACATTACGGATATAATTTGTATGGAATATATTTTGAATAAAGATTGACAAAAGATTGTATTAGTTAAATCTATCATGGGTAATGTTGTTAGACCCCACACCGTTTTCTAAATTTTGTTCCACCATTCTATCTGTAGCCTATTCTGTGTTTACCTGTCCTTAGCGCTCCAGAGTTTAGCAGGCGGTGCATCAATAATAATCGTACATGGGGAAACGGAGTGCTCCGTGTATAGTTAAATGGACTAAACAAAGCAAATATTTTGCCCCTGTGCATTTTTTTTTGTATTCTGATTACTTTAGATGCTCAAGATATTTTTCAGACCTAGAATAAAGACATGACTTTAATAAAGACATGACTGTGAAGGGCAGAATTTATATACTTCTTTTATATTAAATATATTCTTATGTTCGTCATTCATTTTCATTTGTGAAAACTATGCATGGATCAATATTCAGACCGTAAAAAGATGTTTTTTTGATTGTGCTTTTCCTTGAAAATAATAGGGTGGCATTTTTAGGCCAAATTCCGATTTCTGGTTAGTACCCCAAATGTGATTGTTTTGCAGTAACAGCACAATGTAAACTGATTTATTCATCTTTCCAGATCTTTTTTCCAGAGCAGAGTGTATTTATGGGACTTTAGTAGATTGTATTCGTTTATATCTCTGTGCAGGATTTCCACTGTCTTCTCTTTGTGTGTGTTCTCCCTGAAAGGCCATGGCTCAGTGATCCAGATGTATCCAGGTGGAGGACCTGTCCGAGCAGGCATGGATAGCTTTGGCTTTCCTTCACACTTCCATGACACACTGCACGAATTCCCATTGTGTAAGGTGAACTTGCTGCTGTCAGGGACACTGAACATTGATGAGAAAGAGGCAGAGACTGTGAATAATGGACAGTCAGACGAACAGCCCGCTGCACCTTTCTCAGGTAGCTCTGAGTCCCAGAGCATGAAGGTGAGCTCAGACCCGGCCGAGGCCAAGAAGTTGGAGGAGAGAGAAAAGCTGCGGGAGCAAAAGGTGAGCTTGAGCGATCTCTACCAGTAGTATTCCTGGTTATGGAGAATTAACATAAAGTGGTATTAGCCGTGATCGTGGTTACACAGTAGTACACTGTATAACCACTACTGTAGTATTAGCATACTGCATATTAGCATATACAGTCAATGCTAATCTCCAACTTTATATCACAATGTTTTTTTTTTTTTATTCTTAATCATTCCTATCTAAGAGCAGCTACTTTTGGACTACATTCAAATTCAAACGCTAATTTGAAAATTCTCATTCAAAAAGCTAATTCAAGAGGTTAGATTTGCATTATGCGCACGGATCCCTTGAGATGATGCAAATTCAGTTGCATTTGCAATTCCGTGTACATCAGTATACAAAGGGTGGCAAAATTAAAATGCAAATGCAAAGTCCATTTGATATTTCATTTTCAACATCTTAGCTGGTCTGGTTCTGCCATATAAAAAGCATAATGGTAGTCCTTCTTTTCGTAAATTCACATGCACCTCATCATTATTCAACAGCTCAGCCAAAACTAACATACCGGATCCATCCTAGTCTGTCCTCTTTTCCACTGGTGTAACTCCATCAATCTTACAAGATCACAACACATGTTTTGGCACATATGTGATCCGCAGACTTTTTATTTTTATTTTATTTTATTTTATTTTTTTATATTTTTTTTGCCGATATTGCACTCTCGCAGACTATTCATTATTTATGTATGGGAGCATTTATTTTCTGTAAACTTTCATCGTAGATATTGGAAAGCAAATTATTTATCTCCTCCCCCTTTTTTGCAGACCTAAAAAAAAATGATCCGATCCCAGATTCAATTACTTGAGTTATTCAGAGAATCGTTAAATGATATTTATTGTATATATATATATATATATATATATATATATATATAGTAATATATATATATATATATATATATATATATATATATATATATATATATATAAAATGTGCCAAAAAAATATCCAGTAATATGAGGGTATTTATTTATTTTTGTTTGTTTACTTATGCACAGCAAGTATAAGTAAAATTCCTTGAACAAAGGAATGTAAATAAATGTATTTCAGTGTATGTAACGTCATCTGTCAAATACCGTAAATATGTTACATCATCCCTTAATGAACAGCTAAATTAGGAATGCCGGTTGTGCCATTGTTGTAATTGTTGTAATTCTATAGATTACATACATCATGATCTAATGACTGTAGTTATACTTAGGATTTATTATATAGTAAAATTGTAATGACATAATCAATAAGGAAGGTCCGTGCTGACAACTGAAACTATTTCTACTGAGATATTAATTGCATTGTAATTTTACTGCGGTGTTTAAGTTATTGTTATATATTTGTTTTTCTTACACCAGGCACAAGAGAAGAGGGTGAAGATGGAGGAGAAGAGGAAGAGGCTGGCAGCTGCTGCGGCGTTGCTGGAGGGACGAAATGCAGATGGGTGAGTCCTCTGTGCAGTAGCCATGTGTAGCCAGGCAATGCTTTATGGAAATTAAAACGAGACTGCTCTGTTGGTAAAGCTTCGTTTCCTGTTAATCTGACAATCTCCATTTATAACGCTGGTCATGATGAACTGGTAAATTAGGAACAGTAATGCAAGTAAATTTTGCGTCTCAATTCCAGAGAATCGTAACGATCCAATGGTGATCTATTGCTGGCGTTATCTTGAGGCTCAGAGTCTCATTGAGCCCAATCTCGTATTATATTGATTTCACTCCTGCAAGGCTGTTTTATTGAACTCCATATTTAGTAGCAGGTTCTTTATGTAGTACACGAGGTGAGATGTGCTGAATTATTGAATGTGCCGTGTCTAAATGCTGAATGAAATTTTACTTCTACAGGTTGGTGATCGCCAGTCGCTTCCACCCATGTCCCGTTCTGCTGCGTTTGCTCAGATTTGTGGCACCATCCAGGCCTTTTGTAGTGTATTGCCAGTACAGAGAGGTACTAATGATGCTAAGAAATGTAGTGCCTTTCAAACAAACCCCACCAAACGAGGTGCAATTTTTAACACTCTGTGTCTTTTTACAGCCATTAATTGAATGTTACACAAAGCTCAGGGAACAGGGTGGAGCCATAAATCTCAAACTGACAGATTCCTGGCTCAGGCATTACCAGGTAATTTAAATCTGTACCTAGGTCGTGGATTATAAAAAGTGTTTGTTTGGCAAAAACTTGATTTTAAGTCTGGTGATTAGTGTGATTGCTAGTACATTACAGTTATTAGATGAGTAAGGATTTTATTGCATGTTCAAATCTAAAAAAGATAAATACAAAAATAATCCCGTTCTCGTTTTTGTGATTCTTCTTTGCACTGGTCCGGATTACAATGGGTCAGAAATGTTGTCTCTCTAAATTTTAGATGATGGAGACATTTAAGTGTATGACCATAAACAAGAAATTCATAACAAACCAATAGACAAAGGGCAAAACATTATGTATATATTATGTAAATATATTTAACTTTATAAAAAAAAACCTGTAATATCTAATAATATTATAAAATATAATATATATTTATATATTTTGTAATATATATAAAAACCTGTAATTAATTCTTCCCATTTATAAAAAGATTCTACCACAGATGTGCAGGCGGATGTAAAGCATTTTTCTCTTTTACTTGGCATGAAATGCTCATACACAAATATGCATAGGCATACATATATGACTTGTCCTGTTTCTGAGATCAAAGATCCCACATTAATGCCATTTTTCTCCGATTTTAACATCTAGTCCAAATGTGTGCTTCATAACAAGAAGTCCATTTCTAGCATATGGTCTTTACCTATTTAAGAATATATATTCTGTGGACAACTGACAATCATATTCATTCGATGAATATTGTATTCCAAAATCATTTTTAAAAAATGGCGAGATCGTAAGATTTTCCTAAGCATCGCAAAAAGTTAAGTAAATTAGCAAGCGTTTAACACGTACATTATTTAATTGGTACTCATTTTTCGTCTCACTTTTATTGTGTGTAATGTGTAAATTCTGTTTTGAATTTCACATCGAAACCGGTACTCTTGCATGCAAGAAGACCATGCATGTCAATTTCCTCGCATCTGGATTTTCCAGAAACAGTTTACTGCGTAAAAGTAAACAAGTATGTTGGGGCATGGGAATTATTATTCCTTATTTGCAATAATATTTATTTCTCCAAATTCTTTCTCTTTTTTGTTCCAGGTATTGCCCAATAGAACTCATCCAGTGCTGCTGATGAGTGGGGGTGGAGGATATTTGCTGTCTGGAATCACAGTCTCGGCAGATGGCGCAACATCAGGAGCGCCTCGAAAAGACGGCGAACCAGCCGCCAAGAGAATCAAGCTAGATGAGATTAGAAGCTTGAGTAACAGCGCAGAGTAGCCTTTTGTAAATTATTTTAACAAGAATAAAAAAAAAATTGTTTCCTCTTCAATTGAGAAATCCTATACAAGTCTGTTTAAATTCCCAGTCTTTTTTAGTATTATTGTTTTTTTTTCTGAGGACCAGTGTTTCATCAAGGAGCCTTTTAACAGCAGCAAATATGTGAATAACTGCCGTTTCACCAAACATTGTAGCAGTTCGAAAATAGTCAATAAAAGGTGACATTAATGGAAATATAGCATTGTCCTTTATATCAATATCAAGCCATAATTTCTCATTATATAAAAATGTGGTTGACACTTTTTGGTTCCACTGTAACACATTTTTATTAGATGCATACAAGCATTACAAGGACATAGAGGAGAACATGCGTTTAGTTTTATTATTATATTTCACACATGCACAGTATGACCATTAACGAGCATTTTTTTTTATGCTTTTTCGTTTCATGATTTTTTTTTTCTTGCAGGTAAAGCTTATTCTAATAAATGTCTAGGCTGTATGTTGGTAAAGCAAGTGTCTATTATAAGGCCTTCACTGTAAGACATGTTTCCACATTAAAAAAAGTGCTATAAACAAACAGTTTTGAGTAAAGAGTGCATTAATGAATCCAAAAGCAGCATCGCACTAATCTTCGGGAAAGTCATATGGTGGTGTCGGATGTTTCTTTTCTGCTTGGTTTTCTTCTCATTTCAACCACGGCTAGTTCATTTGTGCTCGTTGTTCCGCAGAGGCAAGTTTCTCAAGTTCTTTCAGCTAATTAGACAGAAGAGAGGAAACACATTTTAGCTGCTGAACTATAGGAATTACATAAAGCCAGCCGTAGTTGATTGTAGTTCTACTTTCCACGTTTTGTTTCTTTGCTAATAGTTCCTATGCAAAGTACCCACTTGGTGGAAAAAGTGTCCATTAGGATGGTCATTTATAATACTAGTAACTTGTTCTAGATTCTAGCCACCTGCCCTTGTTAAATCTATAGGCATATAACCAGAATGCAATTTTTTTCGTAGTAGTAATCTGTTTGCCATTATTTTATAAAGGCACTGGGCTTGTTATTAGTTATTAATGGGAATTATGAGAAATGCTATTGCATAGTCTGTTTCGATCTATTTCCTGAAACTGATCATGAATTTTGCTAGCCCAATTTCTTATATATGCATTCTGTAGACTTATATATAGACTCATATATATATATATATATATATATGCTATATATTATATATATATATATATATATATATATATATATATATATATATATATATATCATGAATATATCATTTTCTATGAAATGATAAATCACTGAGCTTATAAAAACACTGAAGAAAGAGACTGCCAAGAAAACAATTAATAAGTCTTTACATATCCTTTTACCAAGTTCATATTATTTTGGACTAATTTACCTCTTCCGAAGTAAGAGCCCTCTGGCGGGTGAAAGCCTTATGCCCTTCAGTTGACTGTTTTTCAGACAGAAGAGCCAGGGCATTGGCAAGCGCCGCAAGATTGCCATGCCCCTCAGCATTGTGCATATACGAGGATGGATGATGGTAACCTCTGTACATCCAGGGATTACGTTTGTCATACACTTCCCCCGCTTTCAACAGATGTTCTTCCAGATCATTTTTTTTCTTGGTCAGGTATCTCAGCTCTGCCTCTTCCTCCTGTTTCTTTTCTTCTGCATCGCTGTGTTGCCTTTTCTGCTCTTCCTGGATGTCATAACCGTTCTTGTTTTCATTTAGCTCTTGAGTAATTAGCTGTTCCTCCTCTTCTTCAGGTGAAGGGTGCTTAGAGGTGTCCGCTGAGCGTTGGAGAGTTGCATCATTTTCATTCTCACCCTGCTTGTGAAAAAGGTTCATGTGGTGGTTCTTATAGCTCGGCTTCCAGGCTCTCTTTTCTTTCTCTTCACTCTCCTCTGACCCTTCCTCTGTCCCTCTGGTCCATGAGAATCTCTTCTCACTCTCTATTTCTTGATTAGAGGGATCATCAGGTTTGTGTTGTTTCTTGTGGTGGTACGGCTGAACCGGATCCCAGTATTGTTTTGCACTCTCCTCTTCTTCATACCTCTTCTCTTGGGAGTTTAGCCCTCCAAAATCCTCATCTGACAAGTCACCATTTTGATTGTAATGGTATTTATGAGGTTTCCAATTGTGCCTCTCTTGTTCCCCTGTTTTCATCATGGTACCTTTTATAGACATAGTTTGGGAACTCTTCCTGGCTTCTTTCATAGTCAAAATCATCACGCTTTTCTTTGCTGGTGAAGAAAATGTGCCTTTTCTGCTCATAAGTTGGAAAGTCTTCCTGGCTTCGATCATAGTCAGGATCATCACGCTTTTCAATGCTGTTCAAGAAAAGGTGCCTTTTCTGCTCATAAGTTGGAAAGTCTTCCTGACTTCGCTCTTCATCTTCATCCCAACGCTTCTCCTTGGTGTAAAGTAAACTGTGTCTTTTCTGAGGGAATTCCTCTTGGCTCCTTTCATTGTCGGGATCTTCACGTTTTTCTTTGCTGGTCAAAAGGTAGTGTCTTTTATAATAATTTGGAAATTCCTCTTGGCTCCGTTCTTCATCTATATCTTCACGCTTGTCTTCATGTGCTTTGAGAAGTTCATTGATGATTTGTTGTGCCCTGGCATTGGACTCCCTTTTCTCATTTTCCTCTACAGGATGAATTTCTTCTTCATTCTTTTTTGTAAGCAGTGTTGGACTAGTACCTAGGTTGCAATGTGGGGAAAAAAAATAAAGAACTATATTTGCACCCATCACATCAGGATCTTTAGATAAGGAGTATGAGTGAGATTCTAGAGAATGCATCAGGTTGCCACGACGTCATAAAGTATGTAACTTGCCTTGCTTTTGAAGAATGTCTTTACATTCTGGTTGCAGAGCTGTGCCATGTGGTTTGGATACCACCTTAGTAAGGACCTCAACCAAACACTGGACGAGCTGGTAAAAGGAAGATTTGCTTTTATTTTCACAACACAGTTGTTTTAGACCTCGCTGTTAACAAAGATCAAATTTTACATACCATGTCCTCCTTTCTGCCATCTGGTACCAATGGTGAAGATTTGCTTTCTAAATGACATATAATTAAACAACATTCAAATAATGTGAATTTTATATCAAATTATTAGAAATTAGCACATAAAAGTACATATTTGTCAACTGATAGTCATCTCAGAATAACAGAGTAGCAACTACAGTCCTGAAGAGGGGAGATATGAACCTCGTATATAAAATATAGTAATAAGAATATCCTTGAAAAGAAGACACAGCAGCTATTTGTGTTGGATAGAATCTTTTTCCAATCTTCACCCATCCTTTTGCCATCTAAATTTTTTAAAAACAATAGTTTTTTATATGCACATTTGTTCTCGTGACTTGTGCCCTAACGCTGACCGTGGTGCTGAAATGTGTGCATGCGGTATTACACTTACTGCAGTGAAATTATTTGTGAAAAGAAAGAAAAATCGGAATGACTTACCTCCGAAAAAAGACAAAGTCGCGACAAAGAGGAACAGAAGCTTCATGATGAAACTGTTTTCTTTTTAAATATTGATGAAAGCTCTGGTCTGTAAATATCAAGAGTGGGGCTTCTGCCTGCAGAGCGCGGGAGACGCGTTGTGTCCGGCCAGCGCAGGAACGATCAGCTCTCAGTGCGAGTAGGCGGAGTCTCCAAGACCTGCGTCACAGCCCGGTAAAGAAGCACTCGCCGGAGCCCGTTTTATATCTGAAAGTAGCGGTCAAAACCCGCAGATATGTAATATTCATGAGCTCGCTTAGCCTTTGAAATAAAGCGGAGTCCCGGAAAACACAATGGTAACTGATTTATTTTTTTATACTAAATAGGTTGAGGTATAAAGCTTGGGCCACGTGGGTGGCTCAGAGTGGCTGCTGACTCTCATAAAATAGGCCTTTTTTGTTCCAAAAGCCACCAACGTTTCACATACACGTACATGAAACTCTTATCACAATGTTCAAAGAACACAACTGGATTTGTATATAGTGCCATACTATGGTGTGGGAGCCCAAATCAGTTCCAACATGATAGGATCCACAAAGACATGTTTTTTTCCAGGCTTGGTGTAGATGATCTTCACTATCCTGCACTGTGCTTTGACTTCAGCCACGCGTAGCATCATTGAGATGAACCGAGGAAACCAACAGGACCCCAGGCGTCCTTCCACACAATCAGTGCCTGACATAAGTAATGACTCTACTGAGTAAATGAACACAAATTCACAAAGCCTCATTCCAAAATCTAGTAAAATAAGCTTCCAATTAATAGTTGAAGTCACAATGTATTTGACTTGACTTAAGAAGAGTGATTACAACAGCAAAAGGTGTTACTAAACCTTGAATTAAAAAAAAATTATGTCATGCACACAATGGTGTGGTGGTCATCACTCCATATACTGTAGGTGATGCAGTGTATCATCATGTTTGCCTGGTACGTTTTGATTAAAACAACCAGTGTAGAGTATCCATATAAAACCAATACAGTTGTCTCATTACTTGACATTTTTCTGTATATGAAACTCTCTATATAATTAAGTGATGCACTTGTCACCGCTTGCCAAACCAGGTCCTAAAGCAGGTATGTCACTTAAAATACTTAAAGGAGCTCTGAGCTTAATTATTAAAAATAATAAAAATTAGCTTTTCAATTAATGTATAAAACTCACAGACAGTAATTTCATAACTACTAATAAACCCTGTCTTGTATCTCTCATCTGCCAACATCTGCAGTATTTATTCACACACACACACGCACGCACGCACGCACGCACACACACACACACACACACACACACACACACACACACACACACACACACAAAGAATACTGTGGTAGTTAATTATGTAAAAACATTTCCCCCTGTGATAAGCTTCAGAAAAATAACAGAAATGAAACACTGCAATCTTTGTAGATCTAGAGACTTTATTTCTGTGTGCAGATGACTGTGTGAATATGACTTACATGCTTTAAATAGGAATGTGCATATGTTTAGTATGGTTCTATGAGTGAAGTAAGATGCAATCAATTTCCTATTATTGAGATAAGATTTGCTCATTAAAAAAGTGTAATAATCATGCATTTGCATTTATCTTTTTTTAAATTTCAAATTGCACACCTCATTAGCATGAGAAAGTGAAATGTGTTGGTTTATAAGTCTACAGAATGCAGAGCGATTTAGTTTTAGTGCTCACTGCTATTTCTGGTCATGACCTGAAAAAGATGTTTAATTGTATTAATGTTGAAAAAGTAATTCAAGTTACATGATCGTTTAAAGACACAAGCACGAGCAGGCACTCATAAACAATGATAATTAGAAACGAAATCTCATGAATGTATCAGCCAGAGGCCTGCTTAATTATCACTGGAAACCAGCCTACTGCTTCAAATGGCAGTAAGTATTTAATTCCTCCAGGATTTATGGCAGAGAGACCATTTTGAATAATCCTCTCTTAGGATGGCGGTATGTTCTGGTACACTAAAACACTGGTACACAGTTTATGCAATACATTAGGTTCAGAGCTGGAAAATCTTAGTTGTGTATGGGTTGCGTGTTGGTTTAATTATGGACTGTATCCAAAAGCAAGATAATAGCCTGTTTTTTGTTTTTATTTTATTATATATTTTTTTCCTATTCCCTGCTCACATTGTTGCACTCAGAAAGCACTGGATAATTTGCCGTCTTGGGAAAATAGTTAAAAAGCATTGATTATTGGTATTGCATGAGACTGTCTTTCTGGACAAATCTTCACAATATACAAAAGTATTACATGATTCACGTGCTAAAAAATCTCAGTTTGTATTTAATATTTGACAGACACAAAAAGTACTAATGAGTGCATATACAAGCTTTATTTATTTAAACAAAAGACAGTCCAGTATATAATATGTGGTTTTGAATGTAGATTTTTTTTTTATAAATAACGTGATCCTTGTTCTCTTCGATTGAACTCTTAACCACTGGAATATGAAGAAGCACACAGCCGTCTTTTCTTATGCTTTCAATTTTTAACGCAGTCGTGAATACAAAACAAGGTTTTAGGAAACAATATCTATGTGTGAGTGAAAAGCTAGTTTGGTTTACAAACCAATAACACGAAAGCAACATTATGTAGCATGGAAGGACAAAAGTGGATTAAGATTGTAGGTTCTGTTACAACATTAAACAATACTGATAATACATTTGCTGTTCTTGTTGTTAAGTGAATCAATAAATGGATCTAACGCCGTTTTAATGAAATACGTTACACATGACCATTATACTCTATTGCTATTTCAATTCCTTTTTATGCTTAAAAAGGCAATCAAAGCAGAACAGTAAAATGCAGAGTTTAGTTTCTCATTTATTTTTAGATGAGAAGGCTTTTTTTTTCATCTAATGAACATCCTATTTAAAGAGTTCATGTACAAGCTAGCTGTAGTTGCCATGGTAGCTTTAAAGTCGTGATATAATCATCTTCCTTTATCTCACATCTTATCTAACTTTTTCCATATTACAAATCAAATCAACAGAACATTCCAGGGTGTTTTTTTTTAATCAAAGAAATTTGATGTGTATAATTTCTGCCAGTTCACTGTACCCATAGAGAAAACTTTCACTGCCTTCCTACTCTCGTTTTGTTCATTCCATACACCTGATAATTTTGGTTCGAGCACTCATTTTTTTTGAGACTTTAATTTTGTGGGCGCTGTTCTTTTTCTCTTCCTATCCAAGGCTCTTTTGATCGGAGACAACACAGAGATGTGGGCATTGCCTATTCTTGTGCTTACAGACACTTTTCCAGGTGTGCAATGAATGGACTCTGCTAACTTATGCATTCAGGGTTAGGAAAGGCCAGAACATATTGTGTCTGGCTCTTTTCATTTTACTCTGATGGACGTGCATTGTCCCATACGCTTCCTGCCTTTGTTTTATAACTCCCACAGTGCAGAAGGCTGCTCTGCAAACTTTATATTTGCATCTGAATTAGGCAAATGCTCTTATCCGGACCATTTTCTCATTAATAATACCCTCATATATAGGGTTATGTATATATACAAAACCCTGAAATAAGCCTCATACCAACTGCATAGTTTCTATGAATAAAATTACGGTAAAAATATTTACCGGGGATTTGGGGCATAGTTATTTAACTTTAGCATAGTAATAACCAACCAACACAGGCTAAAAACATCACGGCACAAATGTCATCACTAAATAGCTACGCGGGAATTACAATCCCCTTACCTGGGAGAGCACTCATTCTCCCAGTTAAGATTATACTAACTTTGCAATGCTTCAGGGAAATTCAGCTCAGGGTATACATTAATTAAGCCATGCTCTAACTGACTAAAGCCATTTTAATCCCTCACTGCCTCCCTGAGGTAAAACTTTAAGGGCTTTAAAACAGCACAATCTCACAAACATCTTTAATAAGAAATAGACATGGGTCGGAATGCTGAGGCCTCTATAATTGCAGATATATAATTTTATAGACAATAAGACCGCTGTAAGATGAATAATCCATGAGGCCGGCCTTTTTTACAGGAGCTGAAGCCTCCAGTAAAGCTTTCATTATAAGAGAAATGAAGCCTCAGAAATGGGAAGTGGACTCAACACCCTGTAAGAAGATATTCTCTTTATTCTTTTAAGCAAGGTCTCGATTTAATAATAAATCTAAGTTGCTGAGACTGCTGTAAGTCTTGTCACGGAGGATGTCACACTATGTCGCTACATATGACAAGTGCAGGCGGAATTGGTTGACTGTTGTTTTTTTCCCTCCTTATGGTAATTCCTTTCACACAGAACTAAGCATCTCTTGCTTTCTTTGGCAGAAATAAATGCCCAGACATTAAAGTCAGAACTGTCAAAGTCATTAAAATAAACTGCAGCTAGTTTGACGGGAGTCACGACGCACTTGTAAGCCATAATTTGCTGGCTTGGTGCTGTCAAGAGATGAAAAAATAAACTTCTCTTCTTCCTCAGTAGATGTAGGTGCTGTATAAAATCCCCAAACTCCCATATCTTTAACATATGAAGGTATATGAACATATGAACATTTAACTATTATGTTTTAAGGTTATTGTAGTATGTATGTCACCATGTTGCTAAAATCAGAGGGAAGCAGAGATTCTACTCATTAATCTTAATATTAAGCTTGTTATTTGTATGGCTTATTTGAATGTGCAAACTATCAATAAACAAAATGCTCACTAGTATTTGTAATATATATAATTATATATGAAAAAAATTACATCAGTTTGTGTACTGTTTTCTGAGAAACTTAGTTAACCACTAAAATAGGCCCACAGAATTTAGTTTAATAATCATAAATGTATACATTCATTATTATTACATATTGCCAACAGTGGAATGCAAGAATCATATTCTTATAGAATACAGTAAGAAGAACAAAAAATATTCAGGGCTAATAAAGTCTTATTGATTTGCTCACTATTATGGTGGGATGTTAATTATAGACTGATATATATTTGTAAAATTTGCTGTAGATAGTTTTCAAGCCAATATAATTAAGCAAAGCAAAACAAAATCTCACAATATCTCCATTGTTTAAAAAATATTTGGGACATTTCAATATATTTTCTGTAACTCATCATTTATTCTGTTTATTAAAGTGTTACTCTTTTACTTTGTTGTAGCCAGACTTCAGAGATATTGGAAATAACCTGAAGGATCGTTCCCAAGGTTGACAAAATACTATAAAAACAGACATTTTCACAATACTCATTACAATACTCAGATCATTTTAGGCTAAGAGAAATAATAAAAAAGGAAACAACACCAGATATAGGAAATATGAAAGGAAGTAAATAAGGTGTATATGTTTTATATGGTTTAGAAAAACATTTTTTTTAGCTCAGTTAAACTATACCAGCTTTTGAATCGACAAGGTGCCTCTGAATGACTTGTGTATTTGTGTTTGATTTTCAGGTCTAATTACCGATAAAAGAAGTCTGACGGACATCAAATAGTCAGTTTCATCTCTGAGACTTGTGCCCTTTCCCTTCCTAATCTAATCCAGGGAAAGCATGATGAATTGGATCTTGCAGGTATCTATTTAACCCCTGCTGATAATGAACGCATGTTTGCTCTGTAGCGCAAACCCAGCCTTGGCTGATGTGAGTTGGTATTTTGCTGACAAATAATGAATCCTAATGCCAAGAATTCATTAAACAATATTGACCTCCTTAAGTGACCTTTGTCTCATTCGGTTTCAATGTGGATTTATAAGTAGATTAGTGTCTATAGAGGGTGCACTCCTATTGGGTCACAATGTGGTATAAAGAATTAATGGGTTTTTAATGAATGTAGACATTAAAAAGTTAGATGAACATTTTCAGACTTATTTGATTTTTGATTTCTGATTTTTTTAATTTTTGTCTTAAACTAATGGAAGTATTTGATTTCTGGTAATATTAATTAGTGCACACACTTGTGTTCCCAAAATGCCTTTTAACATTGATTAAATGGCAGAGCATGTGAAAAATTAATCTATCCGCAACGACATAGATGTGTATTTTGAATTTGTAGGTAGAAAACAGTTTTATAAAGTTTACACAGGTAAACCTTACAATACAAATTCTTGAATACATGCCATGACCTTATCAGCTTTATGCCATGTCCTACAGAGCACCATCTGACTTCAGATAATGCTGTTGCCTTCAGCTGTTTCTCTTTAAACCTGGACTGACAGATTGGAATAGACATTTGGTTTTTCTCACCCTAGTGACTGTCCTTGGCCTAGAGGGTTATCATGTTCAGTTGTTCATTACTGTCTTGACTGACTAGCTTAATTCATGATTCCCGACTGTCGTTGAGCACCCGTACTGGCTGCATATGTCAAGCCACAACTACTCAGTCTGCCCCAGCAGTTAGGTTTGCACATGGCAGTGCATTCCTAGTGTTGGTCCCAAAGCCCGGATATATGGGGAGAGTTGCATTAGGAAGGGCATCCAGTGTAAAACATGTGCCAAACCAAAATATGTGAATTCTCCCTAACGGAAGCAGCTAAAAGCAATGATATGTCATGTTAATCATTCTTTTTTAAACATGGGGACATGGAGATTTCGCAGACAAGTAGAAAACAGGTTAGTGGTTAAGGCATTGGCCTCTGGACCGAAATATCACAGGTTCCAATCTCACCACCACCACCAAGCTGCTACTACTGGGCCCTTGAGCAAGGCCCTTAACACTCAACTGCTCAGATGTAAGTCGCTCTTGATAAAGGCATCTGCCAAAATTCCGTAAATGTAAATACAATGTTTCAATTGATATATGATACAGTGGCAAGAAAAAGTATGTGAACCTTTTGGAATTTCATGGTTTTCTGAATAAATTTGTCATAAAATGTTATCTGATCTTCATCTAATTCATTGGTATTGACAAACACAATGTGTCTAAAAATAATAACACCAAAAAAATCTAAGCTTTCTTGTCTTTATTGAACACAATCATTCAACATTCAAAATGGCAGTGGAAAAAGTAAGTGAAACCTTGAGTTAATGAC
>JACRUU010000007.1:21598033-21635533 GCA_030449085.1 Kryptopterus vitreolus
TATCGATGTCATTTAAAAAATCTGAGTTTGGCTCATTTTCCATTCACTACAAAGAGTGAAGTACTGTACTATAACCAGCCACTAGAGAGAGTCAGAGGCGTTTTAGTTTTATATGTGGTTGCTCTGGGGATGAAATCTCAGTCTTCATATCCGAGGAATACTAACCTGCTGCTCCTGGGCCAATATTTCTTAATTGCTCTGATGCGTATATAAAATATGAAACTTTCTTGAAATAAGAGTTGAACGCAGTTTCATATGTAAAATACATTTAACAGTACATAGTTTTCCAAAGCAGTTTAACGGAGATAAAGAGAGTGTAAAATATATAATTTTATCCCTCAATAGCAAGTCAGTGACAAAAACTCCCTGATATGATATGAAAAAGAAAGAGGCTCATTAGGCTAAACCCAGGCTCATATAGGAACCAGTTCTAATCTGGGTGGCACTGAATTTCCATTCATTATAGTTTTATGCCTGTTGACTTGTACTGGTCAGTGATGGCATTTTTTTCATGTGTGGGGGGTTCACAATAAAGCTTGACATGACTTAAGATAAGGGACATAGAGGGGTCAGTAATAAGAGGATTAGATGGTCCTTAGATTTTGATTACTGCAGTCAATCTTCATTTTGGTTATAAGCCCAAAATCACCAGAGCATGCACAATTCTACAGTATATCGCCAAAAAGCTTATAACTCACTGATGCTTTACTGATTCTGATTCAGAGGGGGTAGCTCAGCTGTTAAGGTGCTGGGCTACTGCCACCCTTGGGTTCTTGAGCAAGGCTCTTAAACCTCTGTGCTCCAGGTGTGCGATATCATGGCTGACCCTGTGTTCTGATCCAAACAAGTTGAGATATGCAAAGAAAGAATTTCATTGTCCTGTATTATATACAGTATGTGACAAATAAAGGCTAAATGCTACTGGCAGTAATTGTTATGTAGTTCATTTTTACTCTGTACATACTTAATCCACTGTCATCCACTGTCCTTCTGAATCGTATCTGGAGAATTATAACTACACATAATACTGTATAAAACCAATTTTTCTGCACATTTCTACAGTTTTTCACTGCCTAGAACTTTTGTATTTATTTGCTGTACTTCAGCAGCTTTTGACATAGCGTTGATATTTATTTTCTGTGCATTTATTTACATTAGTGCAATGCTACTATTTGCACTTCTGGTTAATAATAGACTACTTAATGTTGCTGTGCACCTGTACTGTTTAATGAGGGTAAAGCCATAAATAAGAGAGAGAGTGTGTAAAGAGGAGATGTGAAAATGTTTCCTCAGGATGTTCTTTTTATTCTGCTCTTAATGACCCCCCTCCCACCTCCAGATATCGAAGTGTTGATAGATATATCTACACACCAAAAACATGAATCTAATTTAGATAGATAGTGTGTGACAGTGTGTGACCATGTCATATAGTGTATAAAATGGAAATGCACATACATTTCCTTTACCATTTTATTTGTATTGTTATTTTTATTAAAGCTACTTATTTAGTCTAATTACTTCTGTTTTTTTAGTCTAGTTACTTCTTATATTGTAATTATAGTTATATTACAGTATATTATTATTATGGCTTATTATCTCTGAATGATTGTTATTTCTGTGTTCAGTGATAGATAGATAGATAGATAGATAGATAGATAGATAGATAGATAGATAGACAGATACATTTACATTTACATTTACATTTGCAGCATTTGGCAGACGCCCTTATCCAGAGCGACTTACAACTGAGCAAAGTGGGCCTTGCTTGCTCAAGGGCCCACTAGTGGAAACTTGATGGTGGATGGAACCTTGAGGGTAAGGGCCTTGCTCAAGGGCCCCCTAGTAGCTTGATGGTGGTGGGGTTTACCTTGATCCGGTCCAGAGTCCACTAGAGTCCTAACCACTGGGCTACCACCTGTGATAGCTACCACATCTGAGCTCAGATAGATAGATAGATAGATAGATAGATAGATAGATAGATAGATAGAGATCAATCAAGTTCTTTCTTTCATTAATCATTTACGTGTGCATTCGGCAGGTTTGTACCTCTGATCTGATCAACCCGTCATCGCTAATTCACTGGTCCGGAACTGCGTAATGACGTCAAAGGGATGGCTCCGCACACTCGCTGGAGTTTGTTTACCAACGTAACCTCTATATATGGGCATGTGGGAGGAGCCAGAATCTATTCAATTTCGATGAATGTTTGACAATATAATAGATTATATCTAAAACCAGTAAAAGGCAAACGGATTGAAATAATTTTAATATGGGAGGTAAATCGACTTATTTAATGTTGTATTTTAGTTCTTTACTGTGAAATAAAGCCGCATATAACCGCAGCCCGCACGGGGCGAGTACTGGGGCGTGGCTTATTGACAGTGGCAGCACGCCGCGCTCTTTCTCCGTCCTCCGGTTAAAACCATGGAACGCTGTGTGCTCGGCTAGTATCCGACTGATGCACACTTTGTCTAGTCCGGTAGCCAGTCAGTGTTTTGGAGGACTTGAGGCAACTTGCCCATCTTTCTCACAAAAATCCTGCGTTTGTTCAGAGGAAGTTCGGTTGGTGTTAAGGTTAGCTCCGCGTGTCGTTCTTGCTGCTTTTTCGCTCTGTTAGCCTCACTGATGCCTCGGTCATCAGAAGAAAACCGGCTGGGACCGGTTTAGAGAACTGACTGGTGGGATCCCCTGCTAGTACACGTTGTATTCTTGTTCTCCTCACAAACATTCAAGGTAACCATACGTTCAATATTTCGGTTTATTGTGAATGAGTAGCATTGACACTTATTTTTTTTTTACCCAATAAACATGTATCAGTAGCTTTTTCAGAGCAAAATATTTGATCCTTCTTCCTGAGTCCTGTTGTGTTGACCTCTTCGGCATCTAACGCTTGGGAACACACACTTATATATAGCCTGCTTTTACCACCAAGTGTAATATGTAATCTACATTAAAGAATGTTTAATTACCGTTATACATTAGCTGAAACGGCGTACATCTGATAATAAACATAGCAAAGTATCTCTCTCACAGTTAATACTACTGTTTCCTGTATAACCTATTGTTCATCATTTTCTTTGTGTGTGTTTTCCCCAGGTGAACCTTTCTTGTCCTCTTCCTTGAATTGTACGCCAGAATCCTTTATGGACTCTATTCAAGTGTCGCTGACAGTAAGGGGAACGACATCCCTCGGTAAGTGTGATATTCTGATTAATCTGATAATAATAAAATACATAAAATATTTATGTATTCGTGAATCTAGATTTACGTTAAGTGATAAACGCTTACTTGTGAAATCAGCAAACATCACAGACCTCATTTATGAGGGTTTCACAATAGTTCACAAAACTGCAATTGCAATAAGGATCCACACCTTAAAAAACGTCTAAGGTACTGGATTAACATATCAAAAATAGTGCCTGTCAGTTGGCAAGAATATGATGAATAGTTTTAAGACTAGTTCACACTACACTGACACTGAAAATGCCAACAGATTCGTTTGTTGAGTTTTGTCTAATCGGTGTGCTAACCCTGTTGGCACCTGTTGATGTTGGTCACATTGTGTTATTCTACTGACTGAACTGACCGAATCACTGTTAATGCTGCTGCTATTGATTATTTTACTAATCGAGTGTTCAAGACAGAACTATTTGTTTACTTTTTAGAATTTTTTTTAATTAAATTGCATACAAGGATGTCTGCGAAAACTAAACCTATTTAATGCATTTAATTGCCAAATTACAACATAAAAAAAAAATAATGCAAAAACAAATGCAGTGCATTAAAATAAGATTCTCAGTGGCTGTGTACTGTAGGTTACGGGAGTTAATCTGTTCAATAAAACTCATTATTATTCCCAGTCATATTTATTGATTACATTTTGCACAGTATCAAGATGCCTGTTTTCTTGTCTTTAAAAGTTCTGCTTGAAATTGTTCGCTAACTAAATCCATGTATTTATCTTTGTACTTGACTTAAAGCCATTTCATGCCGTAGTTGAGCCTTAAATAAAAAACTGAGATAGATAGAAAGTGTAGAGTTCTTTTCTCAGAAGCTTCTCCTTATTCCACTGTTTATAACTCCTCCAGATATGTGTATAGAGATGAATAAAGATGAAATGATGAAAGAAGTATAACATTGTTGTATAACAATTAGGGGTGGATCAATTCCTCAAGGAACTTACATAATTTGTTTACAAAAATTTATTTAACTATATACAGAACATTGTGTTTCCTGCGGAACATTATTACTGATTCATCACCCACTAAACATCTTGGATGACTTCAAACTAAAAACATAAAGGAAACACCACATTATACGGTTAATGTTTATAAAGTAATTTGAAAATTAAATTTTATAAATTTTTAAATATTTTTATTTATCAGCTGTGCAATGGAACAAAAAACCCATGTATGACATTACGGGTTTTGAATCACAGATGACTATCATGGATAATTTTTTTCGGAGGAGACAAATAATTTGCTTTCCATTTATAAAAAGAACATTTTCAGTGCCCCTATACATAAATTATGAATGATGTGCAAAGCATTTTTATAGTTCTTTTGCTCCTCTTGCTAGCCGTTGTTGTTAACTGTTTAGCACGTTCACCTGAACACAGGACTGCTCTGTGTAGTTATGGAATGATTTAAAAATAAATTTCATCAGTGTGTTCACAAGTTCATCAGTAACATGTAGAGCAAGAAGTGGAGCACGTTTTTAAACTGGTGATAAATGCATGGATTTAGAACCAGAAAAATAATCTGAATTTCTACCTGATTGAGAATAATAATGAGTTTAAACAAGTAGTTTCCCATGACTTGAGGCCATTGAGGAGGAGCTTTTGGAACACACTGTATTTGTATTTTGATATAATATGGCAATTAAATACACTAAATAGGTTTAATTTTCACTGATATACTTGTATTCAATTTCGGGAATAAAATGCAGATTCTTCTTAAACAAACAAAAAAAATTACTTGTTAATTTTTGAGAGACCTGTCTTATTTTCTCTCACTTATTTTGCATTTCTCTTTAATAAAGAAAATGTATTTCTTATCCAATGACTCAATTAATCGATGGAATAGTCATTAGGATACTCAATTAGTAAAAATATGAATAGCAACAGCCCTAATAACCCATACTGTTTGTCCATAAAAATCTTGGTGTCTGTTAGGATAGTCTGAACATAAAGTGTTTGTGTAGGCTGAAGTGTTTGTGTTTCCATAATATATATATATATATATATATATATATATATATATATATATATAATCATCATTCATCTTCATTCATCTTCTACCGCTTTATCCGATCTTCCACTCGGGTCACGGGGAGCCTGTGCCTATCTCAGGCGTCTATGGGCATTAAGGCAGGATACACCCTGGATGGAATGCCAACCCATCGCAGGGCGGCACACACACACACACACATTCACACACTAGGGACAATTTTTCCAAGGTGCCAATCAACCTACCGTGTGCATGTTTTTGGACCGGGAGGAAACCGGAGAACCCGGAGAAAAAAAACCTCCTTGAGGCACGGGGAGAACATGCAAACTCCACACACACATGATCGAGCGAGACGGGAATCGAACCCGGATCCTGGCGGTGTGGCGAACGTGCTAACCACTACGCCACCGTGCCTCACTATATATATATATATATATATATATATATATATATATATATATATATATATATATATATATATATATATATATATATATATATATATATATATATATATATATACTATATACATATACATATACTATATATATATACATATATATCCAACAGACAGTTTTTAAGATGGGTGATAATTGGCTTTTGTAAGCATATGACCACTGTGCCATGTGACCTCTCAATTAAATCTGATTGGCAGCAGAACATTCTTAGTTAATGACCGGATTAATGTGTGAGAACACTGTCAGAAAACTTACTTAATACCTATTATATTCAGCAAATGACCTGGTTAGAACTGCAAGCTTGAATGGTGGAATGAATAATAGCAAGCGCAGGTGCCTCAGGTTAGAATCTGTGTGTTTATCACAGGCTGGAAGAGTACCTTGGAGAAAGTCAAGGCAACATCAACAGACAGAATATTATTGGATTATCCCTGGATGAAGAAATAACAATGAATTTGAGTCAGAGTTTTATATCATGTACATTTTCTTGAAGGAAAAATCCACCCTGAAACTCATGAATGCATTTATATTAAAATATGAATTATTATTATTTTCCCAATGAAAGAATTTATGGGTAGCTAGAGAAATGGAGAAATCTAAGGTTTGCTTATTTTCATGTCGGACAACATACATTGTGAACAGAATACAAGGAAGTCTCCAGTAGGTTTAGCTATTCAGGTATAATTTTGGGCTGGATCTTTCAGCATGACTGGGGAAAAAGCAATCAATTCCAGTTTCAGTTATCTAAAATATTTGTTTAATTTCACATTTTGTGACAGGTGAAGTAATAGCAGTAGTTGGAAGCTGTGAAACCCTTGGTAGCTGGTGTCATCAGAAAGCACTACCTCTTCAACCTGGAGAGGAAGATGGGTAAGTTTGCATTTATAGTTTCATTTCATTTTTTTTTTTTACTTGATTATGAACGGAGGTCATTTTCACTGTACCACTATTATGTCTTCTTCCAGCAATCTGTGGAAAAGGACTATCACAGTTTCAAAGGGAGCTGCAGTCAGCTATCGCTATTTTAAGGGGTTCTTCCTGGAATCAAAGGTGATGCTTTTCTAATCTATATTAAATAATTTATTTCACCATACTGGAGATGTATAGTGCAGATTTTGTTTCTTGAACTGTTCAGTAATTTTTAATTATACTACTCATTTTTTCATTGAAGTATTATTTCAAATTAAATATACAAATGATTTTGTTTGTAATTTAAAAATGATTTGAATTTGATTATGGTTCTAACAGAATGTGTTTTCTTTATTCAGTTTGGTGTAACGTAATATGAATCATGCTTTATATGATTTAACAATGACCTTTCATAAGCTATCCTAGTGGGAGCAGTGCTGGTACCAGGAGGTGGTACTTCATATTTGTTTACTTTCAGGGAGCTGATAATTGATTCTGTATAGTTTTTTTTCAATTAGGTCCATGTGATTGTGACAAATCAGCATTAAGATTACCTACATTTTTAGTACATTTTAAGCAGCTTAAAAACATCCTACTTTGGTTTTTATACTTAGGGCCACTTACACCAAACAAACTGATAATTTTCTTTTCTGTTTATAATGTCAGTATTAATTATAATGCATGATTAATTTTCTATTTCTTTTAATGTATAATTCAAGATCTGAATTGCTGCTAATTATATAATAATGTTTTCATCCCCATTCCCAAACTATTATGTTGCATGATCATTCACTGTTTTGAATAAACTAAACGGAGGTAACAGGAAAAAAACACACCGTTTAACTAGTGGACACATTTGGGGTATTGACATACTAATACAGGTTAGTGTGGTTGTATTCGATGAGAAATGCAGCCGATAATCTTCAATGATCTGGATGAATGGGAAATATAATCTCTATAATCTGATGGATCTATGTAAATTCGGCTATATATCTTTTGCACATGATAAATTGTAGACTTTGTCTGAGCTGTTTTGTCTCACTTGTGTGTAATATTTCTGACTAAATCTAATGTGACAGCTCTGAAAAACTGTTGATATTATAGTATTCCCATGGCCACTCGTGCTCAAGAACATTCCCAGTTCAGTCAAGCTCAAGAACACAATGACAGAGTACACATATCTGCCCTGATAATTCTGTGAGTTGTTAAGCAAGAAATCCTGTAGCTTTAAATGTTAGTACTGTCTGAAATAGTTATCCAAGTTATTACAGTCAGAGCACTTTAGAATTTCCACACGGGTAAGTATAATAATATTTCTTCAATAAGGCAGAAATCTGAAAAAAGTCAAAGCAGTTGTGTAGCCTTGCAATGTATTTCTTTTGACTAATCCACTTTTCGATGTCAACCAACTGTGACTGACTGACTTAGAGAGTGGTGGCTATACCAGCTCAAATTACTTGTTTTAGAATGTGACTTTGCTTTAGACCAAAGTCTGCTACAATTGCAGTTATTTTCCGCCCAACAATCTTAACACAATTTTAAATATTGGAATTACAGAACGCAGGTGGTCCTTGCCAAGTCATAGTCAATGATTGGGAGACCCATCAGCAGCCTCGGTCATTGAGTTCCTCAGGTATATAAATCCAGAATAGTGCACGGCTTCATTCAGTGTTTCAATCATTTGAATAAAACTTATGACCTTACTTTTTAAAAGTATAACGAACACTTTTTTTTCTCCAAAATACTATAAGGTAGACTCGCCAATTTTTGTATTGTTTTTAAGGCTAGTTTATTGTTTTTGCCTTCGTGTGTTCTTTTGCCTTGAGCGATAACTCCCACAATGTCCTTTCCTTATCTTTTTTTTTTTTTATTAGCATACACTGCCTTGGATCTTTGATGGCGTTTAGGTTAATTGTGTTTGCACAGAATGCTTATTTAGCTTAGGTTAATTTTATTACATTACCATGTCATTTACTTACATCATAAACAAGTAACATAATAAGATTACCGTAAATTCTGGACTATAAGCCGCTACTTTTTTCATAGGTTTTGAACCATGCGGCTAATAATAAGGTGCGGCTATTCTGCAGATTTTTTCCCTACCACTAGGGGCTCTAACCGGAATTAGAATCAAAACTAAGACAAAATAAATGCAAAGAAGAAGAATGCGCTAGTTCCTCTTTAGCAGATATAAGTGGGTAGAAGCGGATAGAAGGAGGACAAACTCTATCTTTACAAGGTTAAGGTGACGTGACGTGATTTCACACACAGAAATGAAGAAATGAAGATAAATACTGTAAATAGCGCTTATTTTCTCTCTGGTTTTTCTGTCATCTCTCTCTCCTCCCCTCTCCCCCCCCACACACACACACACACGCTCTCCCCCCCCCCACACACACACACGCACGCACACACGCACAAATCCCGATATAAGCCCGGTTCATCCCTACAATCCCCGTCCGGGCTCGTAGCACATAACTAGTGTCGCGGACACGGACGCTCGATATATGTTTATGCCTAACCTTTGTCTGTTCCCGATTCCCGGACTCCTGCTCTCCGGTACTCCCGGTACCACGGCGCGCAGAGCGCAAGGCTCCCTAGCCTGTCTGGCCGCTCCGTATGAGCGGCGCCTCCTGAGTTCTTTATTCTAATAAATCCTGTTTTGTATGAATTCCGGATCTCCGCGTCTCTGTGCAGCGTCCACCGTTACACCGTGTTAAAATACAGGTTAGGAAAGGATCTATTTAGGTACATACATGTACATTTACAATTCAAAAGCGGATGCGGCTTGTATGCAGGTGCGGCTTATTTATTATTATTATTATTATTTTTTTTTTTAAATAGAGCGGATGCGGCTTATATGCAGGTGCGCTTTATAGTCCAGAATTTACGGTAAATCATTTGTCATGTTTGATGCTTGTATGAAATAGCCATCTGCAAATATTTAGATAATTCTTTGTAAGTTTACAGATTTGATCGTATATTTAATAGTCCAAATTGTTTTTGTACTGAAATGTAATTATAAATATAATTATTTGAAAAAATTAGTACATCAGTTCACAAATATTAAAAATTCTTACATCAGATTGTAGTATTCCTCTGCCATGTGCAGTTAAAACAGAGGAAGGTGATACTAATAATAGTTATGTCTTTCAGAATCGGACCATGAAATTGATGACGGCCAGTTTGGATTCTATAGTAAGCCATATGTTGTTTTAATGCCATAAGTGGGATGACTTAGCGATGTTGTTTCGACTTTGGTGCTAATGTAATGTTTTGCAATGCAGGTGGCTCTGAATTTGTGGATTCTGGCTGGTTGACATGTCAGACAGAGATTCGTCTGCGTCTCCATTACTCTGTTAAGCCGCCGGTGTCCATTACCAAGAAAAAGTTCAAGACCTCTCGCTTTAGGTACTATTTATTTGCAGAGATTTTGGATTTTAATTTTTTGGAAGAGTTTTAAATTTTTTTTCCCTGTACTCTAGATTGAAATTGATGCTGGAGGGTATTGAAGAGGAGGACGATGAAGAGAGCCCTTTGTCCTGGCACAAGATGACTACGACGTTAGAGATTAGTATGATCAGTGATGGTGGTTATAAGTCCCGCCACTCCCAGCCAGAGTGTGGCTATGCCCTGGAGCCAACAACTTGGACTGAGTACAGTATTCACACTATGGAACCTGACAACCTTGAGCTTGTGTTTGAGTTTTTTGAGGTATGTATTATTTATTTATGGCAGTGGTCCGCCAACCCCGGTGGATCAATTGGTACCAGACCACACATGAAATTTTTTATATATAGTTTTATTTATCTGCTTATCTGAGTCTGATTGAGCTTTTATTTTGACAAATGACCATATTCTCTCGGTTAAATCTCGGTCACTTGAGTTGTATATGAGTACACAGTGGATTTGCGTTTATTATTATATTTACAATATGAACAGTCTACGGCAAGCAGTGATAAAAAGGTTGGGGACCACTGATTTATGGGGCTTATTATGTCATGTTGGACCCACCCGCTTCTCTGTTTTATGCTTTGTTGGTGTGGCTAAAGTTTTTTTTTTTTACATAAGTATCTATAAGTAAAATTTGTATGCATTCATTTTATCTTTTAAATTAATTTCTTCAAAGAAAGATAAAAATGTTAATTTCCCCATTTTGAAATGATTGTCCCCCTGCCTTCTTCAAATATAATATGTTCACAGTGTTTATTGACTCTTCTTACTTACTTGAAATAAGTAGTAGTGGTGGTGGTTGTGGTGGTGGTGTTACAGCCATTATGTGACTCATTGTTTCCTGTGTTTATCCTTTAGGAGGACTTGAGTGAAAAAGTAGTTCAGGGTGACGTCCACCCAGGCCATGTTGGCACTGCCTGCCTCTTATCTTCTTCCTTTCTGGAAAGTGGCAAGGATAATGGAGTGGTTACACTCCCAATCATGGGTAGAACTTCCAGGCAGACCCTTGGAAAAGTCAGAGGTATGCTTTACCATCAATCATTACCATTTTCAGAAGCAGAAAAAATCAGTCTATCTTTGGGCAGATTAACCATCGTAACGTCTTATATGGGTTTCTAAGTGATTCTGACGTGGCATGACTGTTTGTGTCAGACAGGATGGCATTTTTATAACTCCTGATTTATATATGGGATTTTCACACTCCAACATTTGTTTTGTTTACTTGAAATGGTTCAGTACTGAAAATAAAAAAGAATTGATTTAATAAAAAGGAAAAAGTATTAGTGTAGAAATGAATAAGCATTGGATGAAAACTACATCAGTGAATAAAAATGTAATTTTTAATGCTGCTGTTATTTGCTGGTTTTAGATTTAGTGTTTTTTCACACCATTTAAGTTGAATCCATCACTAGGTGCATTTCCAAAACTGCAAAACTTTTGCGATATTTTCTAAATGTCGATTTAAAAACTGTTGCGAAATGACGTGTTTCCATTAACTGTATCAAGGTTAGTCAAAACCCGTCATCTTGCGATAAGTCATTCAAAATGATGGAGATATGTAGGCAGGCTTACTTGTATCGCAGCCAACTCATTAGTCATTTTTATTTTTAATCGGACGCCTAGACGCGTTATACAGAACAGAAGTAATTATTGGCAAGGCAATCCCTCTATCTTTGGGAGCGGCCATGTATGTGCTTTTTCTGTGAGGCAATAGCGCGTGATTAAACGAAGGACATGTGAATTCCGAATTTCCGGATGAACGCGTCCACTTTTTGGAGCTGTGCAGTGTGATTGCCCTCTTGTAGCACCTGCAGCATCATGCTGAAGGCAAGGCAAGATATATCATGTGACCTGGAAATGTGAAAAAACATTTCCATTACAGTTTTGCGAAATATTCCTTTTTCGCGTCAATAACCACCTCATGTTAGCGTAAAAACCTTTTTGCGACACGCGTGGTTTTGCAAATTTGACGCGTTTCCATTAGGCATATTTTCAATTCGCTTTTTAAATTTGTCTATTTTGAAGGGTAATGGAAACGCACTTAGTATGTTGCATGCAAGGTAATGCGGGTCATGACAAAACATGCGATTGTACCATTTTTACATGATGAGTAAATATAGTTTTTGCTTGCCGTTCTGATGTTGCACCTTCATCCTTCACATCAGCATGCTTTTCTCTCATGTTCTCGTGCATATAATCTACTCCAATTCGTTGGATGACCTGGATGACACTTTTCCCTGCTGCCAATTGAACTTTAATCTCTGAAATTTTGCGCCGGAACTTGAGCAACCCAACTAATCGATGATAGCATTCATTATGGACCCATTTCATTATTGATTATTATCCTGTTTATCATTTGGTTGTTGCAGCTGTAGGGTTTAGACAGGGGTATTATCGGTTGCCTGCCAGTGACCTTGAGAAACACCTTCCTCTTCTCCGGGTTTGCCACTTCTGATCATTGGTTTTCCCGTTATATATTAGTACAATTTAACATAGTTCTGTCCTTCAGACACAATTGATTATGTGAGCATGTTAAAATATTGCTATGTAAATATTTTAAGACATGGTGAGTGCACATGAATAGGATCTTACATGTTAAGGTGTAACTACATATGAAAGTCTAAGGGATGTTTTAATGTTGGATCTGTTTTGTGATTTGTAGTGGACTACCTGGTTATTCGGCCTATTCAGAATTTAAAATGTGACATGAGCCAGTGTTACACTAAGTACTGGAGGAAACGGAGTGCTTTGGATGTGGGTCACAGAGGAGCAGGGAGCACACATGCTGCCAAGTAAGCCAAAACATGTTCTTTCACTGAAACCCTCCCTGTGCATTCTTGAGTAAGATGGCTTTCTCAGTTGGTCTTGCAACATGTTTGCCAGTTTGAGTGTCAGTATGAGCTTTTACATTTTATGGGAAAGATTGGAAAGGTTCCGTTTTTGAAAACTTTATTTTTTAACATTGTGTTATATCCATCAACACAGCTGATGGAATAGTTTCTAATGTGCTGTTTTTGTTTGCTACATTATACTCTTAAGCAATTTTAATCTCTGTTGCAGACATCACAAGATCAGGGAAAACACAATTGCCTCATTTCTAAGTGCTGCTAAACATGTAAGGGAACATTACCAAAATGCTTCACTTGCATACATTCATTTAATCTCTGTTCACTTGTAATAAAACTCACGAAATGATCATATCTTCAATATGATATAGGGTGCTGCCTATGTGGAGTTTGATGTCCATCTGTCTAAGGACTTGGTTCCAATCGTGTACCATGATCTTACCTGCTGTATTTCCACTAAGAAGGTGACAAACTTGGCCTTCTTGTAATTGTAACACCTGTAATCTAATCTGTTTTTCTGCCGTTTATTTCTTTCACTAACGAACAACAGATTGACAGCTGCCCTTCAACCTACGTTTATCTGTGTTTTAGATTGGATTGCCTTTTCTAGCTAATGCATTGTAAACTGACAAAGCCACTGATGGTGCTCAACATTGTGTCTTTCACAGAAAAATGACAAGAATTCAATGGTTTTGTTCGAAGTTCCTGTGAAAGATCTGACATTTGACCAGCTTCAGCTTCTTAAAGTAAATATTTACAATCATGGTCTAAAAAATTTTGGATTTCACCTATAGCTCAAAAACTGTTCAAATACATCATGGAAACATCTTTGCACCTCTGTCTATGCATTTTGTGAGATGTATAACATAGAATCCCATTTCTGTTTCTCACAGCTTGCCCACTCTACAGCTATGACGGTTCATGATCACAAAGGTATATCCCATCTATCCCATGGCTGAGTATTTATTCGGAAATATTTATTATGATATATAAGGCCAATATAGGAGAGGCACACTAACTCACAAATACACTTAAAGTAGAGTATTTTCTGTATTTTTTCAAGGTACATTCTCATGACATACTTGTATTGAATGCTACAGTACAGTTACTTTGTTTTTGCCAATTATTTAAGAGAAATATCAAGGACATGTGACTGATTTGAGCATTTTTAAAGATTTACAGGATGAGGAGGAATATATAGATGAACATCAGCCGTTTCCTTCACTTCATCAGGTATTCACGTAAACATGACCGGGTGGTTGTCTTTTTTTTTTTTTTTTTTTTTTTTTTCCCCCACTTATATATATTTTTTTATGTTTAACTGCAGCTCTTTCAGACTGTTCCAGCCAATGTTGGCTTTAATATCGAGCTGAAGTGGATATCCCAGATGAAGGTTAGCATTTACATTTGTACATTGTTTACTAGTATTAATATGCCTTAACTGTGGTCATACATCCTATAATATGATTTCACTCTTCTTAAACTAGGATGGCTCCTGGGATGGAAACTTGTCCAGTTATTTTAACATGAACCAGTTCCTGGATATCATCCTCACATGTGTGTTGCAGAATGCTGGAAACAGAAGGATTGTCTTCTCTTGTTTTGATCCTGATGTGTGTGCAATGTAAGCGTTATTAGCGTTATTATACTTAAACAAGTATTTTCTGGACTGTTTGTAAAATGTTGCTTACATTTTAAGTTTTTGTTCTGTAAATAAAGTTGTCTAGAGTTCAGTGTTCATACATAATATAAAATGTAGCCTTTCTAAAACTAAATCAGTGTCAGTTAAATATTTTGTGTGTTTTATTTTTTTAGGGTACGGAGAAAGCAGAACAAATATCCCATCCTCTTCCTGACTCAGGGTGTGTCTGTGGTTTACCCTCAGCTGATGGATATTCGCTGTCAGACAACGCAGATTGCCATGAGCTTTGCTCAGAGTGAGAATATCCTGGTGAGTGAAACCCGACACCCAGCCTTGCTTTCTTGCTGTGGGTATTGCAACAGGTTTCTAGGCGTTCCGGCATTTGATCAGAGGGCTATAATGTTTTGAGCGGCATATTTGCCCATGTTCTCTGGTGTCAAATGTATTCACATTTATTACCCAGGTAGAAGTATAGATACTTCAAAACTACTTAAAGTGTAGAAGTAATGTAAGGAAAAAATGTCATTAAGGACAGAGGTTTATGCCGCGCCAAGCACAGTCGCTAATATATTCAAACATCTCTCTACCGAACTCCATACTGTAGCTTAATTTGTGGAGGACGAAGAGAAAGCACCTGTTTGATAAATGAGCCAGTAGTGGAAAAATAATAACTTTTAAGAGATAATCTTTTTTGAGTAGCGACCACAACACTGGCTATGTCCTTTCTGGAGTGTGACGTGATTTGTGTCATGTGAAAGTGTTATAAATCGCATAATTTTTTGTATTAAAAAACTTATAAAAACCATATACAGACCAGTAGGGTGTTGGATTGGTATCTGTTTTGTTTTGGGGTTTTTTTAGCGAAGACAAGCCAGAATGAAAAAAGCCTAAATGAAAGGAGTAACAAGGCTATTTTTAAAATGTAAGGAGTAGAAAGTACAGATAATTGCATGAAAATGTAAGGAGTAGAAGGAAGTAATAAGTCGGCTGAAAAATAATTATTCCCTAAAGTATAGATACCCACGCTGTGTTCAAGATCGTTTTCAACATAACAATTATTGTTGTTATACAAATACAAATGATTCATATTCACCACAAAGAGAAGAATTGCTCTAAATATTACACCAAGTTATGATTTCTTTACTCTCACAGCAGTTTGCAGGAAATGACAGATCAACACCTCCTGCCTTTAAAGCATTCCGTCACGTGGTTAATGTTTTAATATGTGCACAGATTAAATTAATAAGTCAGAATTGCTCGTGTTATTATGAAAGTTGATTCTGTGGAATTTGTGAAAGATTTAATAGATGGTGCAGCTTGACATGTTGCTGAGAAACAGGAAAGCATAGTGTTCTTCGTCAAGGTTCTCTTTTGGTGGAAGGTTTGCTGACTTTTAGAGTGCCCCTTCATAAATATTATATATATTTGTCCTTGTTCCTGTTCACAGGGTATCAGTGCTCACACAGAGGATCTGTTGCGCAACATGGACTGCATTACAGAAGCCCAGTCTAAAGGCCTGGTGGTCTTCTGCTGGGGCGATGACAATAATGACCATGAGAACAGGAGGATGCTCAGGGAGAAAGGCATCGATGGCCTCATTTATGACAGGTTTTCAGATTTTTTTAAATCATTATTATTGTGTTTGTGTGTTATTGTATTCTGATTATTATTTATAATCAGCTGAGTAGAGTAGATTTCTACATGCATTATTCCCAGCAATAAAGATAGGAGTGATGAATTCTGCTTTGCTGTTGTAATGAATTTTTACTGTGTGCTCGTTTTCTGTTTTAACTTCCTTGTTTCTTTCGCTGTCACTGGGGTCAAACTCACTTTCACAATCACTATCTCTGCATTGTTATCTATAGTACAGTATTATCTACTGTTGGTGTAGTTATTTGAGATATCAGCTGACCAAATTTTTTCTATCTGATCCAGTGCAATCATTAGGTCACAGACCATCTTTCTATTTGATATGAATATGTCAAGTTCATTAGTACTATGTAGCATTTATAACTAAATGTTCTACTTTATTTATTACTAATTAGTCCAAGTACACCTCCTGGCTGCTTGCACACATCTTTCTTTTCTCATTTTCCCTCGATCATCTTATTCTTTCCACCTTTTCAAGCATCTGTGCTTTCTCTCTCTCCTCTTTCTTTCAGAATTTCTGAATGCTTGGTGCCAAATGTCAGTGTCTCAGCTGCCTCTGATACCAGTAATGTCTACTGATGTCTTGGTTGCGTTTACTTTAATTACCGTTTTTATTTTAAAAATCATTTTCTGATAGTGATGTTGAAGGTAGTGGTGAAAAAACTGGTAGAAACAGTCTAGAAATGTTGTTAAAAAGACAACATTGTAGAAGCATCTTAGTTTGTAGAAGCAAACTTATAAAAAATGTACCAGTTGCGTTGCATGTTCAACTGCCTCTATTCTAAACAATTTGATTTGGACCACATCCTCTGTGCCTTCCTTTTTCAGTATTATTCAATTTTCAGTACATAATAAAGAGATGCAGTCATTCCCAAAGGGTTTCGGGTTTTGCCCAATGCATGTGTTAACTAATCTTGTTATCCTCAGATTTTGTTAGGAATAAATGGCTGCTTTGGCTCCCAATCCAGCATGGCAATGAAACTTGCTTTAGTGAGCTGTGTCATGAATTAAAATGACACACACACCATTGCTCTCACACTTACATATCAGTAAGGAATAACATGCAAGAGATTGTATGGTTTTTGTTATGAAGCCTTATGCAAACTTGCATAAGAATCAATTGACTACATCTTAGTGCAGCTTATAACACATAACTGTATAAGGTTTAATACAAATATGACCTTTTTGCATTGATGATGCATTGATGAGCACTGCCTTTTTGATCTAGTGGTATAAAAAGCCAAGAAACAGTAAATAATGTTACATGGCACAAAGCCGAGTGCTCTTACCATCTCGAAGTAAATAATTAGGATCCAACCACACTGTCTAGCCTGTGTGTTATTTGCTTGTACCAGTGATTTGCCAACTAATACAGTGTTTATTAATGAATTATCCATAATAAGTTTATTGTTATATTTCATGTTGTGAACCTTTTGCACAACAAATTGGCTAGTGTTTATTCTACAGCTGTGATACAGCTTTCCCTTCAGTACCAACCCAACCCCCTCCCCAACCAGAGTGACGTACAAAAAATGCTCCATCAGTAAATGCAATCTCTCTTAAATATTATTGCTGTATTATTTGATGGACATTCTGTGTTGAAGACCTTCATAAACTATTTCCATTTAATAAAATGGGTTTATCATTTGTAATAGTTTATGTGAAGCCCTCTTTCCATAAGTCAATGTGCAAAAGCCTTTACTCATAAATCAGCAACCCATTAAATTAATTACAAATTCATTGTTTATATTAGAGCCTGAAATATTGCCCATCAGTCGGTTATGCCAAAAAAAAAAGATGACCAAACAAATATGAAAATTCCATTGCTTTGTGGTATTGCTATACAATTATAATAATAACAGTCTTGGGTGTGCGCTGTAAAACTTCTATTTATAAAGTAGCAGAGTAACATTTTAGTTATAAAATGTCATATTTATATAACTATCATATGTATATTTAACATCAAATATGCAGACTTAAGGAGCTAAAACATTTTTCATGATAGTTTAGACTATTAATGATTCGTATTATTGTTGGCAGCACTGATTTGTAATTTTTACATTTTTGCTTGCTTTTTGGCATTTATGATTTTGAAGAAAGACATTTGTAAATGGTTTGCAGGTCATAAAGCTTGTGTAAATGTGCATTGTGATTTATTTTAATTATTTATTTTATGTTAACTTCTGCATGGGCTTGAGCTGTTTACAGTGTAATAATTAAGCACTGGCGTTTGTTTCACCCAGTTCTGCTATATTCTTTTATGATATAAATGTTGACGTGAGCATTTATATCACAGCGGAAACATGGCATGAGGAAAATGACCCTGCATCATTTTAGATAGTAATATTTTGTCCTTTGTTAAAACCTTTGATTGATTGTATTGTTTTTTCCTTCCTTTCTCTTTTTTATCCTCTAGAATCTGCGATGACAAAGTCGAGCAGTCCAACATCTTTAAAGTAGAAGAGCAAGTGTCTATAAAGGAGGTGATTCCTGAAGAGACACTGAAGAATTGTGCTTGCTCCACATATAGTATTTCCTGCACAGATATGTCGTGCGCCGGGGAGGTGTAAGCAGGTAGCAGAGACTCGGACTAAGTTTGTCTTAAATTTTCTCTCTCTCCAGCCTTTTTATAGCACAATGCAAAAAAAAATCACACAAGCACACAACACATACACACACACACACACACCTTTCTCCGTGGGTGCTTTCACCTAAGTAATGTGTTTGCCAAATGATGACTGATTATACTGGTATTTACTTGAGCACTATATAAAATATATAACAATTATATTAAAGAAAAGATTGTATAATAAAACTGTACACATTGGCATTCCTGATGTATTTACTCAATGTGTTGTAAATGCTTTATATATATATAATTATATATAATTATTTCTCTTAAATAATTGGCAAAAACAAAGTAACTGTACTGTAGCATTCAATACAAGTATGTCATGAGAATGTACCTTGAAAAAATACAGAAAATACTCTACTTTAAGTGTATTTGTGATTTAGTGTGCCTCTCCTATATTGGCCTTATATATGTTTTTTTTTTTTTTCTTCAGCCTACTACCAGATCACAGTGACTGTTGCCATTGTTCATAATTTTATTCTCATCAAGCTACTTCATTCTGCCCTGTTTTTTATGTTTAACATTGTTTACTAGTCTGTGTATTACAACATCATGAAGTTTAAAGTATGACCTGCAGAGTTTCACATTACATATAGTGGACAATACTTCCAGTTGCCACTTTTTTTTCCAATTGACACAATTAATACCCGACGCTACATTGAAGCTAGTGCACTCACTGCTGGTCTCAAGCCCAGATGAATATGAGTGTTCTGTAAAGAAAAATCTGTGCCAAATCAAAGATGCGGATCATAATGATGATTGCTGTGGCGATCCCTACCGGGAGCTGCCGAATTGCTGTATAACGTATCTAATTTAGCAGTCTAATTACCAGTTTATCTGATTAGCTCTGTCATTACATTACTTCTCTGTCAAGAATTCTCATTTGAAACATACCAATTGTATTTCAAGGAAAAATATGCCTGAAAACCCCTGAATGTATTCATGCACATGTAAATCAGCAGAAGTTCAGTCCAAAGACTTGTTCAATACACTGAAAGGCAGCAGTTTATTTTGATGTACAGTTTGATCATTGCTGCTGTAAATCTTCTGCTGAATTTTAGCCTGACTGTTTGTCTGTGTCGGAAGTGTCCTTTTCAATTAAGGTCATTAATGTTTGTCCCACTCTGTAAAGCAACTGGTGATGCTCCTTGTGCATCAGGACTGAAGCAACATAAATAAAGTTATTTATTAAGTATTATTTGTCTGTGGGTTTTGTGTTAATAGTTGCAGAAATGTTGTATTGATGATCCATCTTCCATTTACAAGTATGTCACTGACACCCTCCTATAAATGATGTTATAATTACAGGAAAACAAACTAGAACCAGCACTATTATTTGTAATGAAGAGCCGTATGCATTCAAGCTAAATACAGTTATAACGTTTCATGCAGTTTTTCCTTTAGTGTTTTTTTTCTTTATTTTTATAACAGTACATTGTTGCTGAGGACATCCAGAAAGAGTTATATACTACACATAATTAGTTTTATATTTTAGTTTGTCCAAAGGAGACATGTTGAGCTTTAAAACTTGACATTCTCTCATCAGATTTATGAAGGTAATCACCTGGAATGTTTTAATCAATCTAATTGTTATGGTTTGGGATGAGCTAGACTGGAGAATGAAGGAAATTAAGCCAACAAGTACTTGACACATCTGGAAATGTATCAATATTGTGGGTAAACCATTCCAGGTGTTTACCTCATGAGGATGACTGAAAGAATGACAAGAGTGTGTAAAGCAGTCATCAAAGGTTGAAGAACCGAACATATAAAGCATTCTGGTTTGTTTACTACACATTTTTTACTACATTATTACATGTTTTCTTTCATGGTTTGTACGTGTTCAGTAATGTACAATGCTGAAAAGAATCAAAGGAAAGAAAAGGTTTGTTCCACCCAGCAGCTCTTGTTTACTTCCTGGGGAAAGTAAACCTTTTCTGGAGCACGATAAGCTCCTTTTATGTGGGATGTGTGTTTGATCGGTAGGAACAACCATATTGGTCCCTCTTACAGTTTTCCAGTTTGTTTTCTCTACAGAAGGAATCCCTTACATCAGGGGGCTATTGTTGGGTTTGTTTTTGTTACTGTGAGATGTTTTGCTTGAGATTAGTTTTTGTCAGCAGTGCTAGCCCTGGTTGCCATGACAAATCTATATTACCATCTGCTGTGCAATGACGCCAGTGTAGCTTGTTTGTTTGGTATTTATTTATTTATTAATCACGCTCATATTGCAGTTGGTTAGACAGACAGTAGAAAGTAGATAGCAGACCAACGGAGAGCAATTGGGAATAATAGGAAGAGAAAAACATGTGATATTCGTTCCTACATTTTTATGTGCGCTAGTAACTAAGGTATTAAAAAAAACGATAAATAGACATTTGGATATTTTATTCGACTCCAGCATTACAAATACACTACAGTTAGAAATCAACCGTGCACCAAACTGTCATATACACGAAAAGGCTAAATAAACAAAACACAAGCTTCATGTGCACCATCACTAATATTACGTAACGTTTGCGTGGCGTTTAGGTCTGGGAGTTGTAGTTTGTTTGTAGTCGTGGAACACTGGAGTTTGGAAAACGACTGATTGTTTACAGAACTACAAATCCCATAATGTCTCTAGGAATGGGGATTTACGCCTACGCGAAAGGGAAAAAATGAACAGTAATCCTCTTCTACTGTAGTTGTACATGGTGGGGTAGATTCAGGAGGGCAGCACTGGGAAAGAGAGAGAGAGAGAGAGAGAGAGAGAGAGAGAGAGAGAGAGAGAGAGAGATTGATTTACGGTTTAACGGTTATTATTCTGCTTATTTATCCACACAAAATGGATAATTCCGGCAAGGAGAAAGAGGCGGTGCAGCTCATGGCTGAAGCCGATAAGAAAGTGAAGTCCTCCGGCTCTTTTTTAGGAGGAATGTTCGGGTAAGAGTGCTAACAGAGATCAGGAGATGCACCGCGGACACCACGACACTACGACACTGTTGTTTGGGTTTCTCTGGTTAATATATGTTTACAGTGTTATTTCCACATGGATGTATTGTCGGGTGTAGATATTTTCTTCACTCGGGTAGTGTTTTGGTGACGGCTAACAACGCTTAACGGGCTGCTGGCTAATAACGGTGTTTTACGGCGTCTTCATGTCTATAGGCGTGCATATATACGTGTGTGTGTGTGCGCGGTTTAGTGACAGTACAGTATAAACCGCTCAAAGACGCGTTGTGTTCTGCTGTAACGCGTTTAAATTCTGCCCAGTTGATAGGTTTGGCTTCAGTCCCACCGCGACTGGCGCAACTGTGAGTTTAGTTCTCAGCGCACGATGACTGCATGATCATCTCCCACTTGGTGTCTCCATGTTCCGCCACCCGTTATTACCGGGGGTTGCTTAGACACTGTGTCGTTATTTTCCGCAGTGTTGGCGCAGTCGGTGCGCGCTGAACCCCGGACTACAGATAGATGCATGAGCTTGTGGTGGTGGAGGCGACACTTCATTTGCCTTCTGTCTATAAAAATAACCTTGCAAACTAAGATGAAACAATCAAAAAAATATATACCCACGTTAAAGACGTGACTTCAAATAGACATGTATTAATTAATCTCCTAAGAAACACCCGCCCCTCCCTCTTTTGGAAACTGACTTCCGGTCAGGGCTTTGAGTGGTTGGACCTCCTGTCAGTCATTTCATACACACTTTACAGACTCCCTGTAAAGCTTGACTGTAGAGCTTCGTTAACATGGTGGATATTGGGGAAGGGGGGTTAATAGGGGAGGGTCATTCAAATGTCAATCAAATTAATTCATCTTAGAGGAAAAATGCGGCAAATACATTCTTAAAAGCATCCACAGGGTTTCATTTGGCATGCATCCTTTGCAACACATTGTTAGTTGTCTGGTGTTTTTATACTGTAATATCAAGTTATGCCAAACAATATAGTTTGCAGAAAATTTTGTTCACATTTTCTGTAAAGAATATGTATTTTCCGTAATCCTTTCATTCATTTGTAGTAAACGCTGTATCTAGGTTAGGATGTTGGTGGATCAAAAGCCTACTGCAGGAATTCTGGCTCAGAGATTAACCCAGCATGGGACACCAGTGCATGACAGTTCATCACACATCACACACACACACACACACACACACACACACACACACACACACACATATTCTGCAGATTTACCCATATCCCAGGCACAATCCAGAGCCACTAATAAAAAAAAGAGTGAAAAAGAAATCTGAGCTTCATCCCACAACCAGAGAAGCAAAATGTGGTCTCATGTTATTGCATATATTGTCACAAAGAACATGGATAACAAACACAAAAACAAACCAGCCAGACTAAACACACTGCTTCAAAACAGGATTCAGACACTGGCTTTGTTAAGAAAGAAACGACAAAATGAGCGTTGGGCCTTATGACAGCATGTTTGTAAATTGCTAACTGTGGAAAGTAATTAGGAAGTTATGTTAGTATGTTTTTAACGATCTGGTTATCATGATTCGAAATTACTTAAAATGTCCAATCCCCAACCTGAAGATATCAAATCAATGTGGTATCGAAGACAGACTGTAAAACTGACAGCAATTAAATACTGACCACATTCCTCCCATAATATAACAAGAGGTCTGATTTAACAGGCCAGGATTATTAAAAGATAAGTATTACTATATTACCTACTACTATAGTTAGAGAAAACTACAATTCTTTCTTATAAACCCTCTTACAAACAGCACGCTTAAAAGGCACGCATAGGAAAGCTGTTTGTTTAGTAAAACTTGCAATGGCCTTGAAAATTGCCCTATTTGAGATTTCCCAGGTGTCCACAATGCCAAACTAAGCCTCGTATCAGGCAGCTGAGTCATGTGTAATCTCCAAGCTATTTTAGTCATACATAGTTCTACAAGTATTTATCTTTTGCCTAAATGTTTGCTATGCCTTTGAGTAACACATTTGTATTTTAATTAATATATTTCCAGAGGGAATCACAAATTAGAGGAGGCTTGTGAGATGTACGCCAGAGCAGCCAACATGTTCAAGATGGCAAAAAACTGGACGGGTAGGTCATTTACGGAGTCTACAATTTTTAAATGTTGTGTAGATTTTGGAGCATCACTCAATGACGTTTCACATAATAATGTCTATGTCGGTGTGCAGCTGCAGGAAACGCGTTCTGCCAGGCAGCCAGATTACACATGCAGCTCCAGAACAAACACGATTCAGCCACCAGCTTTGTTGACGCCGGAAATGCATTCAAGAAGGCTGATCCACAGGGTGAGAGACGATGAGCTGTCTTTCATCGCAGTTTCATTATGCTTCAGCTTAAAGCATTGTAGATTCAGATTAAACCCCAGATGGTTGCAGTTTAGATGTACTAACTCTAATGATAAGACATCTGTAGTCAGAAACTTGTAAATTTGATTGTTTAAACAAACAAAACTTGATTTTAACGAATATTTTACATTGATTCTTTACATATGGCTCCATATACGTTTATTTTAGTTCCCGGTTGCTATAAAATGTGAAAAATAAAATGGGAGGGTGAATTCAAGACATTTAATTGTGCTCAGTTTTGTTTATGCTATTTGTGTTATAGACTGGCTATTATGAACTAACCCTAAACCTAACCCCTTTTTCCTCCCCTTTAATGCCTTCGATAGAGGCGATCAACTGCTTAAATGCAGCCATCGATATTTACACAGATATGGTAAGGCGCAGTTAGACTTGCTTGTGCTAACTAATGGCCTGTAGCTGCTTTTATGTACATGTGTGATTAGTTATGGTAGGGGTTTCAACACCACTGTGAAAAGGTGTATTTATTTTTCTTGTGGACAATATCTGTCAAGGTACAGAGTGTTCAGTATCATGCTGATTTTTCCTTCCTTCCTCAGGGGCGATTCACTATTGCAGCCAAACACCATATCACAATTGCTGAGGTGTACGAATCCGAGCTGGTGGACATTGAGAAGGTAGGACATTTAATACAAGGACAAGTTCATTTCAGTATTCTACTTTTGCTATACTAAAAATTACTTAGCAAAAAAGTCTGGTTTTTGAATATGCTTATTGAATCCATCAACAAAAGGCAGATATATCAAGCTGCAAACTGTGGATATGAGATGAGTTGAGGTTGCTTATATGGCACTTTGCCTACCCAGATAACAGTAAACATGTAAAAGCATTGATGAACAAGTTTTCCAAGAAAGATTTAGTCATAGACAGTTCCCACACACTCGGCAGCTCTCCATAATCGCGCATCTACCAGGAAGGGAGAATAAAGGCACGTGAACCCGGTCTTGAACTGTCTCTTTGATGGACAGCAAGGATTTTATCCCGTCATTCTGATCTCCTAGAATCTCGTCAGGATTCAAATCTCGTTTTGTGTCACTTGGGAATATTGCTTTTAGTTATATTAGCTAAAAGATGCTCTCAAAAAATAATGGTATAAAGTGTACAGTATGTAAGAGAACTGTATATATGTGAAATGAACTATATATATATATATATATATATATATATATATATATATATATATATATATATATATATATATATTTGTTTTTCTTTTAGGCAATTGCTCATTATGAACAGGCTGCAGACTATTACAAAGGCGAGGAGTCGAACAGGTTAGATGTGGAGGCAAACCATGTTTTTAAATCAGATTAATTCTTGGCATTACATTAACCCGTTTCCTGCTGGATTGTTTCTATTTTTATGGTAGTTCTGCAAACAAGTGTCTCCTGAAGGTTGCGTCATACAGTGCACAGCTGGAGCAGTATCAGAAGGCCATAGAGATCTATGAACAGGTAGAAGCTTTATGACAACCAACGTGTAATACGTAATATTGTTAGATTATAATTCCCATGACTTTATGCAAATGTCTTTAGGTTGGAACAAACACTATGGATAACCCACTTCTGAAATACAGCGCCAAAGAATATTTCTTCAAAGCTTCTTTATGTCACTTTATTGTAGATGAACTGAACGCAAAGGTCAGTCTTCATTGCAAGAAATCGCGTTTAAAAAAATATGGAGGTTTGTTCTTTTGATTTAGTGTGAATTGAGATCTTTCTCGTTTAAACCTTCAGCTTGCTGTTGAGAAGTACGAGGAAATGTTCCCAGCATTCTCCGATTCAAGAGAGTGCAAACTTCTGAAGGTCTGTAAGCCCTGGGTTTAAAAAGATAACATTTCTGCAAGTACATACTTTTCTGTATGTCATATGAACATTTACTTACAGAAACTCCTTGAAGCCCACGAGGAGCAGAATGCAGAGGCCTTCACAGAAGCGGTGAGATTTGTCTCGGTTTCTGAATTAGTTTAAATTGACTGGTTTTCAATCTACAAGCTGTACTTGTATTGTTTAGACACACAATATTACTGGATGTCCTTTATTCAGAGTCAACTTTCATTTCTACACTGTAGAACAGGGACAGGCAGACATCATGCCCTGTATTTGTGATTTTTATTTTCTCAACAGACATGCAGAATAAGAATCTTTACTGAATCTCAAAACTCATTTGGTTTGGCCTGTGCATAATAATAGTTTCAGGTGAACAAGCCCATCATTCTATATGTTAACAGAAAAACACCAGTGCTCTGAAATTGTGTTAGTAGAGAACAACAATCACATTCCAATGTCACTCCGATTTGTCTGGTAAAATAGCTAATATATTTCAGGTTTGATTTAGCCTATGCATGTGTGTGCGCGTGTAGAAATATGTTGTTCTTCCCTTTTCTAGGTGAAGGAGTTTGACTCTATCTCACGTCTGGACCAGTGGTTGACCACCATGCTGCTGCGCATCAAGAAAACCATCCAGGGTGACGAGGGGGATTTGAAGTGAGACAACACGTTATGGGGAACTATCTAAGGCATGCCACCCCCTCCCCAAAGCGTTTCATTTCATACTTATACAATGGGCAAGCCCAGGTTTCTGCCTACAGTATGTCCAATTTACTGCTGAACCATTTATAGAGAATGTACAAACCTACACACCAAGTTATAAATCTTATTTTTAATATAATCACAATAATCACATTTTTGGACGGCTGTATTTAAGGAACACTGTTTTCACACCACTGTGGTTGGGTAGTTCAGGATAAGGAACACTGTAGAAAAAAGAAGGATGCGAAAACTTGATCTCTACTGGATTTGGAGGGCTAGTGCTGCATGACATAGATGTAAATCTCTTGGGTATGAATATAGGTCATTATTTTCTTTTTGGGATTTATCTGTCTTTAATGTCTTTTAGAATGAGTTATTCCTTCCAACTTTTAGTCCATCCTTTAAATTACCTTTAATACATTATATCATTCTGGGTTATTTATATTGTTTATTATTTGCAGTAAGTTGGTTGGGTCTTCCATTCCATGTTTTAACTCATTGAAGTTTGAAATCCCGTTTGCCGCGGTGTCGTTTTTCTGTGAAACGATAGTTCATGCAGCACTTCAGCTAGTGCATTCTCCATACTGAAGGTATTTATCAGCGCATGTCACTGTGTATTAGTGTTGTTGTTGTTGTTCAGTATCTCATTGTGTGCAATTTTCCAAAAAAAAAAAAAAAGCCAACAGACGAAGCGACCTACATGCTTATTTTGATTCTTTCTATCAGAGTTGTTGATGTCTTCACTTTGCTGAATGGATCTATGAATGTACAGAAATAAAAGACCATATTATACATGAATGTGAGCTGGTAATAGTTTGTTAAAGCGTTTAAAGCATCATTTTGTGGGGAAAAACACACCAGACAGATTATCATTCATTTCTAAATGACTGATCGATTTCTGCAAGTGATATAGAGTATGATTGGCAGACACGTTCATAAAAAAAAAAAAAAAAAAAAAAACACTGTCCTGAAATATTCTTTTAAAAAGCTGCTGATACTGTGTTCTTCAATAAATTTGTATGAGATCTTTAAACTACATGACAATACTGAAGCACTGGGATTGGTTTTGAGATCACCATTCTTATTATACCACTGACATGATTTGAAACGGCTCAATAGTGCCGGTGGTGGAATCTTTCTTCTCAAAATGATTATTTACAATATTCCATACAACAAGAAGTAGAATTACCCAATCAGAAACATAATTGACTGTGTACAAGATAGCCCCTGTTAAAAACCCTTTAAAACTACTCTTTTGTAGAGAGTTCCATTGCCTCGACTGTTTCTGTGCTCTGGACATGCTCACTTGTTCCCTGCTGTAAATCTGAAGTCTGTGTCTCCTCAGCCTGCTCCCCCGCTGACTGTGCTGTTACACATTCGCTAGATGTAGACAAAGTGACTTCGGCTGGCGAGAGAATGCCTTCTGTGACTGTGGCTACACGTGCTGTTGAGGTTGCTGGAGCCAAGATGGCGTTAGAAACAGATACTGGTTGGTTGAGAGTGACCGCCCTGGTCAGTGTGGCCGGGCCAGAGATGTTGTGTGCAACAGAGATAGGAATAGAGAATGGGAGACCAACAGGGATGCTGACAGTTGAACTGTCCAATGAAATGACCCTGGCTCCGTCTGCGGTGACGATGGGCAACTGTGTCCCAGGTGGCATCTCTGTCTGGATAACGGTCAGATTTCCCAGGGTTCCATGACTGACCACAGTGATGGTGCCTGGATCAGTCCAGTCTCCAGAGAGGGTCACTGGCTCCCCAGGCACAGACACAGTCCCCTGGGATTTGTTGTCAGTCTGATCCTCCACTACTGGAACGTCTGGATTCACTGCTGCCTTCTCCTTCCTTACCGGTGAAGCTTTTGGCTTCTTTACACGTTCCTCAACATTTCCCTCCAGCACAACTAGGTAATTCTTCCAAGGTGTGTCTTTGTCGTGGGTCTTCTTTTCACAATATATACATCAAAAAGAAAAGACAAAAGAAATCAATCAACCAACTGTCAGGCAGTTTTGTGTAAATGTATAGCTAACTAATATAGTACACGCCACAATTATAGGCACCCTTCATACAGGCAAAATTACTCTGTGTGTGTGTGTGTGTGTGTATATGTATATGTATATTATACTTATTTTTTAATGCTTATTTCCAATTCGAACTTATTCTTTTAATATTAACTTCTTGTTCATTTCAATGTTGTTTTTTTTGTAGTTGTTTTAATTGTTAAATATGGTACGTGGCTCCTTTACAAATTATATTTCCGTTTTGGTTGCTTTCCCTATAAACTGGTGATACGTTTAAGGTTGCATTCAGCAATATAGTGAGTAGCTCATACCTGTTGAAAACAGAATAAACTGCCATTATGATCTTCAATCTCATCCAAACTGTCACAATAGGATCAAGTTTGACGTTATACTTCAGTATGTGTGGTACACGTAATCAGGGTCATTTAGAAAGTGTGAGTATGGTCATGTTTTTTGGTTTTTTTTTTCAAAACTGAAATTTAGAAAGAATATTTTCTTTCCTCTGAAGCTCAAATGATTTTTAGGGAATGTTATTCAATAAAACCTGGTTTCAGCTTGAAGAGAAAAACAGCACTGAGTGTATGCACGTAATACTTAAATATAAACTATTCCTGGATGTTTTTTGGTTTTTTTTTTCAAAATTGAAATATATAGGGATATTTTAGAATATTTTCTTTCCTCTGAAGCTCAAATGATTTTTCGCACGCACACAGGGACACACACACGGCACGCACACACACACAGGGAATGTCGCGCGCGCGCGCGCACACTCGCAACGCACACAGACACAAACACCACACACGCACATTCAATCGCACGCACACACACACACACGCACACACTAACGACAAACTCTATCTTTACACACAGCGCGCGCCACTACCCGGAAAAAACCTGGTTTCAGCTTGAAGAGAAACGGCGCGCAACAGCACCTGTCTGGCCGTCCGCTCCTGAGTCTCTTTCTGTTTTGTAATCCTCCGCGTCTCTGTGCAGCGTCTAACAATGTAATTCAATCAAAAGCGGATGCGGATGCGGCTTGTATGCAGGTGCGGCTTATTTATTATTTTTTTTGGGTTTTTTTTTAAATAGAAATGCGATGCGGCTTATATCCAGGTGCGCTTTATAGTCCGGAATTTACGGTAATTGATATTTATTAGATGATGGAATACTGGAGTGTAATATCTTGCGAGAACACTCATTTGTTTCATATGATTAAGAATAAAACTTAATCAATTCCAAGAAACCAATCCATTTTAAAAATACTGAACACAATGAAATGAATAAACTATCAAATGTAAATAACTGAAAAACAAAAAGTAGGATCAACTGATAGGTTACCAATAATTCTGCATGTGAGCCAGGCAGCATTTTATACAATATCAAATTGATTATGCCCTGTCTGATTTCTGTATGACGACATCAGCTTACCATAGTGTGTCGGCGGACAGTAGATTTGTCTGTAAACGTTCTGCCGCACATGCTGCACATGTAGGGTTTTTCTCCCGTGTGGATCCTCTGATGCCTCTGAAGAGCATTGAGCTGGGTGAACTGCTTATCACATTCTGTACAGTGGTAAGGTCTATCACCTGAACGGAGTACATCAGAAATGCAGTCATTTAAAATCATTCAAATGCATTGTCCGGCAAGGGTTAAATGTGTGTAATGTAGGAAAATAAAGGAAATTAAATCCTATTGAAGGATTATGCTGATTATAAACACTTGTGTGAATACCTGTGTGAATTTTCATATGCTGGTGGAGAGAATTACGCTGTGCAAATGCTCTTCCGCAGTTTTCACACTTGTAGGGCTTCAAGCCTGAATGAATTCTTGCATGATGTTTCAGGTATTCCTTCGAGGCAAAGCTTTTCCCACAGTTTTCACACATATAGGGTTTCTCACCTGTAAAGACAAGCCGCAGGAATAAATAACATGCCTCTAAAACGGGAATCTCGAAGACAGTGCAGATCATTGATGCAAGCACCTGTGTGGGACCGCTTATGGTAAGCCAGCATGTGGTTCTGGGTGAACCGGGCATCACACATGTCACATGCGAAAGGCTTCTCCCCAGTGTGGATCCTGAAGTATATAAACCAAGTTGTTGAAGCATTACGAGTTTTGGAAAAAAAAAAAAAAAAAAAAAAAAAAAAGAAAAAAAAAAAAAAATATATATATATATATATATATATATATATATATATATATTCATTCAGAGCCATTTCAAATAGTTGCGTTACCTCTGGTGCGTCTTAAGTGCGGAGTTCTGCGAGAAGCGGGCTCCACACTCTTCACAGTGGTACGGTTTGTCTCCCGTGTGGGTCCTCTCGTGCAGAGTGAGAGCCGTTTTTGAACTAAGAGATTTGCCGCAGATTGGGCAGAAGTGGCGCTCGTTTCCACCCTCGTGCACCTGCCTCATGTGCCTCGTCACATCCTTTTTGCGTTTGAAGGCTTTACCGCACATGCCACAAAGAAAAAGTCTTTCGTCACTGTGCACGTGCCGCTCGTGAATCTTCAGATTGCAGCGGTTGGCGAAGGTCTGCTGGCAGATGCCGCATCGGTAAGTGGTGTCAGTGTGGATCCCATGACTAACCTTAACGTGCTTTAAGTAGCTCTTCTCATAGCGAAATGAACGGATACATAAGTCACAATTATACTTCGAGCCAACTGCTTCCTTTTCACCTGCATCCATTTCGTCAACTGCAGCAGTTGGGATGAAGTCAGATTCTTGAAACTCATCGTCCGAAACGTCACGAGCGAAATTGTCTGGTGATTCAGAGCCGCTGTCGGTAAGATCTTCCTTCTCGGGTAAAACCGGCTCAGTAGCAACATGTGATTCCGTTTCTCCAACCTTCTGAGACGCTTCTTGAGTTGCATCAGATTGTGTCTTGATTGAAACCGACTTCAGAATCCTCTGGGGGAAGAACTACTTTGTGGTTCGGCTTCTTCTTGCTGAAGTCTACAACAACTCTGCGGCCAGCTAACCTGCTGCTCCTCCTGCCCTGCAGCACTAATTTCTCCCCATTCCCGGTGCTCATGGTTTTCATTGTAATTTTGAGTTTTTTCTTGTTATCCAGTGCTCTCTTTACAGCCTTTTTGGACCTTTCCTTCAGTAGCTTGCCTTTGCCAACCCGTGCATTTTCCGATTTGCGATCCTCGAGTTTGGTACTGCAAGCTTCCACCAAGTCTCGGCAGTCGAACAGCTTTGCCATTTTTAATATGCAATCCAGGCAACTCTCCTCGACTTCCATTTTCCCAGAATACGCATACTCTAAGAATTTACGAAAGACTTCGGGTGAGACGTTGTTTAAGAATAAATTGACCACTCGCTCCTCTGCTAAGAGAAAAGACTTAAAATAGCTACTGGATGCAGCCAGTACTATTCGATGGGCTGTAAATTCTTCATGTTCGCCCTGAAAGTCCACCTGCACCGTGAGGTCACACAGATTCCCTGTGAGCCTTAACTTCCACATTGCCCCAAGTAAACGCTCATGGTATGAGCTGGATATGAGCTGAACCACTTGACCTTTCATCCTCCTCAGTAGTGCTGTCCTGAAACACATCCAAACAGACTTTGTTACTTATAATCATGTCCTGTTCTCCTTTACAGTGAAATAAACAAAGTCAATTATACATCACTTATGTACTTTGCTGAGAAATACTGAATATTATATCTTGAAAATCCTGCTATCGTAGTGATACATATTACTGAAGAATGCAGCTTCTAACGTGGCTATTCTCTAAATATCAAGCAAGCTGCCTTGGTACATGCTAACGCATTCGCTAATTTAGACAAACCTTGTAAGTATTTTGACTGGTTTGTGGTTGTGTAAAGAAATGAGCCGCTTTCAGGCACATACACATCCTTGCACTTACAGTACAAATTCGTGCTCCTTGCTAGATGTGCATTTTGCCGTATATAACAAAAGCAACGCCAAGCAAATATGAGCCAGATAGATATTAGCTTAGCTTTAGCGAGATCCGGGTGTGGAAGGAGCTTGAGGAGATAACGTGTGTACACATGACACCGAGGCGTCTGGATGAACCAAACTGATTTCAGGGAGCTCGACATGTTTAGTGCAGTAAGCGCGCAAAAGGACTGAATGGAGAGTTCGCATAGCTGTTACTGCAAATGTCTTACCGTAAGCTCGGTAAAATGGCAGCCCTTTACAAACACACACACGCAGCCGTAGGAGAAAGTATTTCCTGTAGAAATCGCACCCAGCTCTCAGACCGCCATGTTGGAAACGGAATACGGGAAATGTAGTTTTACAGAAGCTATCGCTCTCTCTCTCTCTCTCTCTCTCTCTCTCTCTCTCTCTCTCTCTCTCTCTCTCACACACACACACACACACACACACACACACACAGATGGATCAGATTCACCGCAATTCATTCAGGCTTTTCTATAATAAAAAAAGTCACGAAAAATCAGAATTTGTAAATAATTAATATCATTAATACTAATAATGTAAAATACGAATTGATCTCACGAATATGAACAACCTCATCTTTATTGTATGATATAATATGATATGCTATATAATGTTTTGTGTAGAACATTATGATATAGAATAGAATAATGTGGTCTTTGCAGCACAATATAATATAGTATAGCAATGTATAGTATGGTGTGTTGTACAGTACAGTAAATTATAATAGGCTGTGGTATTGTGTATAGTATGAGAGGAAGAGATGGTGGCTTTCTGTTCAAAATTGTCAAAAGGAGCAAATTTTTAAATATTTTGTTGTGATTTTTATTACATTGTTTACATATATAAGGTACTCTAAACTGAGCTCAAGGCCATTCTCTTCGCTTTGGTATGTATGCGCGTCTAGGTTTGTGTGTGTGTGTGTGTGTGTGTGTGTGTGTGTGTGTTGTAAGTGAAAAAAACTAAAAAAAAAGCCACAAAGTCCAACTAATTCATTCATAATGAAGACATAGATCTGAAGAAAGTTCTGTGTGTCCCACGGTTCTCAGGTAGCTACAACAATGTTAAAGAGATATGGTTTGCACATAATGTAGCATGTATAAAAACTGTATGGGTCTTGTGAATTATAATCTTATAAGGATATATATTTTTTTACATTCATGGAAGGAGTCTGGGTTGTCTGCATTTTATAACTTTTTCCTGACTTTATGGCAGACCTTTATAATGACTGGTTTCTCAATAATATGACAAACTATTTATAGCACCTATTAATAAAGTAATAACAGGAAGTGGGTTGACGTGTCCGCAGGTTCAAACCCCACAACCACCGCTACCACTAGTGGGCCCTTGAGCAAGGCCCTTAACCCTCAGTTGCTCAGTTGTTAGTCACTCTGCCAAATTCCATAAATGTAAATGTATCTTCCACGCAATGTAATATTTCATAAAGAGTTTTTAATAGTAATTTTTAAGAGTGGGTTGTTATCATAAAAATATCTTCAGTGTGTTCAGGATCACACTACCCATCCATTGATTATTTTTCTGTAGCAATATTTTCTGTTCTGTTTAAGATGACAGCATGCCTAAGTATAAATAGATAGATTCAGCTTTAGTCATTGTGTAAGGTACATGTACAGAGCCTATTAAATACAATTTTAGATATAGTATATGTGGTATGACAAAAGAAAAATCTAAGTAAAATCAATACTTGGTGTTACCAACTTTTACCTTCAAACCAGTATCAGTTCTTATAGGTACAAACTCCAAGGTGAGGTTGTGAAGGACAGTTTCATGTCATGGCAAGATCAAAGCAACAAGACGCAAGGTAGTTATTCTGCATCAACAAGGTTCTCTCCCAGACAAAGAATTCAAAGCAGACTGGTGTTTCAAGATATTCTGTTCAACCTCAAAGAAGCACAAAGAAACAGGCAATGTTGAAGATAGTAGAAGCAGTGGTCGGCAGTGGTGCAGCAGATGAAAGACACATCAAGCGTATTACCCTCCAAAATTGGAAGATGTCCAGCAGTGCCATCAAAACTAGCAGAAACCAGTGTGACCCAGGTACACCCATCTACTGTCCAGAGAAGTCTGTCCAGAAGTGGTCTTTATGGAAAGAGTTGCTGCCAAAAATCCAAGCGACTCACGAAAACATAGGAAAACAACATAAGGACAAACATCAAATGAATCATCCTGCATCAACCATCTAATTGGAAAGGCTTTGAACGATCTGGTACCTTAAGTACAGACTCTTCACTTAAGAGTACTTTCACGCTTTGAAACGCGTGATCGCAAGGTGTGGACCATGAAATGGAACTTTGGGGCTCTGCAAAAGTCTGTGCAATACCCAGCTAATATCCCATCTAGTCTTAGGAACAGGGAAGTTTATTGTAGCTGTTTATTGTTCACCTGAAGGATGGACTTTACCACTACTCACCTGTTTTCCCAAATAGCTAACCGTCGCTTGAGTAAAGTCACATTCAGATAGATTTAATGTTAACGCAGATTTTTCCAATCTCTGAAAAACCTTGGGCAGATTTTTGAATCCAAAAGGCATTACAGTGTACTGTATGAAGTTATCAGGAGTTAAAAACGCAGATGTCTTTGATGCCTCAGCAGTTAACTGAACTTGCCAAAAATCTTTCAAAAGATCAAGGGAAGGGATAAGAATCAGAGACTGTGACCAGATTTACAGGGGTTTAACAGAAGTTTGTGCGGTTACGTCTCCAAAAATGGACTTAGACTCGTGTATGAGACTAATAATATTCTCTCTCTGCTCGCTAGATAAATGAGTGAGTCTAGATCAGGGGTCCCTAAGGCGCCAGGTCGCAGGCACCAGGTCGCCCCCAAGGACCACATGAGTAGGCCTGTTCTAAAAACTCATCAGTGAGATGCATCTAAAATGTTAGTTAACTCATTGTGAACTCACAAGTTAACTCACAATACTTATTGTGAGAAATCATCATTGTCATTAATTATAATATATAACTAAAGGCAAATGTGTTATTTGAGAAGAGCGTGTCAAACTGGTAGCTCTTAGTATGACTCAGTATCCATGAAGTAGCTCTCAGGTTCAAAAAGGTTGGTGACCCCTGGTCTAGATAGTAACTCACACAAAGTTTTGGAATTTAAGCAGTCTAGCACCAAAAAAAAAAAAAAAAAAAAAAAGACATTCTGAGTTGACCATTCTTGTGTCTCTACAGCAGTCAAGGAAGAGATCAGAACGATAGGAGTTTAAGGAAGCACATCACACCGTTCAAGAGCTTCGCTGGAATGATACACCTTCAACATATTAATGCCACACTCGCATACGTTTCTTACACTCGGGAGATTTAATAACATAGTCCACCATTTTCTTTCCTCCGTATATGGACCCCAAAAACCTAGCTGATGGGGATGAACCCGGACTAAAACAATGAAGAACAGACTTCATCATATACCGCTTTCAGTTTCGTCTCGTTTTATTTTCGTTCGCCTTTTGTCCGAAAGAGATGTCTCCAAGAGGTTCTAACAGGGAATTGCATGCAGGGAAAATGAATGAATTAATGCCATTTATTAGACAAATCTATTAGCTTTGTCTACCAAATTTTATAATTCCAGGTTGACGGACTTTCCTTATTTAGCTTTTGTTGGCAACGCCAATACCTTGAATATCCTACTATAGTATTATCCTGTAAACATAAAATCTGAGAGTTGAAATTTACTGCATTTCAAAATGTATGGATTAATTCTATATGTTAACTTTATTTTACCAGTACTTTAATCTTACAAACTTTGTTCAGCTCAGATCTTTGCAGATTTATCCTGGCCTCGACACACCATGATAAAGAATGGTAAAGACAGACTTTATAGACTGAAGAATTCCCCTCTTGTCTCCTCATCTTCTACAGGTATTCTTCTTCTGTATTTGGTACAGAAATATCACTGATCTGGAGAGAAAAGGTGGCCAATTTTCCACACATACTGGATATAGAATATTTATTGTTGGTGTGTCACATGCACTCTGTATACATGATTTTCCTCGTTCCTCCAAAAAAAAAAAAAAGAAAAGCAGAGGCCAAAATATATACAAGAAAACCAAGAACAATTGAACAAAATACACAGAGGTGGGATGAACCGAGGTGGACTCAATGACGGCGCCAAAAACTAAGAACAAAACAACTTCCCTACTTATATAACAAGCTGACCTGCCGAAAAATACAGTGTGTGGCGCCTCTTAACACTAGTGTGTATAAACACAACTCTTCCTACGTGCGGGAATGTAGAGGCACAAACTACCTGTCCACACAGCGCGTTCCGACTGCTAGTAGCAGGTTAACACTGGGAAGTCGGAATCATGACTAATACAGATACCAAAGTTGTTAGCGGTCACTGGAACTCTACACAACTAACAGGGCGGCCATATTTAAATTAAGGGATTAAAACACCTCTCCCGCTTCTGATATCCTCCTACTTTCTCTTCCTGGAGCGTAAATCCTCGAAGTCCGAATCTACGTCAGCTCCGTGAGGGCGTGGCAGGTCTCCAACAGCGCCAATGAAAAACAAGCACCTGCTTTCAAGGAAAGAGAGAGAGAGAGAGAGAGAGAGAGAGAGAGAGAGAGAGAGACAGACTGACTGACTGCATGTACTCTTCTTGCTTGCTGTACGTAACACGCAAAAAAGAACAATGTTATATTTACTTACGTATTAACAGTTTTGTCCTCCAGAAGATAGACCACCTGTTTATTAACAACCTCACCGCCGTTAACCGCAAGACGGAAATATTTCTGTAGACTCGGATCCGCTCTCTGTGCATTTATAAATTGAACGGAAGCTTTATTACCTGCTGTTCATAAGTACCGGGACACAGAACTTCTTCCGGT
>JACRUU010000007.1:21640533-21735533 GCA_030449085.1 Kryptopterus vitreolus
CCACAGTCTTAATAGTGCTCCAATCAAGTCTCTGTCCAAGCCAGAGTTCTGCTTCAGTGGATTTTTTTTTTATTTAAAAATTCCTGTTTCAAAATGCTGTCGTGTTAAAAACCCTACACTCTTAACCCACAATGAATCACCATTGTTATGCGAAAGGTATGCAGTGGAAAAACACTATTTACAACTTTTTTTTTATTGATTATACATGTGTTATGTTCTCTGAGGCTTGTGTGTAGTTTTGCTTTGACAGAAAAGCCCTTGCTCCTGTACAGTGCAATATGTTAGGAGAGATTTAAAGCTGTTTGTGTTATGTAGTAACTCTTGACTGAAGCCCAGACACAGTCTGTCATAGTTTTTCACTGCTAGTATACTGTGCTTTTGGCAGAACCACATTACTGCAGGTAAACACAGTACATCTCACTGACACTGACATCTCACTGTGCACTATAGCAACCCAGCTTTGCTTCTCACAACACCGTTCTTCTTGTCGCCTAGCGTGGCTTTTTCGGTAGATATGCAATAATACATCATATTTGCAATATTATGCAAGTAAATATAAGGAATGTGCAATTTAATGCACTGTACTTCATTTCTGCACGGTTTAAAAAAAGCAGCTGTGTGGGCATTTGAAGCGCAAATGTTTTACATGTGATGCAAGATGTAAAATGTAACAATACAATGCATCTATATATAGTCCTTGACTCATTGAAAAAAGCCACTGCGTTTCGCCCTGAAGTGTAATGTGCATTAGTCTCATATCACTGACATTGAGAAGTAACAGATTTCAGCCATGCCTATGACTCATTCGGTGTGCTGTTGTCTCCTTGAGCCGTTCTTGCTATGCGTGCAACGTGGTAACAGTATAGCACACTTAACATTCCCAGAACCTACCTAACACACTCTAGGGACTAATGCTGATGCTAACTTTGGTTTATGGTCGGCTCTCCGTAATTACCCAAACGTCATATGATCTTTCTTCTCCACATTCTTTCTTCACATTATCTGCTGAAGATGAGGGAAGGTCGTTGTCTGAATGAGCAGAGATATGAATAGTCTACCAAAGTGAATGGGTTGCCTTGACATGACTCATGCTGTCTTTGTGAATGGAGCACAAGTATAGCATCGACAAAACCTGCTGCAGTGGATCTGCCTGTCAGCAGCCTGAAATAGATATCGCTCACAAATTGGCCAGACGAGTCGCGTCTCGTGTTCCCTGTTCAGGGGGGAGATTTGTCCTGGGAGCATCTGTTTTCCCATTTTTACCCGTGAATCACGCAGAAAATCTTATTTCGGCTATATATCGATCAGCACGACACTGACACCAACCGGAGACGAATGCAGCAGAAAGACAGAATGTAGGTGTTCTCATCTGACAAATGAATCCCCTTGAAGGTGGATTAAAGTGGAGGTGTGAGATCATTATAGGTATCATTGTAGATAAGACATCATTTGACTTTGAATAAATATATATATATATATATATATATATATATATATATATATATATATATATATATATATATATATATATATATATATATATATATATATATATATGTATACTGTATGGTGTGTATGCCAGGTGTGTGTGTGTGACCAAGGAAGCAGATTGAATACACAGTGTGCTTCACAGAGCACTGTGCCCAACACCAAGGCAGAGTCTCGCTGAGATAATTAGAATAGGGCATCATCAGCACATTCCCAAAGAATGCAAAAGTCATTAAGAAGTCCCAGCAGTCCCTCCTCCCCCTCTTCTGTCTGTTCCCTTCCTCCTGCCGTCTTTTGGCATTCCATGGATTGCATCATTCTGGTCCTCTGGCTTCCCTGCTCTTGTGGTGACATGCACTCTGCATTGTAATTGGACTTGGAATTTACTTCTGTGCATTACTCTCTCTCTCTCTCTCTCTCTCTCTCTCTCTCTCTCTCATACACACAGGCACACACACACACACACACACACACACACAATTACAGTACACATGCTCACAAACAAAAATACACTGTCTCTTTTCAGGCTGCCGCAGGAATTTCATGCCTGGTTAACAAAGGGAGGTGCTGGAGGCTGTCCAGCTGCTTTCCTACAACAGCTCCCAGACCCACACACAAAAATATCCCGTGGTTTGGGTCTGATCTTTCCAGCACTGCATTCATATAAAACGCATGCCGGGATCAGCAATCTGTAGAGCATACACACACATACACACACCCACACACACACACACACACACACACACCACACACCACACACACACACACACACACACACACATATATATATATATATATATATATATACATACAGAATGCACTTTTTAGACCTCAGAGATTACCCCTTAGGCTACTAAGTCACACAAACACACTGAATGCACTTTCCGTGACTTGGCCTATGAGGCACTATGGGACAAGTGTCTCAAAGGATGCAAATGTATTGCAATGGTTGAATAAATAAGCCATGTACAGGTTGGGTCAGCTCTCAGAATGTGTTGCATAATGTTCTCAAGCGTGTGAAAGAGGTCACAGGAAATTAAAGATCAGGCTGACAGGGTGATTTGCGGTTGACAAAATAGCTCATGTGAAGGAGCAGTTCTGAGAACAGAGTTGCCTGTAGGACACTGCACGCACCTTGTCATGAGGGTTTCTCATGCTTCTGTTTGTCGGAGTACATGAGCCCGTATTTATGATTCAAGGTCATTGACCTTGCGTGTGAAATACGGGAATGCTGAAACGCCTATCTAGAGGAAGTGATGGTAACATGCTATTTTGATTATGTCTTGCTTTCTCTTTGTTAATCCTTGTGTCCTTTTGCTTCTTATGAAAGCAAAGCGTTTTAGACCAGAGGTTCCTAAAGCTGTTACTATAGTCCACAACCGGACATAAAAAAAAAACGATAAAGTTTAACATATAATTATAATTCTAACACAATAACAAAACACTTCTTTCACTAAATTACCCATTCACTAAACGCAATTGCCAAATCGAGGGATTTTTTTTATTTTACAGCAGGTAGTGTTGGTGTCAAACATCTCCAGAGTCACAATGCACTAGGATTTTCCTCTCAGTAATCCAGTTTCTTCTCATTTACACAAACATACTGGTAAGTGAATTGGCTTAAATAATAACTGTGTAAATAAGTGTATGAAGTGTATAAGGGTTCATTTTGGGCAGTGTGTCTCAACATTGCAGCTATATTATATAAGTTGCACTCCTCCGTTAAAAAAACAATACAAAAAAAAACTGTTGTTATAGATGTTGAAAATGCTTGGTTTATCAGATCCTTACATTTATACATGTGTGGATGTGAATTTCTTAGACAGAAAAGAAGAGGGCTCATGCCAACAACATTTTTCATATTGCATGTGCAGGTGTGTGTGTGTGTGTGTGTGTGTGTGTGTGTGTGCGCCTTGCTGGACTTTAGCTAACCTGTTACTTTTAGATTTCAACAGAAATTTCAAATCTCTGACATCATCTTGTCACTCTGCGTCTGGTATAAGAGTCTCTCCTCATTCAAATAGATAAAAGCCTGGTCTTATCTGACTGAAAATAGCTGTCTGGAAGCATTTCCAAGATGGCTGATAGACATTCCACATACTCTGGTGCAGTGCCCATCAAGAGGGTAACATCTAGGGTGTATTGCACCCTTGCAGCCTGTAGTCCCAGGACAGGCGGCGTGCCTACCTTTAATCCTGACCTGATTTACTGGATCTTGTGGCAAAAGAATGGTTTAAAAAACACTGAATTATACCAGTTATCTCCTGGTTTGCTTACCATTCAGTTCATATATTATTTATTTCGTGTTAATTTCAATGTTAATTTTTTAGTAGTTGTTTTAATTATTAAATATAGTATAGAATTTTTTTTCCGGCTTTGGTTGCTTTCCATATAAACTGATTTAGGTTACATATGGTAATATACCGTAATGTAGTGAGTAGATCATACCTGTTGTGTGTTAATAATAGTTGTACCATTAAATCGAATGTAGAAAATTCCTAATATATATATATATATATATATATATTATATACATATATATATATACATGTATGCATATAGTGTATATAAATTGACATATATCAATTATAGTGTATATAAATTGATATAAAATGCTACTTTAATAGCAGTGATGAGCCTGCTGCTGACTGAACCTATTTGAAGAGTAACACAAAAAGCCAAAGATAGCAATTGCCTTCTCTTTTTGGGACCGTTAACATTGGCCCAAAGTCTTTAAAAGCTTAAGGTATGTACTAGGAAAATCTCAGAGAGCTATAACGTTTTGGAAAACACTGGAAGAGTCATAAATCCTGGATATTTAATCTAAAATCCATATAACCCACAAGGTTGAACCAATAGCCATGGCAGTGACTTCACAAATATTTTTTGTGTGCAAAACACTAAATTGTTTGTTTTTTATAAAGCAGGAAAAGTGAACTTTGTTTGCACATTTAGTCTTCTCCAGCGAGGCATGCAGCCATGTCACAGTATCAGCTCTTTCTTTCTGCAGCATCTTAATCACCAGAACGGTTTGGTGTTTTATTGCAGAGGGAACACTGTGTATCCCTCGTTAGGGAGACTCCTCGGCTCAGTTCGAGCCGGGTTGCCATGGTGACATGCCTGCATTGTCGTGGATCTTTTCCGTCTCAGTCTATCTCAGTGTGAAAGTGCGGGTCACTCTGTCAAACAACAGAGCTGAATGAGTCACTGCACACAGGACACTGTTGGACTGCCAAACAGCATCAATGCTGCAGGACCATACAAAAACACGCATACGCAGGCAGACACGCAAACTCAAACTATATCGTGTTTGCATGCATGAACGCTGTATGTCTGTATATGTATATATGTATATATATATATATATATATATATATATATATATATATATATATATATATATATGCATTGCTCTACAATATGCAGTATTTATTTATTTTTATCCACCTAGTAAAAAAATAAGTAGATTGCTGACTTTTCAACTACGAAATTCATTAATGGATACAGTATAGAAAGCCAATATTATGGTATATATTTATGGACGAATAGAAGCTATAAGAAGAAGAATCGTGCAAAGCTGAGCCATTATTCAAGCTCAGTGACACTGCAGTAGCTATACACATGAATGATGATATATGTAAATATGTATCAGTCTCAATCAGAGCAAGTCATTATCAAACAAAATGAACAAAAGTCCACAGCCCCATGATATCATCACCAGTAGGAGTTGTATGCCATACTCTTGGCATAGAGGACTAACCCTGGCTGAGGTTTGGCAAGCGTGGATGATCTCAATGTCAGCAGTGTCAAGTATTTGTGGCAGCTCTTTGTAAATCCAGGCTAGAAATCAACTGTCCGTTCCTGACAGTCCCACTTCCTCGACGGCTGGCACCAACTACTCAGATGACGTAATCTAGAATGCTAGTTGCAGGTAAAACTGGATAGTAGAACATATTTAACTGCCAAAAAAACTGCCAAACTCAATAAAAGACCATAGAGATGATGGTGGGTTTTCGTGAAAATATATGGTTTTGCTGATAATAATAGTAATAATAATAATAATAATAATAATAATAATAATATCTGAACCAATGGTGATAGAAGTGACTGTATAATGTAAGGCTGATGTAAGATTACTTTTTAAAAGTGGTGATTAATGGTAAATATATGTAGCATTTGATGTTACTTTTCCATGTGATAGAGGAATGAAGTCAATCAGGCAGGAGTTCCAATGATTATACATTTGAATGCATTACTTTGAAAAATACTGCATAATGCTGTTAGTGGAAGATATCATATAATCTGTATTAGAAGCAAGTGAGTAAAAATATAAAATAAAAAAATGTATTGTATATAAAAAAGCTTTCACACCCTGTATATACTAAAAAGATTGAAATTGTATGCTTGTAAATACAATATTACACACATAAACCTGAATGAAAGACAAAATATAATATATAAAAGTAGACAATGAAAAATTCTTGCCTGATCCATGCATTGTTTGAGGTCTTGGTTAAAATGAAACAAAAGATAGAATCTTATTTGCTGTTGTGTAGTATTCGTATTTATACTGCTACTCTGTATTGTGAATAGGTATCTCTCAGTGTGTGTGTGTGTGTGTGTGTGTGTGTGTGAGACAGAGAGAGAGAGAGAGAGAGAGAGAGAGAGAGAGAGAGTGTGTCGTTGGGTTTGTTGGATGACTAATAATGCTCAGGCAGGAAAGCTGAGCCCATCTCTCTCCAGCTCTAGGCATCTTCTGTGGCTCTACATGCTAGGCATGGCATGCAGAAAGGGGATTCCCGCCAGAGATTTAGCGTGTGCGTGTGAGCACACACTCGTGCACATGCAGCAGCATATATCTGCGGCTGCGCAGATATTCCTTGAGGGCCGGCTGTTAATGGGGATGACTCATCCCAAGGATACTCTAAGGACGGGTGCGGTGGTGATTCACCCTCTGATGTTTCTATGGATATCTGCGATTCTGAGAAAGAGGGATTTGTTGTATTGGTGCATGCGACGTTCGGTAACATTCTGCAAAAATCTATAGAGAACTTGTGGGCAAGCCAGTTCTAAACAGAGTTATCTGTCTTAACACTGTATATTTTTAGCCATGAATTCATTGTATGCTATTTCAGTTCTACTGCATAGTGGCTGCTTATTACATGCTATTTAGAGACTTATAGATGTATCCTACTGTTGCCTACTCTCTCACTATTGTATTTTTTTCTGTAGATAAATACTTTCCAACTTTGCATAATCATAAACTAGGTCTATTTCTGAAATCTATTTTATGAAAGTAAAAGAAAGAAAAAAATTCATAATCATATGCACTGACCCAGATGCTTAAATAACCTTGAAGAGGACCTTGAATGTATTTTTCGCTTTAGGTCTTATTTACCTCTGGCTCCATATAGGCTGCTAGGTTTGGCTTTAGCAAATTGCATCCAAAGTATAATGAGCCGGTGCTTGATGGCATTATTCGCAGCAAATTCAGTCAACACTTTATCAGGGAATAATCACTCCTCTAATCTTGCCCAAACATGATGCCTCAGCATGGGCTTCAGCTGCATTAGAGCTCATCTGTATTCCAACGGGACTACTCTCAGCCCGAGAATCATCGAGCCCTACCAGAGAACATGGCATCAGCATTGCTACGCTTCATCAGGTCTCAGCATATAGAGATTGCATTCATGATTTAAGTGTAGTTCAAATATCTAACTATGTCCTGACCGGAAATGCTGTTAAAATAATTATAAGTGCAAGTATGCTTGATGTAATGTGACTCAGGTGTGTGTGTGTGTGTGTGTGAGAAATGTGCTAGATAAAACTCATCATGTCAATAATTATTCATTCGAAGTATCTGTCCTTAAGAATCATATTAGAACACACACAGTACTATTAAGACAATCCTATGACAGAACTAATGTCAGAGTCGTGATGTTACAGACAATGAATCAACAGCTACTCTAATAAATGGGATTTAAGCATGAAACAGAGCTATACATGAGTCAATGCACTGAGCCTCACAGTAGGATGCACAACAGTGGAATGTGGGTTCAGTATCCAAAAGAAAATTTGATTAAAACGAGAATACAGATTAATGAAATAATTATGTTCTATGCAAGAAGTCTACACATGACTGCTTTAAGATTACAAGGGGAGCATAGCCTCCTCGAAAACTTCATTTAAATGCAGCGATTAGAGGTGTCTACGATAAATGTAAATTATTCATTACTCTTGGTAAAACCCTGTAATCTCCTTTTAAAGCCCAAAGTTTTACCTGTAACAGAAGTGCATTAATGCAAAGTTTAATGCCCATTGGACAACAGGCTTTTAATATATCATTAAAAGCCCGGATATAAGGCTTAACCCGGGAGACAGTAAGTGTATGGGTGGGTGGATTTTGCACTAAAGTCAGTTTATCAGTTTATCGGATAGTGCAGTCTATGTTCATTAAGCACTCCTGTTCCATGTGTATATATACATATAAATATGAATATATACATATAAATATATATATATGTGTGTGTGTGTGTGTGTGTGTGTGTGCGCATATGTACTGTATATATATATATATATATATGTATGTACTGTATATATAGTGACATATATACATATAGACATGACATATCTTCAATTACTACCTATATTAATATTTTAATGACTGTTTTGCAAGGCAGAGCAGACACCACTAATTTGTTTATACAAGAATCAAACATAAGATCTGATAAACAGATGAAGCAGATAAGACAGGATAGTGACAGTTTAGTAACAGTACCTGTGCTTCCCCTATTTAAAAACCACCAGCCATAACTGTTTTGGTCTAAGCATCATTGAATGACAAAGTTTTCTAGTGTAGACATGAAGCAAGAGACTGCATTATGTTATGTAATTTGTGGTCTGAACCACTGATTATAGTTTAAACTACCAGTCATGTTCTCCTTTATTGGTTTTTACATGTTCTCCTTAATTGGTTTTCTTTATTTTCTAATATTTTCAACATTTCATATTATATGACATACATCCGAACTGAACTAACACATATGTAATTATATAGTTCATATATAAAACAAAAAAAAAGTGATAAATAATCTTGGATATGTTTTATATTTTATATCACAAAGTAGCTATGTTAATTGCAAGAAACTCTGTTAAGTAAATATAGAAAATACACTCCATTAATACTTGAAGAAATGAGGGCAAGTCAGTCTCTACAAATCTCACATACCCCCAAATGCAGTCTCCAAAACCATCAAATGCTATACTGAAATGAGCTCTTATAAGGACCTTCCCAGGGAAGAAAGCCCATAAGCTACCTCTGCTGCACAGGATAGGTTTATTAGAATTACCAGCCTCAGAAACCGCTGGTATATACTAATGCTTTTCTGAGTTCAAGCAGCAGAGATATTTGAACATCCACTGTTCAGAGAAGACTAGGTGAGTCAGGCGTTCATGGTTGGACCACACATTCAACCATAAAGACTGGCAAAGATGCCATTACATTGGAAGAACAACAAGCATATGAGACTTGTTTGGGCCAAGAAACATGAGGAATTGAAATTAACTCAGAGGAAAACTGTCCTTTGGTCTAATTAGTCCAAATGTGACATAACATGTCTTTGTTAGACGTAGAGAGGGTGAATGTACTGTTCTAGAACATGTGGTCCCCAGTGTGAAGATAGGAGAAGGAAGTTTGATGTTGTGGGGCTGCTTTGCTGGTAATATATGTTGATGATTAAGTCAAAATCCAGGGCACACTTAATCAGAATAGCTACCATAGCATTGTGCAGCGTAATTTATTGCCATAATTTATTTTCCAACAGGACAATGATCCATAATTGCACCTCTAGTTTATTTGTTCATAAAGCAGAGTAATGGGGTACTGTACCACATGATCTAGGCTTCACCAAATGAGATGAGTTTGGGATGACCAGAGAGTGAAAGAAAAGCACCCAGCAAGTAGTGAACACCTACGGTAACATTCCTGGAGAGAATGCCAATAGTGTGCAAAGCAAAATACATAATAAATACATAATACATAATTCTATATTTGTTATTCTGTTATAATTGCTTTTACAATTGCTGTTTTTACTTGTACACTGGGCAGTGAAGAGATATCAGCTCTACTAAATGAGTCACAGGAAGTGCACAGCTCTATCTTCTCCATTCCTACTGAAAGACTGTCATGCACATAATTAAAAACAAGATAAACATACTCATATGTGCAGCTTAAAATGTCTGTCTACCCAGATATGTTTAGTTTGCTACTACTGGCTCCTTTCAATTGTTTTGTCAGTTTGCTGAAAAGCATAATTGGTAATAGAATTGCTTTATTTTTATGAATGAACATTTGAGGCATATTTCACTAACACCTTACTTGTTGAATCATTTTTTTAAAATGATAGTTCACCCACAATTAGCCTGGATCATTTGTCTATGGCACTTTGTTTTGTGGGGCTCTGTCGCATCTTTGCATCTTTTGTATCCCAAAATGGAGCATTCTTATTCCGTGTTGTCTGAAGTGGGGTCTCTCTCATTTACACACACACTCTCTCCCTCCCTCCCTCCCTCTGTCTTTCATCTTTCATCTCTGCTTGGCAGCATAAACGATGTCCACAGCTTGCGTCTCGCCCCTCACCGTTACTATGGCAACTGCCGGGACAGGGGAACACTGTGTTCTTTGCAAATGGGTCACGGTCGAAGCGACTCATGCCGAGCCATACTGAGCTGCTGGTTCTTCACGTCGTGCTGCTGATGACCTATATCACCTCTTCAAACTGGAATCCCTGGCAGACAAATGGGAAAGATGCATGAGATATAGCCACTGGCATCACCCGGGGAGATACAGCAGGGTATTTTAGACTCATTAAACAACTTCGCACTAACTAAAATACATCCAGTAGCACTTAAATAATGAGTGTCAGTGCTGTAGGAAAATATTTAGCTCAGCGTGAGATCGTCTTTCACTATTGATATTTTTAACTAGACTGGACACCAGTTCACATATGAGCTTTTTTGTAGTGTTTAAAAATAATATAATAACTTTAATAATAACATGAACTGGCTATAACACTGTATACTTCTGTAAGTAATGTTCCACAGTCAGTGGGCACTCATTTTATATGCATGCCAATTGGAACAAACTTCTTCCTGATGCAGCTGAGAGCCATTTGCACCATGTCGGAAAAATGAGTTTGCACATTTCACATCAGGTTTAATTGGCTTAAAACAAGTGCTTGACTAATTTGTAGTCTTTACAAAGTGACAGCAGTTAATATTAGTATACAATGGATATAGTTTGTGCACGAAATTATGTTATATTTTTACCAAAACATGCAACAAACGCATTTTATGAAATGAATATCTTGGTATGCATATATGTTTCTTGTATATGTTGCATACTATGTACTGTACATACTGCACTTCTTCATAAGAAGTTGCATGAACATTTCATTAAGAGTCTTCTTAAATTATAGGTATAGTGTAACACAGTGGATTATGCTATCCGGAAAAATAGCCAGGAGAGTAAAGCAGAATGTGACTCATGCTATGAAAATTTTCAGGCAATGAATTTTAATTGTACAGTATTGAAAGGGCTTGGGGGGGGGGGTGTTACAGTACAGACTCAGCTCTAACTGTCCGACATTTTCAATTAGCATCTAAGAGAAATGTCCACAAACAGTCCAGGAAGTACTTAATGGACAACTGGGGTGTCTGGAGTAACATTCACAACTTTTTTTCTTGGCTTTTCCTTTTGTATGATCCCAGAGGGCTGTTCGTGTATGCGTTTTGCATATGTTTAATCTGCATGTTTGTCCTCACATACTTTCCTTTACACGATTCCTCGGTGTGTTGAAAGGGCTGAAGTTTATCCAACAAAATAAGTTGTCTTTTGCTTTGCTGCCAGAAGCCCTTCATTCTGCGGTTTGGCACTGCACCCCTGTGATGTTAACTCAAGGGCAAAATGAGCGACTTGCCTCCAGAGCACAGGAGCCCTGCCATACAGGAACCACATTGTCTTCCTGTTCAGAGAATGTTCCTGGCAGAATATATGGCTGTCATCCATTTCACAGATTTAATGAGCCAAGTTAGAAAGCTTTGTCTTAGATACTTCAACCCGAGTGGGCAGTTTGGTATTTAGGATGTTCTAGGGTTCATGCTGTCATGCAAATCAATTTTCAGTTCTTGCTGATGTTACGCTGAAAAAGCAGCAATTGTGTCAATGTGCTTTGGGAGTACCTTTTTAAAGGCAGTTTTGCATAATTAGTCCAGCTGAAGAATAGTGTTCGTGTATATCTTTTTTCCCCCGTGTTCATGCTGGTTTTAAAGGTTTGTTTCAGGTAAATGATGTAACCTACTTTTTGTTCCCAGCTTTGGCAGCTTACCATATGTTGATGACATTGTGCTACTGTCCTCCAAACAGGATGATGCAATGAAAGACAATCCGGTGTGCACAGTCGAAAGTCTCCTTTCTAAATGAAATATTCAAAAATGACTCTAACTTACTGTCTAAGAACCTCCAAAAATATACCGATTCCTTTATTTGTACTAATAAGCTGAAAGCTGTTGAATCTTAAAACGGGAGCTTATGGAAATAGCACAAACAGGATGTTCTCAGAATGATTTTAGGCTTGCACTCCACAAGGGCCTGCCTTACAGAAGGCTGGCATCCAGTTACATCATTCTTTAGTGAACGGATACTCTGATTACAGGAAATGCAAATACCGGCCTCTGGGGTTCTTTCCTTTTAGTCCTCCGGTCTTACATAACCAATCAGAAAGGCTGACACATGCACAATGCTCAATCCATTGTTAGAGTTTCACATTCATGTTTCAAATAACTAAACAGGGAGTTTTGTGTTTTCAGCTGTTCTTACTCAACATTCCTTTTTTATTCGCTGGGAGTATTCCATTATTGCTTTCTATGTACAGCTTCTGTTAATCATACTCTGCCCTTCTTCATTGTCGGATTGTTTCTTAGTACAGTAGTGACACTGAGGCGTTTAAAACATCATTGCTAAAAAACATTGCTGTCATATATACGGTTTCCTTTCTATATTAAGTAAATGTAGAGTCAATAATTGTATATGACAATAGAAACCACTACACTGTAATGTAATGTAGACTGTAATCACCCTTTGCATTTAATATCTCTGTCGAATATCTCCTTGCATGATTTTATTGTGATTTTGCGAGCGCTATTTACTATGTCTATGTCCTTAATGTGAAAAATAAAACAAAAAAACAATAAAAACACCATGATTTGGCTTCAGTGGTATCCTAAATGTTCAAGCATGTTGTGTATTAATGTAACAAGATCGCTATTAGTTGGACAGCTTCCATCAGGCTATTTCCTCAAAGGAAGATATTTCTACATCTTAAATTAAATTCAATGGTGCGGTAGTAATCTGTTAAGAAATATTTGGCAAACAAAATCATTATCTGAATGCTACAGAGTGCCTCGTAGTCATCTGCAGCCTTATCATGGAAGACATCTTGCCTAAACTCGCATTGGTTCTGAATTCCTCGAATTTTTCTGTCTACAATTGCTCTGTTTTTTAATTGAATGTAATCTAATTGGTACCCAGCTACTTTTGAGTGACAAGCATAAAATCCTGTCTCCTGTCTGGTGCAGCCTCATATTTTCCGCCGACCTCAGTTTATCACGTATGCTAGACAGCTGTTTCCACCATATACCTAATACCTAAGCTACACCAACTATGGGGGCGAATATGGGAGAATCTAAGGTATGATTTAGAGATTCTTCTTACACTACTAAGAGGTAAAATAATCATCTTTTGCAATTGGATACATTTGGGAAATTACAGGGCTTCACAGTTGTATGATCATGTGCATGGTTACAATGGTTAAAAGGCAGGAAAAGCTCACAGTTGCGTGCACAGAATGTACAGAAGGACGCATTAAAATGCCATTTCAATAACTCACAAACGCTATGTCAATTTTAAATGGTTACAGGCTTAGGCTCAAATCAGAATTTTCTTCAGCACAAGTAAACACACTCCACTCTGAGGTTTTCAAATTGGCAGAGTACAATTAAGAGCCCAAATGGAATTGCAGATGTTACGAAGTCAATTAAACATCAATGACCCAAGCTGAGAGTGTTTACAGCAAACTCGGCAGCTTCGGAGAGAGTGTTGTTTTTTTTTTTTGGAGTCTTTTCAAAGCTTTTGCAACAACTTGAAGTGAATTTGACTCATAATGATACCTTTCTCTGTGTCAACTACTCTTTTTGGGAATTTCCTGACCATGTATGGTCTTCACCAATATTTTCTACGTATAACCAAACGCTTTTGTGCGAGCCCTTATCACATATTATACAATATTTCTATTTTTTACAATCATCAAGTGATAATCTTAACCAGTGCCCAGCATGGGAACAGCATGTCTTGTTTCTTTATCACCATGTACATACTGAACCTTCTCTGTACGTTGTATATGCTCTAAGCACCGTGTTGCTGAACTGTGGGGTCTTAAACCTGGCAATGCCTACTGCTCTCTTGTCTGATGGAGAGCTGCCACTAATCTTAGGGCAATGAGGCCTCCATGGCAACAATCTGTCACGGCATATGCGTTTCCTTCCGCTCTGATGTCCATTCCCTGTCACTGCTTGGTGAAGCACTAGCGAACAAAAAACATGCTGACTTTGGCTTCCTTAGACACCGGGAACATGTCTTTGCCTAGCAAAATGTTGACATTACTGCACATAAGTAAGAGATAAAAAAGCACCTCTGCAAAGTGCATTCGGTTTAGGTGACCCAGTACACTGCTCATCTATAAGGGAGAAATACAGGATCATGATAATACTATTCAGCGAGGTGACAGTAATGCAACCTGTATGCAAAAACCCACAACACAGAGATGCAAAGCAGGACTCAGTAGACATTTACAACACCCTGAATTTCAAATGAATATTTAACTTGCAAGCATAGCACTGTGTGAATTCTCAGTAATGTACTGAATAGTAACACTAGAAGGTCCTGTATACCGCTGCTTTATCATTACAATAGCAAGTGTTTAGCTAATTTCTTAGCCCAAAGCCTCAGCAGGTACTCATTCTCATTAATCAATGAATGAGCATGTTTCCACTGAAGTTAATGATTGCTCTCGGCTCATTTGTGCTGTTTCTGCATTTCTCAGTGCTCACCTGATAGAGAGAGAGAGAGAGAGAGAGACGTGACAAGTCTTCCTGTATACTGGGCTGTTGCATATTGAAATATATGAGTGAATGCATGTTTTGCTGGCTTTGCATCTGTGAGAAAGCAGCCTGAGTGTGTGTGCATATGAGAGAGAAAAAGATAGTGAGAGAATGAGAGGGAAAGAGTGTGTGTTTGTGTGTGTGTGCAAGGAGAGAGAAGAGAGAGAGAGAGAGAGAGAGAGAGAGAGAGAGAGAGAGAGAGAGGGTGGGAGGGTGGGAGGGAGAGACACGCTCCCTTGATGACTCATGCCTAAATGACAGACTAGTTGTTCTGTTCTCTTGTATTTCACGAGCAAGGCAAGAAAACAGTGTCTGAGTCAGAGCAACAGGCACATTGTGAGTTTAATTACATTAATGCTATGCGTTGTGCTGGGGCATCATGCTCATTCACAGTGAACAGACCCATGCTGCTTCAGATCTGTCTAGCTCAGATCTGAAATATGAAGCTAATCTGTGGATTTACATAGAGGGCAACACATTTAGCATTAGCATTAAAGGTTCATTCACAGTCTATCAGAACCTCTAGCAAAAAAAAAAAAAAAAACGGTAGGCACAAATTCGCAGTGGTAAAAGACTTATAGCAGGCAGATTCATATTGATATTTTTTATAAAATTATATATGACTCTTTAGAATAGACTTGTCCCTAGAAATAAAAAAGTAATGTATGCCACAAGTGTTTGTGTGTGTGTGTGTGTGTGTGTGTGTGTGTGTGTGTGTGTGAGTGTGTGTTAGAGACAGTCTGAGACTGAGATAGCCCTGCAGCAGTAGACATGAGGTTCTGAGTGGGTGAGTTGAGTGCACTGAAACTCCACTCTTAGCAACAGTGAGATCTGATTATTACCAAGTAACCATGGAGTGTGTCGTGTCTCTGTTCCGTTCTTAACAAAGCAACAGCTTGAGAGCTAGACTGCAGTCTGATCATTAACATGAAAATCACAGAGCAAAGTGTGTTCCTCTGTGCTTTATACAACATTATTAAAATGTTATACATTTCAGGGATCAGACTGCGATGCCTATGAATGCAAATGTATGTTAACCGGATTTGTTTGTAAACTCAACTCATATCAACTCATATCAAGTCTTACTTCATGGAACCATTCTGAACAAAACTTTATAAGACAATTCTGAACAGATTTACATTCAATGCTTAACAGTGTGATGGCCAATACGATTTAAAATGTTTTTCAGTGAAGGATGACACATAATCATTTCATCATTTGTAACATATATTTGCATATGATCAGACTGACAAAGCAGGTGTCATTCTGAATGAGCTGCATGTAAAATAATATTGTTGGCTCTAAACAGAAGACATAACTTAGCATACATTGATATATGCAATTAGTATTTCATCCATTTAAACTAAACTTTATTTCACCTGACATTTTTACATTTTTACAAATTTCACGTATGATTTCACTTACATTATTTATTTGGATATCTTATTTGACATCCTTTTACTGTTGCTGCATTCTGCTTGCTTTACTTTCAACAAAGTGGACACATTTGAGATTTCTCTGGTGAGAGCTTTTGTCAGTAAAAAAAGTGTGTAAAAAGGAACACAGAACAAAAGGAAAGGTTAAATGTGAAAATTGGGACAGGGCACTTCCATCAACCTGTCCAATATAAATGTATGCTGGCAACCTGAAAATAAAATGATGTTTTGAAGGATATCTTTTCCCTTCAGACAGTTTTCCTCTTAGACAAGGTAGCTTTACATTTCCTCATCCACAGATCTGCTTTGCCCACCTGCTGGCAGGTGTCCTCTCAGAACTCGTGTGATCGCTTCACCACAACCCTATAACTCAAGTATGTTTCTGTCCCTGCTACTATCCCGTACACTACCTGTGATGAGTCTCTGTTCCGTGACTCTGACTATAGCTTTAGCTCTGATACTTAGGATAATATAACTCTACCAACAGACTCTCAGACTCCTTACCTTTGCTTCATAAAAACTGTCTGCATGCCTCACAGCATTAAATCTCATGCCTGAGCCTGCCCCTGTGTTAGCATCGGGTTCCCTTCATCCTTAATTGTTTTGGAACAAAAATGTTATTCGGAGATTATTTGATGTTATTTTTTCAGTCTGTGTGCCCAAGCAGGCATATCCAAATGTGGGATTTGCTAACCATAATAACAACATGCATTACTGCATTTAGAATTATTCTGATTATAGGCTTTACACCATATATCCTTATAAGTAAAAACTAATTTGTCAACATCAACAGCTTTCCAGACATCATTCATTCATTCATCTTCTACCTCTTTATCCGATCTTCCCTCGGGTCACAGGGAGTCTGTGCCTATCTCAGGCGTCTATGGGCATTAAGACAGGATACACCCTGAATGGAATGCCAACCCATTGCAGGGCAAACACACTCACATTCACACTCACATTCATACACTAGGGACCTAGTGTATTTTCCAAGGTGCCAATTAAAGCATGTTTTTGGACCTGGGAGGAAACCGGAGAACCCGGAGAAAAAAACCCTGAGGCATGGGGAGAATTTGCAAACTCTACACACACATGGCCAAGACAGGAATCGAACCCGGACCCTGGCGGTGTGAGGCGAACGTGCTAACCACTAAGCCACTATGCCCGCCAATATACATATCTAATAAAAAAGCTAATTATTTGATATATTGTATTTTTTATCAAAACAGCTATTTAATCAAAACCCTGTTTATTGTTGTCTTTTAAGCTTTGCTGTTTGCTCCCTGACTCTATCAGACACGTAATGGATTGGTCATAATGAGGCTATCGCCCAATCTTTGTCTTTATTCTAGGTCACCTTTATCTTTGGATGATCTATTTGTATCTTCAAATGGCCTGTTTCTTTATATATTCATATGCACACTGACTCTGAATACTTTTATGACAACCGATCGAGCACAACATTAAGAGCACCTGTCTAATATTGTGTTAGTCACCTTGTTCCAAAACAGTTCCAAATTCCAGCCTGCACTCTCCACTCAGGCCAGACTTCACTCCCCTTCAGTCACTCAATGAGCCTTTGGACCATGTTTAATACATACTGTCCACTGCAGACTGGGAACATCCCACAAGAGGTGCAGTTTTGAAGTTGCTCTGACCACTCACCCAAACCCATTTGCCCCTTACCCATTTGCCCCTTTACCCATTTGCACAGCTTTTAATGCTTCAACTCTGAGTACAAATGTTCACTTGCCTAATATATCCTACCCACTAACAGGTCATAATTTGTTATTATATATATATATGCCATAAGTTAACTTGTGTTAACCTGTTCTCAATGTACTATAAATGAATACTTTCCATGCTTTTAATACTATAAATACTATAAATGTTATAAATATATAAAGTTTCATTCAATATTTTTCCCTTTAATAAAATATTGAATTATTCTATATTTATTTCAATCTGGAAATTATTCTTTTTCTAATATATATTCTCTCTCTCTCTCTATATATATATATATATATATTACACTATTCTTGGTAATATTGTAATAAAATGAATTCTGTATTAATTTCAACGTCAGAGGTTTTAGAGGTTGTTTTAAGTGTTAAATATGATATGTGGCTCCATTAAGAATTATGTTCTGGTTTTGGCTGCTTTCCATATAAACAGGTGACATGAATAGGTTACACACAGTTATATGATGCGTCAGGTTGGGAATTGAATATCGATTCCGATTTTGGAATGGGATACTTAAGATTAAGAATTGTATACTTGTTATAAAATTAAAATTTTGATTCCTCTTATCGATTCCTGAGTGCATTTTTTCAACTGGCAATCTGGCAGGACCTTATGTAGTAATCTAAACATCAGTTTTCAAGATGTTAGGATCCTCCAGTCATGAGGAACTCACTTCACGACGTGGCATTTCCCGTGTTGCTGGGTCTTTAAGGGCTTCTCATGTGTCGAGGATTTTTTTGCCTTCTGGTTAACCTTGCGTCTAGCCTTGGATCCTTTATTTAGCCTGTTGCTAACAGAACCGCAGGAAGCGCTAAAAAAGTGTGTCTACAATTACTAAAAACGGTAATAAATTAATATGTTGCAAGCAAGGTGTCACAATGAACATACCTATGCATCCGTGATCACCATTTGGAATCAAAACTGGGAATCGATAAAATTAAAAGGATACCCAACCTTAATAGTGCGTAGTCCGTAACTGTTGTGAATGAGCAGCTAGTATGCGTAATTCAAGGGGAATTTAGGAAGCGTGATGGGATGCACGTTGCTGGGGGTTTTTTGTTAATAAAACACATCTGTGGCCTCTTTTATATTCCATCCTAATTACAATTCCTAATTCCCATTACAAGTGGGAACCGCGGTTGAAGAAAGGTCAGTACTGAAATGATCTGGGAAGGCGATGGACTGAAGTTTCTTTATTGAGCTTTTTATTATTCACCAGGAAAAGTTCCCAGTGTCTTGTTCAATCACCAACACAATGCAGAGTGTAATAGTAATGTGCGCTGCGTTAATTGCATGTTAATAAAATTAGTGCCATTGTGGTGAAATTGCGTTAACGGGTTATTAACTTCAACAGCCCGAATAATACACACACACACACACACACACACACACACACACAAGCATTTCAAAGTTATTATAAATGTATGTGTGCCATGCCTCAACTTTATAATTTTCTGAAACAACACTTACATATTTTGTCACATACATATTAAAATCGTGTGTTTCTCTTTTGTATGCATCTTACAAAGACACGTTTATTTTCACCTTTATCTGGTCGTGCCAGCTACTGTGAATGCATATCCATAACATCTTGATCAAAGCGTTATATTTATTATTTGAAGAACACCCAATGAGGAAGCAAGGTTTTAGACATGTTTACTAAGACTAACACTATTCACCAGTGTGTTTGTAAAACTACTTTTTTTAGCCAACAGAATTTTTGCAGGAAAACTGTCACAGCAACATTTGAAAGAAAATATTTTCTTGTTAAAGAACAAAATAATACAATTCAAATATGTTGAAAAAAGTCCACTCATACAAAAGTCCTGTTTTTGAACTAGGGTAACCATAATAAATCGGGATTGTTCTGTATTTAACTGTTCGACTTGTAACGTAGGCCTTTAATGTAAGAACACATTTCATTAGCCTGAATAAACAATCTTGCTGTATACTTTCCTTCCTGACTTTATATGATTTTCATCAAGTAATGTCATTGATCATGCGTTCACTGCTCTGCTCAGTGTCAATAAAAACTGAAGGGCATTTACTGACCTTTAATTTAGCAATTCTGCCAATGACAAATTTGCTTTAGTCATATCTTAAAAATATGTAATCTGCTTTATTTAAAATAGTAAATGGTACACTAGCTAAAGAAAATGCTATCTCTAGTGAAGAATATCGCTGTAGCAGGATGGAGGGAAGGACTGGTCACTTGTTCCCATAGGAAAGGACTGGAATGTGACTTCTGCACATATAGCCTGCGAGAAGTTAATAGGACCAATTCTTGATGTAACGCTGATCAATTGTTGAAGATGACACTCTCATAGGACACGTGCAGAGGCAGGGCACATCACATGCACGCTTTAATCCGTTCTGTGTAATTGAATTAGGTGAAAGGAATGTGCTTGGACTCCCTTCTTTCTGCACCACTGCAAGACTTCTTGGGCTGCAAGTCGAAGGAATCAATCTGACACAGCATCAAAAGCCCAGATCAATTCCTGTTCATGCGTTAAGCAGTCCGGAGTGGAAGGGTGGAATTCTAGCCCAAATGTAATTTAGCGAACAGCAGTCAAGGGTGAGTAATGTGACAGGAAGGATGGTGATTAAAATGGCTTTTACATGACTGGAGCACGCCCGAGGAAAGATGCCAGATTTATTGCCAGCGGTTGAGGACGTAAAGCTTTCCCGTGTTTTTTTTTTTCCCCCTCGAATCCCCTCCCGCCCCTCCTCCCCAACTCACAGACACTTGAATCTTGGCCGATTACTTGGTTTCTCATTCTGAACTAAGCCTTGCATCATGTCTAGATAAACGAGACAAATAAGAGACATACAGGATTGGTTGTGGCAACCTACTCCCAGCATTAGTAGGACTCTCAAAGCAGTATTTTTTCCTTTTAATGGCTTTGCTGCCTCGCCCCCTTTCTATGAAGAGATGATGTGAAAGTCTGTAACAGTATAGAAACATACATTTACATTAGCTTCAGCACACTAGTGAAAGACAAGGTGTGTATTTCAGCCTGAAGGCATTTTTTAAGAACGACATGCTCATGAATGGAGTTCGAGTTTTTGAAGGGGATTAAAAACTGTCTGGATAAATTCTGTTACTCCAGTGGGTCAAACATGCACGACTTAAATCCTTTGCGTATTTTGGGATTGCTAAAACTAGTAATTCATGAAAACCAAGCCTTCATTTTTTTCAGTATTGCCTCGACAATTCTTAAGACCACAAGTTTAAGTATGATGAAAGACTTCAGATGTAATGAGTCATAAAAACATCACTTGTCACCACCAGCATTTAGATTTTTTGCGTCTCAGGAGCGGGCAATGAGATGAATATTCCCCTTTTTTCTCTAGGGAGTATGACTTGTCCTGTGTGATTTATTCCAGCATGAGTAAGAAATGAGTGACTGTTGAGGGACTCCACAAATGTGCCTGTGCTGATCAGCACTGGAGGTCTTTCACTGCTGGCATGCTGTACTGTGGTCAAGTCTGTAATAAGTTGGGCTGTATACCATCATCTGCTTCATGTTGTCGTTGTGCAACACAGGCCATTTCGGGGCCACTAAAATTCCTGTCCTGATCATGTTCCTTTGTGGTTTGGAATTGCTTCAAGAAAGGATCTTGAGGTTGTTTTTTTTGAGGGATGCAACTCTTTAAATTGTACACCATCGAAAAAGAATGTGAAATGGGAAAAAATTGTACTCATTGGAATTCACTTTGATTCACTGGAAGTGATAATGACACGGGTCAAATACTCTTGAACTCGGTGTCATGTTTTGCTTTGCAAAAAAAAAAATAGAATCATTCAAAAGCATTCATGTGAGCAGTAATCTGGAAATGGGGCTTGGTTGCATTTTTAATACAACAATGGTATTGTTGAACACAAACACCTCAGCACAAAAACAGATTTGTCTTGCTTATGAATCACTGACTAGTGGTGGATGATGTGGCAAAAAATAATAAAAAAAAAACCTCACGAGAAATTTCCTCACAATAAACAGTGAATGAAGTATTACAAAAAATATATATATTCTCATAATGGAATTTTTAAAATTTTACAATAGTGATCAAACTGTCATTAAGTGCATTTCCAAAATGCGGAAAAAAAACCCTTCAAAATGCAAAAATGTAAATATTAAAAATAGAATTGAAAATACTTCTAGTGGAAACTCGTCAAATTCGCAAAAACACATACATGTATGTATCGCAAAAAATAACATTTTATGCTCGCATGAGGTGGTTTTTCAAGACGATACGAAAAAGGAATAATTTCGTAATAATTTTGCATTTCCAGGTCACATGATATACCTTGCCTTGCCTTGGGCATGATGCTGCAGGTGCTACCAGATGGCCTACTGCACTGCATAGCTAAAAAAAAGTGGACGCGTTCATCTGGAAATTCTGACTCCACAGGTCCTCCGTGAAATCTCACACTATTGCCTCACTAAACAAGTGCATACGTGGCCGATCCCAAGTATTGAGGGATTGCCTTGATATTAATGCTTGTATTACGCTCCTACATATCCGATTAAAAATAAAAATGGTTAATGTGTTGGCTGGGATACAAGTAAGCCTGCCTATATCTGTCGCCTTTTTTTAATGACTTATCGAGTTTTAGTCGTATGATATGGTTAATGGAAACATTACAAAACATTGCAAAAAATATTGCAAAAGTTGTGCGCAAATTTATAATGGGAACACGTCTCGTGAATCTGCAAGTTCAAATCTCAACAATACCATAGGCATCAGTGTCTGAGGTCCAAAACTGTTTAGCATGTGAAATCAGAACAAAAATTAAATGATTGGTACGCAACTAGGTTGTGTGTACACATTGCAAGCCACCGATAGTAATAAAGAAAGTGATTGTGAAAGTGTGACTGAGAGAACTCTATTTACTTAAGCTGAAGTCTAGTATTGCTTCTCCTTTGTCAGACAAACAGGCTTCCTTAATTACGAGTCTTGGATAGGAATTGTTCTGTAGTCTGGAGACAGGGAGGAGATGGGTGTGGAAACTCACAAGGAATGAATGGGAGAGACAGTAATTAACACATAGTCCCAAACACCCCTAACGCAGTTCCAGCATTCAATCAAGGATTTTCTTGTTAGTACTATTGGCTTCTCTGACTCTGACAGTAAATCAAACTAGAAGCACTAGTTCATTATGTGTAACAGTATACAGGTAAACAAAAGAATTGCAACATGTTTTTTTTTTTTACTATTTTTTTATATCACAGATCTGTGTGATTAATACAATACAAGGAATGGGGTACACCATACTAGACACGTTGGGCAGTTATCTGACAGCCCTGCGTGCAATACTCAGAATGGAGAGTTATCATTAGACTCCAAAAGAAACATTCCAATGAATGCATGCATTGCAGAATCAGGCCAATTCACAGTGTGCATAAACATGCACTCAGAAACCTCTCAGTTTCTGGATGCACTTAAAGACAGGTCTCAAAGCATGTGCACTTGAAAGCCCTACAGACCCCAAAAGCTAAATCCTTATCACAATGCTCTGAGTCAGGTGGTTCAAAAGCTCACTAACCCTTTAACAGACACTAACACAAAACATGCACAGACCGATATTGCTACTTAGAACACAGGATTCCTTGTTACAGAAAGATTCAGTTTTAATGCATTCAGCTTTGCCAAAGGGCAAGTAGGCAAGGGCAAGTCCAGTGCAAAAATATTTGCCTCCTAGACCACATGTACTAATGCCCAGTTTTCAACTTGTATCTCTGGCCATGACTCTTATCCTTGATCCATGCCTCTGGTGTTCTCATGATTGCTACTGTTATTTTTGCTCTGATTATTAGTTTTTTCACATATCTGAGTGAGAACAAAAACGTTCTGATTCTGTAGCAAATGAATACAATTGGAATCATTTTTTGGAAAGTTTTTTTAATAAGTAAAATATATACATAGGGGGCATGGTGGCTTAGTGGTTCGACTCACACCGCCAGGTCCGGGTTCGATTCCCATCTCGGCCATGTGTGTGTGAAGTTTGCATGTTCTCTCCGTGTCTCAGGGGTTTTATCTCCGGGTTCTCCTCCCGGTCCAAAAACATGCATGGTAGGTTGATTGGCACCTTGGAAAATTGTCCCTAGTGTATGAATCTGTGTGTATGTGTGTGTCCTGTGGGTTATATGGGTTCCATCCAGGGTGTATCCTGCCTTAATGCCGATAGACGCCTGAGATAGACACAGGCTCCCCGTGACCCAAGGGAAGATCGGATAAAGTGGTAGAAGATGAATGAATGACTATATACATGATATACTGTGTGTATAAAGATGTGTGTGTGTGTGTGTGTGTGTTTGTAGAAGAGGTACAGCTTTGTGTAATTTTGTTTTTAGCTCCGAATGTTGGAAGCAAGTCAAATTTTCAAAATAAATATAAAGAATAGTTGTTTTTGTGTTTGTTTTTTTAAGGAAAACATCGGGTGGAAAAAGAAATCTGCTGATATGCAAGGTTACAACAATGTCAAACTATTTCTACGGCTTATTAGTATTTATATTATTCACGGTTTCTTTTTTTGCATTGCAGATATATGATACAGATTAATGGGATCACAGCTCTCGGGTTGTAATTAGAAGTTGGATGCACCTAACTTTGCATTGCCTTCGTGCTCTGAAGCCCCACACGAAAACGTACACAGAAATGTCAGCGTGTGCACACCGACACCCTGCAGTGCTATTCCCGTGCATCTTGGAATGGCTGCTGTGTTTAAGTGTAAAAATAAGCCCTGGTGTGTACTGTGGACCTCTACTGCAACCTGTAAACTCCGCAACCAAAGTAAGAGAGAGAGAGACTGACAGAGAGAAAGAGGGTCACAGTGGAAAGTCTGACTCATCTGCTCCACATTGCCACTCTGATCCCAAATCAATTTAGCATTGAGTCACCACAGGACTTCCTCTCTCTCTCTCTCTCTCTCTCTCTCTTTCTCGTTTGCACTAAGCCTGTGTGTTTGTTTGCATGTGTGTGTGTGTGTTCGTGTTTGATAGATTTAGAGATTGATTCCCCCCACACCCACACACACGCACACACACACACACACACACACACACACACACCACACACACACACACACCACACACACACACACACACACACACACACACACAGCTCTTAGGACATAAGGACAATTCTCTTTGCATGTTAGCGGCCAATCATACTTCCTGAGCAGTTCATCTACACCCACATACATGTCCTGTTCATTCCGCGGCGTCTGTGAAAGACAGTAATCTTTTAATTTCTTCTTGTGATGACTGAAAGCTTGTTTCTCTTCCAACCCACATAGCATACAGTGCCTCTGCATACGTTTGCACCCCCATTAGGTTTTTGCACACTTTTGTAGTGTAAAAAAAAAAAAACACGAAATGAACTTGTATTAATATTCACACCATCTGAACTCTTGGTTGCTTTCCTGATTTCCTTCCCTCTCACTGTAGACTGTTGGTAGACAGTCCCTAGGCTGAGAATATTTGTAATCATTTCGGTAACAAAATCCTGGTTGAAACTTTTCCCAGAACTGCTGTTCGCTGAATGAATTTTGGGAGAATACCAGTGTGATCACTTCACTTTAATAGTTTGGGCTATTTTGTGATGATATAATTCCAATGAATTCTAGTCTAGTACTGTGGACTTGTGCTTACTTATGCCAGGCACTGTAGGCAAAGATTTGCACAGGGATTGTGGGGAACGAGCGTGTGCGTGTGTGTGTGTTGTATGTCAGTGTGCATTCGCCTTAATAACCTTCAAGACAAACCTGACTGCATAGTTCAGAGGGCATAAAGCTGCAGGCTGTTTGATCGAATTTTGTCCTCGCTTTCCAAGCCACACCCAGAAGAACATTTTATAATCTGTGGGGCGCTGCATCTTACTCTCGTATACAGATTCTGCAGGCACAAGGCATTTAATGATAAATTCAGATGGTACATAGTACTCGCACACTATGTAGTAGCACAGAATGTGGTTTGGGAAATGCTCCAAGTATTGGTGAATGAAGATACAATTATCTTGTAGTGTTGCTGTCCCTGCAGGCTTACACAAGCGCTTTTAGAACGCAACTTTTGTAGCTTTCTGTAAACGAATGAACAAAAGGCTTGAAAAGATGAAGCTTACTCAAGAATCTACTGCAAGCGCACGCTAACGCAACTTCTCTACACCTGAATCTGATCCGTCTTAAAGAACATTTTGGGCTGATGTCGCCGGTTTCACACGTTCTCATTCCCTCGGTTCCTACGGAATCCGTATGAATGGCTCTCATGACTTCGTACAAATATAACCGAGTTGTGTAAATTTAGCACCGGCGTTTCTACACCAGTACTGTCTCTGACCTAATTACATTACTAGTTGCCCTTAGAACAGCAACGCATACCCCTCAAATGTTAATTGCTGATAGGTGTCAGCCAGTGTGGTTTGCGCTCAGTAGATGTTGAATCAGAGGTAGGTGGAATCTTGAATGCTTCATAATGAGAGAGATGTGTGAATGTGGGCACGCTGACTCTAAATGTGTGGGCTGAGGTGACAAGTGCTGAAAATAAACACGGGGGATTTCTCACTGGCATTTCAAAGGTGTCTGTATGTTCTCACACTAATGCTCTTTTTTTGTTGTTGTTTGTTTAAATATTAAGATCGTGCAGCTTTACTTGCGTTATATATATATATATATATATATATATATATATATATATATATATATATATATATATATCTATATATATTTAAAAATAGTTCCACTGCAACTGTAGAAATATGCACAAGACCTATATTTTTAAAAATACTCTGAGCATGCGCTCACACTGAGCTGAATATGCACGACATGCAAGACACGTGCTTCTTTTACAGGGAAAGGTGAAGGGTTTAAACAGCAAGAACAGAAATACAGGTCACTGTGACCTGTCGTGAGGTTTTGAAATAGGTGTGTGTCTGATGACTGGCTTTCGATAAGATGTGCCCTACACGCCCGGGCTGCTGCAGTTCAGAGATATGTGCATGACTCTTGAGACTACTACCCGTGTGTGTGATATATAAATCCTCTTATACAATACAGGCATGATGGTGCACCGATACGTTGAGAGAGGATTCAGCTTGATTTGGCTGTGAAGGTGACAGAGGAAGATAGAGGATTTATTTTTTGGCTCTTTGTTGCCTGGGATACCGGCACTCGCATTAATGATCAGGAATATCATAATATTTAAATGACAGTGTATGCATTATGGGCATTATTATTTTTTGCCAACTACATAAGTGCCATGGATCAAGCCGTGATAAATCATTTATGAAGTATGTGTCTTGGGCTTTTATATCTTTTCTATTCGCGTGTTTATAGCAAAGCAAATGTATACATGAAAACGTTAAAATACACAACAGTACCTGAGGATGCAGTAAGTGTGTAGAGAACGAACCAGGTTTAAACCTCCAGCCTGTGATGATAATCCCCAGTGTACAAATGCCATTTGCAATCAAGAGGCATGATAATGTGACCTAAAACGGTCACCTGCTGATAACATTTACTCATCCCTGTTGGTAGTGCAATCAAAGAGAAGAATATAGTTTCAGCTGCAGCTTCAGGTTTCAATACCATCAACGTTTATATTATATATATATATATATATATATATATATATATATATATATATATATATATATAAATAATGATTTTATAAAAAAAAAAAAAATCGAGATGACAAGGGCGTTGGTCATTAGCTGCCTGGAGTGCATGTTGAACTCACATATTCAATGGGTATGCATTCCTAACTCCCGAGCACTTCATGTAAAGTGTATTACCTCAGTCGATCGGAGAGGGATTACACTCTTGCAAAGCAGGCGCCCTTGGTAGAGCATTTTGAGAATGGAAGCTGCCTGCAGTCTAGGATGAATCATCCCCATTGATGAGAAGCTAAGCAATCAATTTCACATCAGGCATAAGGGAGCCTTCTCTCCCACTAAGCCACACACACACACATACACAGCAGAAATCTCTATCACTCTAGGATCCACCAGGTTTTGTTTTTAAACCGGCGCGCTAGAAGAAATCTCTCCATAAGTCTTTTGCGCAAATTGCAAGAAACTGGGATTTAATCATTAGTGGTATTTTCGAAGCCTTGGAAACATACTGGTGTACCCTATTGCAGATGTGTCACAAACCTTCACCCCAGCCATTACGCAGAGTGTAAACTATGGAAGATATTATTCATGTTGTCAAGATTTGGGTGGTCTAGTTTGGGTTTGTGAGATACTTAAGTTCTGAGTCAGATGTCAAAAAGCAGGCGCGTTTCAAATACACTCCATTTTTTTGGTTTTTGTTTTCATTTATTGTCATGGTTGTTTTTTTGTTTTTTTTTTTTTTTTTTTTGTTTTTTGTTTTCCTCCTGTGTTTGAATGGTGTAACATTATTATTACTTCCATTTGTCTTGTGCTTGCATAATCTGATGGATTTTCACAACAGCAAGGCACAAGTTTATGGTAATGCATTCTATCCGAAAATCGTCATGCTGTCAGATTGAACTAATTGCGATTTAATAATGGAGCTGTTCTGTTAAGGAGCGACTCATGGTGGTCTTTCTCAAGGATGAGTTGCTTCCATGTTTGCTTGTTAAATCCGTAACACTGACTATACAGTTCACAGTTTGAGGAAGAAAATATAAGACACTCATGAAAGTTAGCTGGTCAGCTTGTCGCTAACGAAAGAAGGACATGGAGATTTTGAACTGCGAAGGCACGGAAGTCACGCAAATTATGACATGCCGAGCATTTCCAAGGAAAATAACATTAAATGATTGAGAAGAGAAAATGATTGAACGTGTTTGATGTGTCGTTCTTTTATTAAGAAACAATTATTATTGCTAAGAAATTGCTGAGTTATGAAAGGGATAAAAGGTAATGCTGTTCACATAGCATTCCAAATTAATCTTGATCAGGTTGGAAGATATTAAAGACTATGTTAAGCCCCTTCACCCGCAATTCCCAAGTCCAGCCCATCAGTCTGCTGATTTGACTAGTAATTGTAGGAAACCAGAATTGGCACTGTAATTATATTATTTTCTCCTGTTATTACTATTATTCTAATTTTGCCTTGTAGTAGTGTAATAATTACGCTAGGATGTGGTGCCGATAAAGACAAATATGGATTTTTTTGGATGGAAGCCCGGAATCCATTTCCTTAGGTCTCTTGTGCATTGACACCAACCATCTAAGAGCAATAATGCCATGTGAGCTCAGAGCATTATAGGATTTTGATAGCAGTCATTTGGTATTTCTCCATATCCACGCGCAGCAAATTGTTCAACGTTATCTAGTCAGGTTGGCACAGACTGTTCTAGTACAAGCCGTGCCAAGTAATAAACAAATGATCTGTGTCTTAACTTCCTTGAAGATGGCTTTCATTTGCTTGTAATTTATTTATTTATTTGTCTTTTTTTATTTGTATTTTTTTTTAGAAGATACACATAGATACAAGAAGATACCACAAGTTACATTTTTCCGTTTGTTTTTTCCATTTGATTTCATGTTCATTTTGGAACTTAAATAAAGAAATGATCTCGGTTGACCCAGGTGTATATTTCCCATTCATTAGCTAGTTACAAGTAGATTAATGATTGCTGTTAGACACACTGCCTGTAAGGATCACTATGTGCATTTTGAAATAGTAAGAAAATGACGATAAGGATGGCAGCATCACAGCTGATAAAAAAAAAAAAATACACAGAATTTTCCAGGTGCTGCAATTTAAAAATATTTTATTCATCAAAATATATTTCTGCAGCTTGACCCCATTTTTTGTCATGCAAGTTATGAAAACCGAGAGTAGCCTACTTAGACTTTCCAGGTTGTTCCTGCTGCAGTGTGCTTTTTTTCACATTTAGATATCTTAGTTTAATAAACAAATATTCGTTTTGGTGAAAAAATATGTCAATATAAAAATGTTTCATGTCCTATTTTAGTTTTATAACGGTGGGTTTTATTGTTTACATATTTGCTTTATGGTAATCACCGTGTGCACAGACCCGTTTCACGACGCATCGTTTCTTTGTGAACGAGAATGATGTAGTTTTTGTTTACACCTTGGAAGTAAAATCTTATATCTTGAATGTAAGACATGTTCTCAGTGTAATGTAGATAGGTGCGAGTTAGGTCTGAAGAATGTATCAGGAACTTGTGAGTTTAGTCTGGTGGAGGAGGTATTACGCTACTTCCTGTGTTGGCACGAAGAGAGGAAATTCCTATGGAATGACAACTGCATCAAGGAGCACATCAAAGGAAGGGGGAGGGTTATTTCTAATCATCAAATTCATTTCTTATTCCTTATTAGGACTAGTACTAAAGTCTTTTAGGAATATATTCTTAAAACTTCAATACATGTTTGGATAAAAGCTTGTTGTCACACACCATTGGTCTACAGACTGATACACTTTTAGAGAAGGTATATATTTGTAATATAGTTTTAGATCTCAGTTACTTTGATCCATATTTTTTAGTAACTACAGGGAAACAAAAAGATATATAGTTAAGGAAGTGATGGGTATTATTTTGTAACAAAGTATAATTTACATTTACATTTGCAGTATTTAGCAGACGCCCTTAACCAGGGCGACGTACACAAAGTGCTTTAGGTCTCACTCTAAGGATAAGATTTATTCAAGAAAGGTAAATACAAACTTAAGTACACATACAAATTTAAGTACACATAATGTACATAATGTACAGTATAATGGCTATAATATTAATAAAGTGTCATCATGTGACGATGGAAAGGGTAATAAAATTTTGTACTCAAGTAAATGAGTACTCATGTCTGGTTTAGCCCGTTTGACTTGTCTCCAGAGTGCGATTTTTATTTATTTATTTACTTTTACTTATTAACGAATATGATTTAAAATGTAGTGAAGTACAATATTTAAAAAAAAAAAAAAAAAAAAAATATCTATATATATATATATATATATATATATATATATATATATATATATATATACAGTACAAAAGTAAGTACATATTTTAAAAACTACTTTAAAAAATAAAAGTACACAAACAACTACTCAATTACAGTAACGCGAATAAATGTAATTCGTTATTTTCCACCTCTGAATTTGAAAGCGTCTCCATCATAGTCTGAGCTCCATTCGGCAATGCCAAAGATACAGTTCTGACAGATCAATAAGGGTGATGCTTTTGGGAAACTCTGCTTCACGTTTACTCATCAGAATGAGAGTCAGGGGTCGTTTTGTGGTTACTACAGTGAGGAATGGAGCAGCCGCAAAACGACTCCTGTTTCCATTATGTGACCGGCGTAGGCGTTGGACAATACTATTGATTTGGATACTCTGTGGTCAGTCCCAAATGGTGGACATCAGGCGCTTCAAATCAAGTGAATGAAAATCAAAGTAAATCTTCGCTGTGTTTCATTTCCGTTAAGTTTTCCTTTTATGAATTAGACAAAGTATCTCTGAATACGTTGTGGTCTCCAAAAGGTAAGCCCAAGGATCTAATTTGAGACACTCATTTTGAGTGCAGGGGTGTTTCTTTGAAGAATATTTTGTAGAAAGGCAAAGATCAATGGCAGTCGGTGGGTTGCAGTGCAGCTGTGGGTGTCTGCCACCTGTGTTGTCACAGGAAATGCCACACCAACGGGGCTTCAAAAGAGTGCAAGTCGCAGAGATAAAGCGTGATAAAAGTGTGTTTCCCTGTGCTGCCTTTAAGGCAGATAAAGAGTGATCATTGATGCTCGATATATAACTAGAGTAGCACAATTATAACAGTGAGCAGCTGAGCTGTCTGCTCTGCCCAATTAACTGCTTTATTTGGATTGCTACATGCACGACTGGCAATAAACCTGTAATTAAAAGATGCATGAATATGCCAAACTGCATTCAAGAAATTAATTATCTGTTTCCTTTTTTTTTTTTTTTTTTTAAGTGTTATCATTCCTGTCTGGATTTGTTCTGGCCATGCAGCCATCATTCCCTGCTTACATATTACTGTTGCAAGATTGTGTGTTGCATAACAGAAAAACACCAAACAGAAACAGGACCTTTGACCAGAACGGCACGCATATTTGACATGACTTATGTTTATGGCCGTACATGGAGTTATTCCAAGTGAATGGATGCATGTTGCCATGGCAGCATTATTGGCAAATGTGTATTGGCAGCGTTAGATGTTGAATGTGTAAGTCAATGGCCGTGTAAGATAGAGATTAAGCGTTCGTGATTGACACTCAGCTAAACTATGACCCCATAACCTGAAGTGACAAAACAATAAATGCTTACAATAAAAAACAATAAACAGTTCAGCCCTGAGAACGAGAAAGAGAGAGAAACATGACGGAATAATGTGTATATACTAAGCAATCTACTAAGCAATGTTTTTTTCTCACAGTTTTATATTTCATCAGCAATTCTTGTATTAGAGTAGAACCCCTGATGGGGGGGAAAATGGGTTTTTGTCATATACAATCTAGACACTATGACAGTGTGACACTATGACTATCACCCCAGCCCCTTTGACTTTGAGCAGCACTCTGCCCTTGACAAGTATCAATTTGCAGAAGGTTTGCCATTTGCAGAAGATTTGACCTTTGCTGAATTTGCATACGGTTATTAGGGCAAATGGCTAGAATATATGAATACAGTCTCCAGCTATGAAGTCGAGGTGAAAGAGTAACGTTTCTTTGGCCTTCCGGATCTGGAAGCAGGTCACTGAACATCACCCGACCCAACAGTTTTTCGTCGTGGCTACAAATCTCTTCCTCACAGGCAGCAGCAGTGAGAGGGGTGAGTGACATTGCCACAAATGGCTGATTAAGATTTTAGCCATCCACACTGACCTTTGAAGACTTTTGGCATAAGAGTGTCTAGCTTCCAGGCAATCTGCCACTGTAATCTGGCTCATACTTGTCTTTACACTCTGTTCTCTTTGATTTCCTCCAATTTGTATAATCAGGACTCAAAAGTGAGCTGAAGTGACATTTGCTTGTTCTGACTTGATTAAAGGCTTGTCAGTAAAACAGCATTTCCATTTTATGCGTTTTAGGTTAAAATGTGCTGGCTGAAGCAGTAGTGGATTGTGTTACAGAAATCTCCACAGTAATGTGTAATCTATCCCTAAATCAGCTGTTGTCCTGATGTTTGTCTTCCACTTTATAGGAGATTATAAAGCTGAATAATTTCGGATCCAGGTCTGAGAAATGGGTCAAACCAGACCTGGAAAGTGGTGACCTATTTCACGGTGGAACCGGTCAGGTTTGAAACGTAACGTAAGCAAGGGGTGCGTGGGCGCGTTTACAACTACTCATGAAAGCAAAGTGAAGAAAAAAAAGAGCATTTTGTGTGGCAGATACATTTTCATAAAGCGTGGGTACAATGAGGCCATGAATCCCTGGAGAAACACTACAAGTTCTATGTCTTTCCGGGGGAGGAAGCCGAACCGAATGAACAGCCTCGTCTGTGTCTCTGTTCCAGCTGTGTGCATTCTGTCCGACACCCCACATTCCCAAAGAGCAATTGCTCAATCCTTCACCTTACTCCTCCTCCAACTTCTGAAGTTTTGCTCAGGGACTCGGTTCAGTTCAAGGGCTTCTAGGGCAGCAGCACACATCTGCAGGTATAGTAAACTATATGTTTTTGGGAAAGAAATATATCCGGAAAATCATTATACCACACTGTCAGACTACCCCAGTGTACACAGCAAATGTGTACACACTACACTGGAAACATCCAACCAGAAAACAGAGGCCATTATTGATTGTCTAATAGAGTATATAAATATGTCTCGCAGCATTTCATGCGCTACTACACACTATGAAGGACTCTGTGTATTGACCAATACGCAAACACACTTCCTCAGGCCACATTTCTCACTTTACACACTTTCCCAGGTCACACTACCCTCTATTATACAAACACAAGTACAGACACACACAATCTCACTTCTTAGAAATTCTCTGAAATTACCAGCTCACAATGTTAAACAGTACACAATAGAGCACATTACAAACTGCCAACAGAAACCAAATTAATTGCGTAACACCACCGGCTTAAGCAATACATATCACGCAACACTGTTTAAGCACTGTACATACACTTATTGCTGCTTCTCTGTAGCCAGTGTATAGTTATAAAACAGGAGCAAATAAGAAATTCAGTTACATTAAAAAAAAAAAGTCAGTGGAGACCTTTAACCTTGTCAGATGCACCCTCGTTTCAATGACTTTGGGTTTTGTTTAACTGACTAGTGCAGAGATAGTCAAGTGGATGCGAACCCCGAAACCTGGGTTTATGTTAGATCAGATGTTAGATCAGAAAAAGGCGGGGTTTTATAGATTTTCATTTTGTTGAGTGAACTAACGACATTCTCTTTTTCTTTTAAAGGTCTTAAATGATAAAGTATATGGTACTAGTCCAAAAATGTTTATGTAAAGCACTGCTGCAAACAAAATTGTCAAGTCCAGTGGGCTTTATTGCCATTTCAACAATATACAGTGCAGTATACAGTGAAATGAAACAACGTGCTATAACAAACCACATAAATTAATAAGACACAGTACTGCACATAATTCTAAATTTAAACAGAAAGGAAAAATAGAAACACTAACTAGGGGGAAAAAAAAGCAAAGTGAAAAAAATGTCTTTTTCTTTATTTATAGAAACAAATTAATCACTCAGGATTAAGAATTGAATGGTGAGTCTTCTTGCCAGTCATGTTAATTGCTTAACTGCTCCTTAACTGCATGCCAGGAATCTTACATAACTGGATGTTTAATATATAAAAAAATAATTAAATACTTCATGTCTATAAAATGAATTGAAAGTGCACCCAGAATTATCCACCGGTATACCATTTGATCCTACTTGGAATGTCCATCGATCAGGCGTAACATTATGACCACCTGCCTAATATTGTGTTGGTCCCCCTTTTGCTGACAAAACAGTCCTTAACCATCAGCATTCGCTTGTTCAGCAATTTCAGAAACAGGTAGCTCATCTGTTGGATCGGACCATGCGGACCAGCATTCACACCTTACGTGCTTCCCGAGTCTTGGCCACCCATGACCCTTCCTTGGACCGCTTTTGATAGATACTACAGACCGGAAACCCCACAAGAGCTGCTACTTTGAAGACCCAGTGCAATTTGGCCCATGCAAAATTCCTTATCCTACTATTTTAATACTTCTAACATCTCAACTTTAAGGACATAATGTTATAATATTATACTGTCATTTTATGGCCAGTGTATGTTTTGTCTGTTAGACTTAACAATCCATTGGTTGAAAACGCATTCACACTTTATCACATTGATTTGTCTGTACAAATAGAAAAAGCCAAGTGGGTGTCCTAAAAATGTCCTGAGACTTTACAGAAGTAACCGACCATCTGGCAAGCAGCCTGTGCAGGATTAATCAGTGACAGAAGTGGTCAAGTGCTGACATGAAGGACTCGAGATCTGGCAGCGCATGTGAATTCCTGGATCAAATCATTTCACCCTCCTGCACACCTAAAGTAAGCCGGCATTGCGACTTGACGGCTCCCCTATTCACTATATATATTGCATGTGCAACGCATAGACAAAGACATATGGTTTCGCGAGGCTATAGCGTGTCCAATAGGGAAGCGCATGGGATTCGGCCTCCGACTGAAAGCCCAATCAAAGAGACCCCCCGAGGATGACGTAAGAGGGGGCGGGGCTGGAACAGCTCACTGCTTGTGTGTGCTGAGCAACCCGAGAGCAACCAGTCACCTCCTCTCTGTGTGTGTGGGTGAAGAGAGAGAGAGAGAGAGAGAGAGAGAGAGAGAGAGAGAGAGAGAGAGAGAGAGAGAGAGATGAGAGAGGGAGAGAGAGAGAGAGAGAGAGAGAAAAGGAGGAGGGAGCGTGCGTGTATGTGTGGCTGACCTCGCACTGAATGGACTGGGATTCTCAGCCACGTAAGTAGTTAGTACACCGCGGGAGATGATGATGCCTTGCTGAAATAAGGGATAGGCCTGGGAAATTCGGCCATCCCTTTTTTTTCCTCCTCTCGATCATCTAAATCGTCGCCAGATTCCGCAGGAGATTTGGGAATTAATTTAAGCGAATTCGCCGCTGCAGAAGGACACCGACCCCTGAAGAGAGAGAGAGTGAAAGAGAGAGAGAGAGAAGTGAGGAAGAAAGATAGAGGGAGAGAAAGAGAGGGAGAAAAGATTACGCATAAAGGTGTTTGCGCGCCGGTCGGTTCGTGTAGCGTGTGCAGCAGACGGCGAGCAGAGCCGAGTGGAAATGAGCAGTGCAACAAGGAGGCCGCTGAATGGAAACGGAGACCTTTCTCAGGAAAGCCGACACCACTGACCGGTTAGCATATACGCCGAGGCATTTCTGCTAGCCAGCACTCTGGGGCATTTAACACTGCTCTTCTGAATTTGGGGATTTTTTTTTTTTTGTTTGCACATGTTTTTTTTTTTTTTTTTTTTTTTTTTTTAAGTGGGTTCCTGCAGCGAAATCATAAAAATCATCCCTTAGATGCCCAGTCGTCAAAATCGCATAGAGCAGGGTAACTTTTTTTTTTTTGCAACCGGATTATATCATATGTATATGATATCAATACCCGGCCGATCTTAATGCAGCACTAGTTTTTGACTGCACAAGAGTCTGCGCTCTTTCCGACATTGTGCAGCTGCTGATCGCCGGGTATGTTCGCGTACACCACGTAGAGTCAAGTAGCTTTCGTTTACTTTAAATGTTTTTTGGAAATTAATTTTTTTTACCACCACCCAGACTAGGCTTTCTTGCCCCCTCCCCTCCTCCTCTTTCCTCACCGTTCCCCAGAGCCCTCGCACCTTAGCTAACCTCATCGAACACTCATGAACATACAGCGCTCCAATCCCATTAACATCGCACGGTATGGGAGAGCGAGGCACAAAGCGCACGAATTGGAGGAGCTGTCTTGTCTACAACAGAGGACTCCTGAGCCGAATCAGAGTTTTAGTCCCAATTTAGGCTCACCGAGTCCCCCGGAGAGCCCGGACTCCACACACCGAGTGTCCTGCATCGGGCATTACCTCTTACTGGAGCCGCTGGAGGGAGACCGCGTGTTCCGGGCCGTGCACTTACACAGCGGGGAAGAGCTCGTGTGCAAGGTAAGGGAGGAAAGAAAGAAAAAAAAAATCCCTCGTGCCACGTCCTAACCTACACGCTGACTTCATATCGTAACGGGGGACACTGTCGGGAGATTAATTATTAGAATGCATCCGAGCTTATTTATTTATTTGTTTTTATTAAACATGGCACTAGATTTTTGGGTCAACGCACAGATGGCTTCCACTTTGTGAGCAAGTGCTCATAGGCCACACAGGGTCATCAGGCTTAAATCATAAGTACAGGACTAGGTTGGCATTAGTGCATCCCATGCAGCAGAATATTACATTTTGATTTCTCCCCCCCCCCCACACTTTTCTAATATCCACAGGATGTGTCAGGCTATTCCTTAAGATCATGACTCATGTCCAGCATTTGAGATGTGACAAAAGAATCAGTATTCACTTGCCTAATAGGCGAACCCAGTGGTAACCATGGTGTTCTGCCCTGTGATCAGCCGTGCTTGTACATTCTGTGCCTGAATGGATTCGCTTTGTTGTAGGAATTTCGGATACAGAGGAATCTCCGATTTTGTAAACGTTGTCTAATGATTGAGGTGACACATGTTCCTGCAGATGGACATTATTTTTATTTTGTACTTTTTTTTTTTTTTTTTTTGGTAGGTGCCATGACAGGTTAAAAGTGCGGAAGAGGTTTGCATATGTGTAGGAGGACCAAAGGTTCATTCATATGGGCAGCAAGCCAGATGACGCTGCTTATACCTTGATAAGATTTAAAGCTTCGATGGCCGCCGTCGGTGTGCTATATTTACCCCACCTCCCTTTTATGTTCCTGTTACTAAGCAACATCAAAGATCAGTGTCTGTTTTGGAGTCTTAAATTTGCTGCAGAGGTGTATGCCTTGCCTTCCGATAGCGCATGGGTTGCAGTCCTTTTGTCTCTCAGCCCCCTCTATTGTCTTACAAAGTGGAGGGTTTTTTAAGTAGAGAGCAGTTTAGATCTTTAAGACCAATAGTACAAGAGGCTCAAAGAACAGTTACTCTGCACTAAACAATTTCTTTGGAATCAGTGACCGTGTCTAATTGTATATAAATCGCTCCCTTCTCTCTCTCTCTCTCTCTCTCTCTCTCTTCCCCCGCTTCCTTCCAGGTGTTCGATATCAGCCGCTATCATGAATCGTTAGCTGCTTACTTTGTACTGGGAGCTCATCAGAACATCAACCAAATAGTGGAGATTCTCCTCGGGGACACGCGGGCGTACGTGTTCTTCGAGAGGAGCCATGGCGACATGCACTCGTTTGTCCGCACTTGCAAGAAGTTGCGGGAAGAAGAGGCTGCAAGACTTTTCTATCAGATAGTGTCCGCTGTGGCACACTGCCACGACAATGGCCTAGTTCTCAGAGACCTCAAGCTGAGGAAGTTTGTCTTCAAGAACGAGGAAAGGTAAGAAAGAAATGTGCAAGACTGTGCAGAAATTAGGCATGTTGTCATTATGTACTTTTCTTGTGTATTTTTCTTTCTGCAACGGGCATATTTTTGAGCGTTCGTGTAATACTGCACCCGGCATAATGTGTGGCCGGGATAATGAAGCCAGAGCGAAGCGCCGCTAAGGCAAATTAGGAATGTGCAATTTGGCCTGACCACGTGCCTCACCTCTAAATTTAGGCTGATGTCATAGCACAGTGTATGACTTTGGGGGGGTTTTCCTATTTAAGCTATGGTAGTAGCACATTCAGCCAAATGAATCACCTCAGCTACTTTTCCTGTGGCTCAGCACATGGAAAAGGAGTCATCGTGGTCACAGTTCTAAATGTGAGCTCAGTGACCTTAACATTCCCATGATGCCGCCTTAATGATTGATGGACTACAAACCTAAAAGGTTATTGCTTAGAGGTAGATGCTTTTTTTTTCTCTCCCTTCTTTGGCCTGAAATAAAACAGCATATGCACACAGATGGGAATAGGCACAAGCATCCAGTAAGAATGTGATTAGGCACCAGAGCTGTGCTGAGTTCCTGACCGGGATGATGACCATGTTAGTGGGTGTTTAAAACCTCGAGCTGTTGTGCATAAAAGCCTGGTTTCCCGGTGGATTAAGTCTGGTTTTGGAGAGAAAAAATGTTTTTTGCAGTGCTGGTTGTGAATCACTATTGTTTTTTTTTTTTTCTTTAAGCAGGCGTAATCTGTGACAGGAGAACTGGCCGTGTGTTTATGTGCAACCAAGCTCTTATTGAAATGGCTGTTCATGTTTTGCCCGGGTGTCTCTTTCAGACTCAGCATGTGTGTTTTTTCCGTTCTGCAGTAGAGGTGTGAGTCATGTACACTGTATGTTATTCAAGGGTTATTTTGAGCAGGCGGCTGAACAGAAACAGAGTTTGAGGTCAGAAGGTGCATGCTCTGTTCACTTTTACAGTACTGTGGTTTGTTGGAGGTCAAGTCGCTTGGACATGTGATCTGTAGTTTAAAGTTACTGAAAATGCAAGGACAACAGGACAGCCAGAATAAGTAAAACACATTTGTGATTTCCCCCCCCCCTTTATGTTTTTCATTCATTGTTATATCAGAGGAAATCCAGGGATTTCCCTATAAATGATGCGAAAACTGTGATGACGAATGCCTGTTTGAATATTTAATCTTTACTTTTAAGATATTTTTTTAACTATCCATCCAAAGGGTGAATTTACTTGTACCATCATGTGGATAATCAATGCAATGCTAAATATTTGTAAAATGATTACAAGATTGTTAGTGGATATTTCTTTGAATAATATTGCATTGAATGATATCTTTTTTTTTTTGCTGTTTTTTTGTATTCCAGGAGCCTTGTTAAGTTGGAGAGTTTAGAAGATACATACCTCTTGAAGGGAAGTGATGACTCTCTTTCAGACAAACATGGCTGTCCGGCTTACGTAAGCCCGGAGATCCTAAACGCCAGTGGCAGCTACTCGGGCAAAGCGGCAGATGTGTGGAGTCTGGGTGTAATGCTGTACACCATTCTCGTGGGCCGCTACCCTTTCCACGATGTGGAACCTAGCTCCCTCTTCACCAAGATCCGCCGCGGCCACTTCAGCATCCCAGAGACGCTCACGCCCAAGGCGCGCTGCTTGATCCGCTGCATTTTGCGGCGGGAACCGGCCGAACGACTGACTTCTCGCGAGATCCTGGAGCATCCCTGGTTCCTGGCGGCAACCGGCCAGGCGGGCACTGCTTACGCCAGAGGAGAGCGTGAAGCAGACCAGATGGTGCCCGAAGCCAACATGGAGGAAGAGCTTGAGCAGTACTTAAGCTGAGCAGCACAAAAAAAAGACATTTTGCCACGTGTTTTAGATGACCGAATGCACTCATACGTTTATCTCTCATTCCATGGAGAAAACCTGGGAAGATCTAGCTTGATGGTGTGGAACACCTTCAGCAAGAACTTCTGGGCAAATGCAAATGTCATTGTTGAGTAATGTAGCAAGACTTATAACTATCTTTAGATTGATTTTTTTTTTTTTTTAGTTTTTGTTTTTTTGTTTTTTTTTGTTTTCTTTTTGAGAAGTGGTGCTCATGGGGTGTACAAGTCATATTAAGCTACAAAATACATGACTGCACAGGAGACCTCAGCCAAGGAGAACAACACCAACATCAAGCAAACTGCAATCACTCCTGTTCTGGTTTATCAAAGTAGACAACATTGTCTCCACACATTGGACTTTAAAAGCATTTCGTTGGCTTTTTGTTGGCTGCATTTGCATATTTATTCATTATGTTTTTTAAAGTATATTACTTACACCATTCTGCTCTTTCATAGCCCTTTAGGCCAATACTATAAAAACGTATATGGCGGCTATTGGTAGAATTACATTATAAGTTGTAAACTCTCCTTTTCATGCTTGATCCTTTCCCCAACTGTGTATTTGCGTTTCTCTCATTTGTGTAAGACCGCATTAACTCCGCTTTCTGTGTTGCATTAAGCTATTCCTTCTAAACTCTTATTGCTGCTTATTTCTCCTTTAGCCTGAACTGAACCTCTTTGAGCCTTGAGACGTGAGGGGGCGGGGCCAACTTGGCCTGCCCAGACCAATTGAATGGTCCATTCCATCTATGTAGACTAGCATGTATTTAATTTTAGTTTCTTTAGTTTTCTGCTGAAATGAAAGAGTTTTTAATTTAAAGCAACAACTATATTTAAATATATTTGCAGGATTTTCTTTCTACCGTTAGATTCTGTTTCCACAAATAATGTAGGCAATACTCTTGACACAGGACAGTTTTAATGTTGGCATTAGAGACTGTCCCAAGGTTTAAAATAAACCAACTTAAGTGCCAGTATTTGTGCCCCTACGCCACCAATGCCGATAACATCCCTTCTCTTTTTACTTTTGATTTAGCGTTTAACACCTCAGTAAACGATGTTACTATGACTACACTGTCTCCAGTACCTCATGTTACTTTTCTACTGCCTGCCTAGGTTCTGTGAAATGATCATGTTCTAAATAGGTACATGTGGACATGTTTTGTGGTATATCAATGTTACTTCAAATTGTGATCTCTAGTTAATGGCATGTACCCTTTTTGAATGCTATAGCCTAGGGGAAGTGTTTTTATTTTTATTTTTTTTTCCTCCCCCTTTTTTTTCCTTCCCTTCGTTGATTTCGTAAAGTAAATCCTTGCAAATTCTATTTTTTAACTGCTAGGAGTTTTTTGAGTTGCCTCTGTAAAAGCATTAGGTTTGTAAGTATTTTTTAAAATATGCTTTCAGGTAGAATGAAATGCCCACATGAGTTGGTGCTAAGTGAAGGACTTTTTTTTCCCCCTTTTTTCCTTTTCTTTTTCTTTCCCTTTGAAGGGGTGGGGGGCATGCATGGTGGGATATCTGCCTCAGATGCTCTGATTGTAATGTAACTGATTTTGGTGTTTTGTCCAAATTTATTCAGTAAATAAAATGTGACCTGCACACTAACAAGCATGTTAATTTGCCATTGAATTCTCCAAAGTTGCCATGTGTTTACTGGGCTCAGTGAAATCACGCTTCCTCAGATGTCAAGTATTGGTGGTCTGTCATTCATAATCTTGGTTTACAGTAGTGGAACTCGATGTACTCTAAGGTTCCATGTGCTGTCCTTCATCTGTTTTCAATGCCTGTTTTTTAACCATACTTCTAAAAAGTGGTTATTTTGGATATGGCATCCTTATAAAATCCAGCACCAACATCCCTACCAAGTAAATATTACATTGTTCGCATTCCGATCAGATTGAAATATGTATTTCCTTAGTAACTATGTTGCCACAAATTTTGCAATTAAAAAAAAAATCACATAGCTTTTTCCTTAATTTAATTATACTAAGCATCTTTTCCCCCAAAAAATAGAGGTGCTAAGTGTCTGGTTGTTGCTAGGATTAACTGGGATAATCAATCAGATTTCAAGTCAAACATACAGGGGATGGCCTAGCGGCAGCAATCTCTCACCACTACATGGATGTTAGGATGTTCTGTATGTGAGATTACCTCAGTAAAACATCAGGGGGTGGGGGAGGTGAAGGAAGATTGTAGTATGTACGCATGAAAGTGGCAGCTATAGTTCTCAGCTACTCTTGGGCCCTTGAGCAAGACCTGTAACCATCCCTGCTTCAGATGCGTCGTATCATGGCCGACTCCAGCTGCATAATATTATTGTGATACGTGAAATAAGAATTTCATTGTGCTGTAATATACATGTGATAAGTAGAAGCCACATTTCCTTTTTTTTCTTCTGACAGTTTTGTTAAAAAAAAAAAAATGCAATCAACATAACTGAAACTAACAGGACAAGAAGAAAAAAAGAATTGTGCCATAACACCAATGCTCACAGGTTAAGAGACCTGAAATAATGAAATCTGACAAATCAGTCATAATCATCATCTTTTCAACAAGTTGTCAGTAGCTTACATCTGACTCGATCCCTACTGGCTGAGGATTCACCCATTGTAAGTAAGTTCTATGCCACTAGGAGCATAATTAATCTTGAATGAACATGGTCGCAATACATTACATTACCTTATTGTGTTATTAACCTCCTTCAACTAAAACTGGCCTCCTACAGCTACCCACGCATGAATCACCATAAATGATGAAATTTATAAGGTCTGCTGAATGGTTTGTTGTTACTTTAAGGGAAATATCAATTTGCTATAATTGCTAGGTATTTATAACTAAACGGACAGTGACAACAAACCTGTTTTCTCTGAAGGTGGACAATGTTTTTTCTGTTAATGCATGTGCACAAAAGTTATACAGATCTTCACTGATCTGCCCGTATACACTCCAAACGGCCTGACAAAACGGTTTGGCCCAATATAAATGATAATTTCTAATAATGAATTATTGTCCACTTCAAAAAAATCGTCTTTAATTAGGGCCCAAGCACTGCAGTGCGAAGGGCCTTCTTGTTTTTCGTCAGGTTATTTGGTGCACCCGGGAGGCGATGGCACAAAGGGCTTGGGCCCATCATCGCTGTTCGGAGCTCTATTAAAATTTCTCTTCTAATAGTTAAATTGTGTTTGGTTACCTGATCCAGCTCTTCTTAACTGAGTAAGGCTGACTCAAATATTCTATAGGGGAAGTTTTTTTAGGCTTGGGTTTTTTTAGGTGTTGTTTTATAATGTACAACATTGTGTAGGTTAGGCTTAAGTATGTGGGTTATCTGAGAAGTTGGATCAGATTGTGCAGGACATTTGGTTTAATTCTGTGGCTGTTAAAAGTTCTCTGTTCTGCACTGCCCCATATTGAGTTGGGCAGGTAATCTGTCAGAGCTGTGCATTTGTGCTGGGTAGCACAGTTTACATCATGCTTTTTAGTTCTTCCAACTCCCCTAGTGTCTCGCTCATACAACACACAGAAGCATAGTCCATGACAAATGGTTCACAAGTACATGCTTTTTTTTTAGGGAATGTTAAGTATGTATATGTTTAGTAAAATTCATGCATTTTATTGGATAGGCGTTTTATTTGATAAAATATCCTATTGAAAAGGCTAATTCTAAACAGAAAATCTACATATACTACGTATCTTCATAATTGAGTTTTAGAATGATTTAGCCTGTACTCCACAGTTTTCAGCACATTAAAAACAATACATGTTATAAGTAGTTTCTAATCACTTTTTAATGTGCTGCAAACTGTGGAGTACAGGCTAAATCATTCTAAAACTCAATTATGAAGATACGTAGTATACGTAGATTTTCTGTTTAGAATTAGCCTTTACAATAGGAGGATAATTTACCCAATAAAATGCCTATCCAATAAAATGCATTGAATTTTACTAAACATATAAGTTTGGAGATCTTAAATTTCAGCTCTTCATTTTTTATGGCCCACTGCACACTATTAGCATTTATTCATATTTTACTTTTACTCTAAGACAAATCTAGACATCTGTGCTTAGGCATGTGAGTACATCCAGGCAAAAGGACTTGCAAGCTGTCTGTGATTAATGACTTGTTCGCTCTGTAGATTCCCAATGATGGACAGACATCTTTGCAAAATGCATGCTGGGTATTCCAGTTAAAGATTACTGATGGATAAGTACAAGTGCTGTACAAGTATAAGTGCTGCCAAAATTCTGTAACTGATGAAATGCTTTTTCTAAACTTGTGGTTTATCATTTGTTATTTGCCCTTAGGCAAAAATTGTTGATGAAAAAGAAATATTCCCCATGCTAGAGTCAACCCCCCCCCCCAAAAAAAAATTATTTCCTGAGGATAATTTCAGTATGTAGAGTATGTTTTTTTTTTATATACATTTTTGTTGGAGTCTGGTAGATGCAAATCTGTGGTTGGTACTATAAAAAAGTGTATAGGACCCCAATGATTATGATAAGATATAATAGTCAGGGGTACTATCTCTTAACTATATATACAGTACTTCTGACTTGGAACTTTTCTTAGACTGTCCTACATCCATCTGGTACTTTATTTATCTATGTTTACACATTATCATCTTCCAAAAAGTCCCATTGCTCAGCAATACAGCTGTCCCAGCATTCCTGCTACTTCTTGAATAGGTCCTAGAAATAAATCTTCTTTTCAAAGCGGAACAAGCACCTTCTGCGTCATTTCTGTCAAAATGACAACCTTTGAGCTGGATCTTCATCTTTAGGAAGAGGGCAATGTCCACAGGAGTCTTACAAAGGATGCAGTTGATTATACAAAGTATACAAAGCAGTTGATTGTATAAAGTATTTATACAAAATAACACCCTCGGAATTAATATAAACAACACCTTATGGATTTGTAGAGTTAGCATTAGTGCACGTCATCGTGTTGAACATCTGGCAGATTATAAGTGTGGTCATATTGAAATAAACACCTCAACACCTTTGTCAGAATGTCTTAGTTACTCTTTAGCATTACTGCACTGTATAACACATGTTCAACTCTGACTGCTTTATGTTGTGAGTATAGTTTCAGAATAATAATTATTATTGTTTTGTTGGATTCATTACATGATTCACCCACGGCTGTCATACTCCTATTTATTACATGTGTGACATTCTTATTAGAAATGTAGAACAGTAGATATTTGGAAAAACACAAAACATTTTCACGCATGTGTGGTTTATAAGTCTGTTCCCCTTTAGAGTTCTGAAGCAATGCGAACATATGACGTGGATACTTTTTTTTTGCTCTTTCCCACAGTAGTCTGTTCTACTTTTAATCAATGAGGAGCTCTATGTATGAAAGGAATGGGTTTATTCACGTGCAATACTGCCACCTGCTGCTCACTCCAACTTACAGTTATTTCGTAATATTATAGGCTGAGATGGCGCTGTATTTTTTCAACGGGTGTGAGTTTTTTTAAAATAGTTTTTAAGTTCAACTGCCACACACTTTACACTTTACACTTTACACTTTTACACTTTACACTTTACACTTTACACTTTACACTTTACACTTTACACTTTACACTTTACACTTTACACTTTACACTTTACACTTTACACTTTACACTTTGTTACACTTTACACTTTACACTTTACACTTTTACACTTTTACACTTTACACTTTACACTTTACACTTTTACACTTTACACTTTACACTTTTACACTTTTACACTACACTTTACACTTTACACTTTTACACTTTACACTTTACACTTTACACTTTACACACTTTACACTTTACTTTTACACTTTACACTTTACACTTTNTACACTTTTACACTTTTACACTTTACACTTTTACACTTTACACTTTTACACTTTACACTTTTACACTTTACACTTTACACTTTACACGTTACACGTTTACACTTTACACTTTACACTTTACACTTTACACACACACACACACACACACACACACACACACACACACACATACAATATATATACATATAAAATATAAAAATAATGTAGTTTCATTAACAATAAAAAAATTAAATAAAAAAAATTCGGCATTAAGTAATGTAAAAAAATATATAAAATAAATAAATAAATAATAAATTTTCTACATTACTCCATATATCATTCATATATATATATATATATATATATATATATATATATATATATATATATATATATATATATATATATATAGTAAAGAATCAAATATACAATAAATATTATAAACAACCCAGAATATGAACTAGTTTTGATGACTAAACGGATTCATAAGGTTCAGGAGATAGTCATCTGGAAAGTATTTCAGTTTACAAGTTTACCTTGTCACAAGCTCATTTGTAACATTTCTTGCCTTCTTAATGTGATTTAGACCATAATTATCTTGTGCAGAAAGGGTGAAACAATGAGTACACAGTGAATAACCCAATTAATGCTGCAAATACTACTGTACAAATCCATACTATGGCATTATACATGCAGTTAAGTAAAGAGAAAATACAGTCCATAAGTACTTTAAAAGATGAAAGTTGAAAAGAGTCTGAAAAAGATCAAAAATTCTATGTGTATCCTCAAGTCTCCAAAACCATCAAATGCTAGGATGAAACAGGCTCTCAGGGATGTCTTGGGAAAGAAGATCAAGAGCTACAAAGGACATGTTTATTAGAATTACCAGCCTTAGAAACCAACAATTCATATAAATACTTCATATAAATACCTCTCTGAGTTCAAGTGCATGCCTTTCAGTAGTTTCTTTCCCCCACAAGGAGCATCCACCGGTTCTGAGATCTTTCTCCGAGGAGGTAGATATGGAGACTCCAGCCTTGGCTTTTAGTCTCAAATCGCTGCCTCCAGCCTGCCGTTTTCCCAGACCTGCTTACCGAGGTGTCCAGGTCCTGAGATCATCCATATTCGGCATGCTTCTTTCCCCCAGTCATAAATTATTATTACAATATAATGGGGCTTAAAAATTATTATTATTCCGTCTTCCCTTAAAATCGCATTCCTCATTCAGGGTGTAGTGTATGTGTGTGCCCTTATTCCATCCAGGGCCCATAGACGCCTGCCTTAAGCCCATAGGCACAGACTCCCCGTGATCCGAGGGAAGATCGGATATAACGATATAAGATGAATTAATGAAAGAGTGCATCTATGGGAGATCCCTGGGGTTGAGAGATGCTAGTTGGATCTCTTCCCGGGGTGCTGCCTCTTCCCTTAAGGCTCCAGTCCTACCCACCAAGCAGCTTCGCTACCCTCTGCCTTAGTGGGTAACACTTATTCAGCGGATATTGAGGCTGGTTTGTCCCTGCACACCATAGCAATCTTGCAGGCCTATACAGGATGATCTGTTGAAAAATCTAGATCAAGGGGAGGAAGTCAGGTATGAAGACATTCTGGAGAACCATTAAGGAAATAGCTCGGGCTCTCTGGCAGTCTATGGCATCTCTAGTCTCCACAGAAAGACATCTGTGGCTGACGCTGTCATATCTGAGCTCTGAGACAAAGACAGGGCCTTTCTCCTGGATGCTCCTGTTGTCATGTCTGGCCTGTTCAGTGATTCTGTTTCCATGGTCATTGACAGATCTCTAGCAGCATGGGAAAAACTGCTAAGTTGTGTTCCAGTGGGTCCTGCAGATTAAGAAAATAGAAACTCTCCAGTTCAAATCTTGGGCACCGTGTTTCAAATGCCCTGGTGGGGTCACAGCAGCTCTCTCAAGGGTCAGGAAGGCAATGTCCCCTGAGCAAAAGGGCCATTGGTTGTGGCCTAAATCAAGTCTGAGGACTGTTTCGTGAACATCGACCTAAAGGACACCTTCTTTTCGCTTTTCCATCGAAGTCTTCTTCCGTTTGGTCTGGCTCTCTCAACCTGAACTTTCACCATGTGTATGGATGCTGCCCTGGCTCCTCTGAGACTTCTCTGAGGCATCCATATCCTAAATTACATAGACAATTAGTTGTTTTTGGTTCAATCGGAGCAAACGGTGGCTCAACATCAAGATGTCATGCTTGCCTATACAGGGGATTTGAGGTTATGACTAAATGCAGAGAAGAGTATTCTTTCTCCTTACAGTGAACCTCTACTTAGTGTAGGATTCCACCTCAATGCTGGTATACCTGCAACCTACTGTATCAGTGCTGTCCTAGCGGCAGCAATAAAGTGAGAGCAGGCCAGAAGCTCACTGTAAGCCAGTCTCATAAACACCCACCGTAGTGCCGCTCAGCCTTCTGTACATGAGAACTCTACAGTGGTGGCTCAGGAGATAAGGTCTTTCCCTCCGGGTTCGTACAACCATGGACATGCTGTCCATTTTGCTTGACCTGAAGCCTAGATCTGAGGAACCACTATGTACTGGTCCATGTAATGTTTCTCGTCAATTCTATGCCCTCTCCAGACAAGGGGCAAGGCCCAGAGAATAGAGTCTCTACCCGACATGGTGGAGCAGATGGGGGAGATTTTACAGAGCCCAGTTGGTTTCTGACTCAGGATACAGTGAAAAGCGTCTATGCACTCAGTTTGTTTTGTATAGCTAAAAAATCATGTTACAACTGGGATATAAATTCAACCTAAATGCAACAAACAAAATAAAAAAATTATAGCCACTCCAAGAACGTATTTATTTAGTTGTCTATTTAGCTTACATAAGGAAGGAATCAACCATGGATAGATACAATTATATTATAATTTAAATATTAATATTATAATTATATATAATTTAAGAGTATAATGAAGCTCTGTGGCAGAGAAAATCCAAATCTTCGTCAGAAAAAATTAAATCTCAAGTACTTCAAGTGATCGATAGGTGGCGCCAAATAACGATACGTAAAGCTTTCAAATGTGACATTGGAGAAGTCTGGTAAGGGACGGGAGAAATGAAATAGAAGTGAGGAAAAGAAAGGAAAGAAGAAGATGGAAGTAAATGGAAGTAAAAAGAACGGAAAAACGAATTATGAACCCAACATTCCACATTTCTTATAGTTTTGGACGCAGGTTCGAACTGACGCAAGGCTGAAATCGCCCTATAATGCGCAAAATTGCTGACACGATAATAATGTGAATGTGAACGAAAATTAGCTACTTGTCACTCATAGCTATTAATATCTGTGTGAGCTGATTTGATTCTTTTCATTCATTTGATTCATTGATTCAATTCATGCATACTCAATGTACTTATTTAACATTTAACACTTATTTTATTAAAAGTCGCTTTTTCATTCCATGGTTAGTAGGGTTGTATCATTGTATTTATGTTTATATAATAATAATAATAATAATAATAATAATAATAATAATAATAATAATAATAATAATGTGTTCATATGATTCACAGAATACATTTTAAAGACGCTGTTGTATGAACAATACAACATTTTATTTCGAATGCTACAAAAATGTCAAATGATATATAGTATAATAGATTCACTGAAAGGTACAACTACTACCGTGTATATATTAGCAAAGGGAATTTAACAATAAAAATAAACAAGTACAATAATAAAATGTTCCTAAGTGAGGAATGATGGAAAGGTGAAACGCTGAGCAAAGAGAGATAAACTCTCGCACTGGCCGAGGAGAGATGAAGAAGTGCGTAGATTAGCTGTGATTAGTCGCACAGCGCACAAGTGGCCCCTGTCTGAGAGATGTGAGTATTGTAAATGTCTTCTTCTTGTCCATTGGTAGAATATTAATGTTTATACCGAGGAAGAGCATTACGGATACAATATGACCTTTAAAGGTTATCTGGTTTGTTTTGACGTATCCCTTAAACGTGTTTCCCGTCAGAAAAAGTCCAAATAAACTTGAGGTAAGAACACTTTTTTTCTCTCTCTAATAATCAATAGAACAGTTGTCAATATATAGTTGAACACATGAAAATAAAAAGAATATAACACAAAAAATATTGACGATATGATAGCTTATGTATCTATTATTATTATTATTGTTGTTGTTGTTGTGGTTATTATTATTTTTAGTACTGTTATTGTTGTTATTTGTATTGTTGTTATTATTATTATTATTATTATTATTATTATTGTAGTAGTAGTAGAATTTTGTATAGATTTTATTTTGCTTTATAAATTTGCTTGTTTTGTGTTTTACTGTTGGTGTTTTACCTAACAATGAGGAATGTTTTTATGATTAAAAAAATAAATAAATGTCGCCCCCTAGTGAAAAAATGTGAAAAAAAATCATATGATTAAACAGAAGTAACCCCTGTAAATTTAACATAATACCAGCATTTATAAACTTTTTTTTGTTACATTATTAATATTATATATTATATATATTATATTTACTATAATATAATATAAAATGTTTATATATATATATATATATACATATATACATAATAATATTAATAATAATTCTTAATAATAATTAAATGTGTGTGGAGTTTGCATGTTCTCCCCGTGCCTCAGGAGGTTTTTCTCCGGGTTCTCCGGTTTCCCCCCCCGGTCCAAAAACATGCATGGTAGGTTTGATTGGCACCTTGGAAAATTGTCCCTAGTGTGTGAATAGTGTGTGTGTGTGTGTGTGTGAGTGTGTGTGTGTGTGTGTGTGTGCCCTGCTCTGGGTTGGCATTCCATCCAGGGTGTATCCTGCCTTAATGCATATAGACGCCTGAGATAGACACACAGGCTCCCCGTGACCCGGAGGGGGAGGGAAGATCAGATATACGGTACGGTAGATAGAAGATGAATGAATGAATTATATATTATACATATTATATTTACTATAAATATATAAAAATGTTTATATATATATAATATATATATATATATATATATATATATATATATAATATATATATATATATTTGACATGAGATCATGAAAATCTCACAAAAAAATCTCACAAATAAAAGAAAAAAAAAGTTGCTGAATGGATATTGCTTTACTATCCAAAAATATTCCAAACAAGAAATCAGTTATAGATGGTATAAAAAGTCTAGTAAGAAAAAAATATAGCAAATGCGCAAATCTATAAATCAGTGAAAAGAGCACAAATAAAGATGGCCATTTGTTACTAATCTGGCTTAACTTTATTCTCTGAACAGTCTTTCTAAACAGATGCACACAAATAGAGTGTATTTCATGTTTTGTGTTTAAATAGAGTAAACCTTACATTTTATAGGGTCTTTTCGCAGTGTCTACTATAAATGCCCCAGTAAAGCCAATGACCAATGATTTGTAATACTGTGAGAGCTCTTAAAAATTTAGTATGTCATAGAAATAAATCAGAATTGATGATAAGTCAGTGAAAGTGCGTGGAATTAGGCTTAATTTCAACTCTACAAAACATGGACACTACATCGTTTGAATGAATGCTTGCTTGGTCTATTTAATGATGTTTGCTGAGCTCACAACCATTTGGAGGCTCTAAGAACACAGCAGGTCATAACTGCTGGTTATGGCACACTGATGATCCTTTCCTGCTGCTGGGGTCTCTCCATGGTTATTTATCTTTCTTTTTTTCCGCTCCTTTCCTTCCTGGTACCAGAACAGAAGCTGCTCAATCTGAATCCAGGATGTCAGCAAGTACTGACCTTTTATTCACTACCACATATTTTTCAAGTTCATAATGATCCAGCACTGTGTTGAAGATGCATTCTGGGGAAATTCTGCTAGTGAAGTATTTTCCTGTCTCTTTAAAGAGGTCATTAAAAACTTGAGTTGAGACAGAATTGAAATGGCACTTAAGATTACAGTGATTATTCCAAAGGGCCATGGAAAGAGCTACGGACAAAGTGCGTATTGCATTAATAATGTACAGGTGGATTTTAGAGAATGTATTTAGATATGTGTATATGTATGTATATATTTATTTCTGTATGTATATATATATATATATATATATGTATGTATGTAGGTAAATATGCATGCATGTATGTATGTATGCACGTATGTATGTATGTATGTATGTATGTATGTATGTATGTATGTATAAGGACCTCTTGTAGCTATTGTTTTTCCCAGTTTTTACTTCTGGTCTTGTAATTGAAAGGTGTTTCAGCATGAGCCCTCCAATCCTTCCCATTATCTTTCCCATAGGATCTTGTTATGTACTTCTTCTTAATTTTGACAGACTAACGATTATTTTCACTAACGATGCAGCAATCAGCTGTTTAACAACAGAGGAGCTAACTGCCTAACTACTTTTTGGCCTTCTTCAAAATAATTTTTTATCTGTCAGGATGCACTTTAATCTCAGTCACCCTTTGTACAAATTCCATGGAAGTACATAATATAATATCTGATATTTTCTCTGCTATTTTCTGCACAAGGTCTGACATGTGTCATGCAACATTTAGACCCTTCTTTCATCAATCATTCCAGTCATAACCAAATGGAATAAAGAGACGTTAATCAGAAAAACAACACTCAAGATGCAAGATAATGGACCCAGCGGAGGCTGACAGTGATTTTAGGGGATTTGAAGTTCACAGAAGGCTTTTAGACAAATTGCCTTTTGCTGGACTTTATTAAATGGCACATAAATGGTTTTGAAGGAAATGGGAAAAAAATCCTGAATATTTAAATGATTAATACCCTCACCCATGCACACACACAACACACACACACACACACACACACACACACACACACACACACACACACACACACACACACACACACACACACACACCCAGAGAAACACTCGAAAAAGTGATTTACTTAAATATATATTAGCTAACACTGAGTGCAATCAGTTCCTCCAGCTGAACTTACAACTATAAAGAACAAAAATGTCCATTTTTGCTGTGCGAAGCTGCTTTGAGACAATGTCCATTGTTAAAAGTGCTAGACAAATAAAAATGAATATAACGATAGTCTATAAAAACTATTGTTGCACTGAAATGAAATTATGGCTAGCAGAATAAAGCAGCCCTAATGTATTTTCAGTGCTTTCCTATATAGTGAAGCTAACTAACTGCTTCCTCAAATCTACAGCAGACGTTTTGGCAGCTGTGGCTTTGTTTTTGCTTTTCAAGTGGTCAATTATATGGTCAGTGAACAGTATTATTGAGGCCTCATGATGACAGTAAATTGGTGAGAGAGTGTGTGTGTGCTGTCTTAGCCCTCTCACACCCTTTTGTCAATACCCAATTATCCTCCCTGTTGCCTCTTCCCACTGATGGCGAATTCTGAAAATAGCAATGTGGAGCATTGTCTCCTAATTGCAGCTAACTCTACTCACTTGCTGTATTGATCACATATTAGAGGCTCCTCCTACACAGCAGAGGCTGCCTGGAGCCATGGTGAGGATTAGGGGTTGTCTAGTCCATTCTCCAATCACCATCGCAAAAGACTTCCATTAGTGTGCATTCACACGACGCTTTTTGGAATGTATCCTTAAGAAACACACTGAGGGCCTTATGCGCTAGACAGATGGACTCCTTGGCTTTTTAGCCCATGTCTTCTGAGAATCCGATTTATCAGAAGCCCGAGCTCAGAGGTTGCGTTGTTAATATTTTCTGTGCTTACATAATATAGTTGCATTTTCTAAGCATTTCAAAATGTGTTGCTTTCCACTGGTCGGGGTTATTTCTGAAGTGCACCTTGATGTATTTTTTTTTCTTCAGCACTTCAGTTTCCAATGCACCTATTGTAGCACATACTGTAATAAACCTTAAGGCACTCATTTGAACTGTAATGTGTCCAACAATTCAAGAGCCCTAGAAATTAGATTGTGAAGCCATTTCAGTGATTACTAGAGCTCAGCATCATAATAGCATGGTCTCTAATAAAGCCTTCCTCTGAAGGACTCTTTGATTCAATCACGAGGTTAACTTTAAATGAGCAGTTAACTCCTTTGGTGCACACTTTTGAAAGGCAGTACAGAGGCAAGCCTGTAGGGATCCCAGTAGGGCCATGTTTGATCCCAGAAGGGCCATGCGCAGGTCACAACTGGCCAGTTTCAGTGAAACACGCTGGGTGTTGGGGATCCTAGAATGTGCTACATATAGGAACAATCTGTCGCGGCACAAAGCCGTAAAGCTATTTTGGCAAAAAGTGATGACAGATTTCAGCCAAATGAGCCAACATGAATACTGGAATTTCCTTGAATACTGATGTAATATTGCAATGCAATATAAACTTACTTCAATAAACAAAAACCCAACTCCCATTATGCTGCAGCAATTACTAGAAGGCGTTGTGACTCTGATATAAGCTATTTTCAGTTGATCTTCATGCTGTTTTCATAAGTATCTTGTCATAAATATTCTGATGGTATGCTGTGCTTCATCAGGAAACCATGTTCCCAAATACAAAGTAAGTAAATACAAAGTAAATAAATATGCATTGAGCTAATAATATTCATTATCTGTCATTAATAGTCTGCCTTCATTTCTGTATCTAAACTGGCATGCCTCATTGCTCTCAGCGACTGAATGCCAATGAGCCTAATATCTAGGCTCACAGCAAGCAGTCTGAAAGACAAGAAAGGATGCTATGCTTCTTGGCAGTGTGTTCCTTCTGCCTCATCACTCAGTTGCCAATATGTATTCAAGGTGACTTGGATATTTTACCATCCATTTATGAAGTTGAATGTGTCATGAAGTAATTAGTTGTGCTCTAAACAACTGAAGGTTTCTGAATCAAGGACACCGAATGCTGCACATGCATTACGCTTAGAACCACTTATTAGATCTTTAAAGTCAAAGAAGTAATAGGCATGGGGGAGGATGTCTTTAAAAAGGTATCTGCAAGCAAGTCCCTTGTTAATGCACAGAGCTCAGTGTGGGAAAAGTGCCACGTGAGCAGGTGAGCAGCTCAGATACGATTTTCCCTAGTGACCAATTATCCAGAGCTGTTTGTCCACATGGTGGAATGGCCTTTGCTCATGTGGGGGTCAGCAATTTGGGTGTTGTTTGGATCTATTTCTTTCCCAGATGTACAAGCTTTTTTTCTTCTAAGGTTATGCTAAACACAGGCTGCCTAATGGAGTGTATTTGGAAATAAAACATAATCTGCCTTTAAATGCTTAGGCAGAGGAGAAACTCGAACCATCACACACACACTGACAAGACCTTGCTCTATGGTAAAGCCATAGAATACCTGCCAAGGTCAGGTGTAAAAACATGTTAAGGTCAGTTGAAGCCCAGCAGAATGCAATGTAGAGCATCCTCTAGTCCCCTGGAGCTCTCCGACCCTCACAGAGAGGCAATATATATATATATATATATATATATATATATATATATATATATATATATATATAATTAAAGGATGCAAACTGAAATACAAGCCAATAGTGAACATCTGTTTCCAAGCAGGTAAATTAGAGTCGGATGGAAAATTGACAGGATCTGTACTTAATAATTCATAACAAGGTACCTTCAATATCTATCATTCTATAATGTATTATATATGTGCCATGTATGTGTTTAGAGTCAGGTTTCTAATGTGAGTTCATTGAATTTCACTGAATTTATTTTACAATTTCTAAGTCGATTTGGGTAGTATTTGAATCCACTTTCATATATATATGTGTGTGTGTGTGGATATATATATATATATATATATACTATATATATATATATATATATATATATATATATATATATATTGATATTTGTTGTGTTGATAGATAGATAGATAGATAGATAGATAGATCGATAGATAGATAGATAGATAGATAGATAGATAGATAGATAGATAGATAGATAGATAGATAGATAGCTATTTAATTTCATAACAGTCTCTCATCATTCAAAACAGTAAATAAGTAAAATATTGTTCTAATTTCAACAAATATATTGATGTCCAAAAGTAATTACTTACTTAATGTTCAGTGCCCAAAACCAGCAATCCTTCTTGTTCATTATTATATTTCTATTATATTTATAATAAAGCATGTCAAAAAGTCATTTCTGAATTTAATAGCCTGACAGTGTTTCATTATGACAGGTGGCCAGCAAATTAGTGACGAATTAATTCGGGAAATTCATCTGGACTTTTTCCCAGGTACATTGGGTGCAAGGCTGGAATAAATTTTGAATGTTTAATCCCAGGACATAATGCACACTCACATTCACACACTTATCCACACCTAGGGGCAATTAAAAAAAAAATACAGAATCCACCATGCATATAAACTCCATACGGTAATCCGCGTTCGAACCGATCGAACCCGTTAACCCGGAGCTCAGGATCAGGATCACGTTCAGGATAGAAGAAGCAGCTATATTTTGCCCCGTAACTCCAACTGAATTATTATTAATAATTAATCGTTATTAATATTTATGGGTACTGAAGAATAGGGATGGTTAAGGCCTCTGTAGACGCGAGCGGCAACATCAGGGAAATGAGAATTGTCCAGAGTTGGAGCCTGGGTAAAAATTCCTCCCTGTGTGTGAAGGAGCCTGAAAGCAGTGTGGAATGTGCTTGTGAAGTTTCTCTGCACAAAACTAACTTGGAGAAAAGTATGCCTAAGATCGTTGTACAGCCTCGGGTCTCACTGAGAACACTAGGCGTTGCGCTTGCGACCTTCGGCCTGCAGGCGGCGCTGACGCCAGCGTGCGCGCGCAACCACCGGGAGCGGACAGTGCGAGGGGAGGAGCGGATCCGGAGTTAAAGTAGCCGCGCACGATGATGCGCGTAAGAGACACAGAGCACAGCTTTCTCGCTCGGGCATCTCCAGGTTTCGGACTGGGGGTGGAGAGAGAGGGGGAAAGCCTGTACCGCGGCGCTGTCTGTCAACTTTGGCACGGCGTCGTGAAAGACGCGCACGAGTCACCGGCGGCGAGGAGCGCTGACACCGGACAGCGCGCGCACGGCGGGGGTTACTTTTGCGCCGCGCGGTTAAAAGGCACTGGATGAAGAGAGAGAGAGAGAGAGAGAGAGAGAGAGAGAGAGAGAGAGAGAGCGCGCACCCGAGCGACGGGAGAAAAACAAGGACGCGCTTCGGGGCGACTTCGGGAGGTGAGGTGACATCCCTGATTTAGTCGGGGCTTCGTTTTGTTCTCTCTTTGCTTGAACGAGTGTCGCGGGCTCGAACGGAAGACGCGCGTACGGGGTTTTGTTTGCGTCTCCGGCTATTTCATAAAGAGCACCGGCGCTTGTGCCATCCTCTCCAGATGTCATCATAACCGCGCGGGGTGTGCGGCTTCGGTGCGGCGCGCATGCGCATCGTGTGGCATCAGCCGGCAGGGAGGAAAACTAACTTGGTGTTCTGATTTTTAAAGCCTGTCTCGTTATTTTGTGTATACACCAAGAAAAAAGAAATACAATAAAAAAATAGAGTAATAACAAATATCATAAATAAATATGCTTACATATACGTTTAGTGTAAAATGCCTTATTGTTTGTGAAAATTGTGATTGAATAAACAGGCTTTTATGATGCAGGCAAGATCTGTACTAGGAATGCACTCATGTCAATTTATATCTATTTACAGATCATAATGTTTTGGACATCCTTTTAGTGAGTAATCTCTGCTATGGACTGATAATGAATCATCAGATGTGTGCTGCTAGTGTGTACAATATCCTACAGAGTAGACTGGGCCACAGAATCAACCTGATACTGTGTATAAGGTCCCACACATCCCTAATCTGTTCGATTGAAAACAAACAAACAAATGAAAAGCCGCTTTGTTTTATGATCATGGCTTATTATTATGCCTCAAAAATTGTTAAAAGTAGAATGTAGGTTCTGTTGCTCTTTCATGTGCAGTTTCTTGAGTTTTATGTGCACTATAAGAAACAATATATGTGCCAAAGACAATGGCTGAATTTTAGTTTATATCTCGAGCAACAATATGGATGCAGCCTTGCTTTCTTTAGGAGTTTTACTAGCAGGGCTATAATTGATGGCATTTACGAGGACATGCATTACTTCTGTCATTCATTCTTTTTTAGATTTCTGGCATTCGCCCATAAAATTCGACTGCATTTAATTGCGCAGCAAAAGTTGCATAGGATCCAGATGGGCATGCGGAACTCAAGATGTCTGGTAATGAGAGCGTCTGTAGTTTACCAGCGGAAGGACAGAGAATGTCTCACGCGAGACACAGCGCTCGGCCCGACATAATCTTTGTAATGTCACATTAAATCATGTCGTACTGTCGTGTTCTTTCACACGTAGAGGAACAGGTACAGATGTATAGCTCATCTCTCAACGGAATTGTAGCACTGTCATATTGCTTGAGAAAAGACAGAAGAGTCTAACACTTGCACTAAAAATATTGGAAAATCTATCAGGTAACGTGGGCATGCGAGAGATTAAAGGCTTCTGGCACGGATATCTGCAGACACACTAATGGTTCTGATTCTGCTTAGGTGAGAGTCAACAAAGAACCTATTAACTCAGGCATGTAAAAGGTATACATACATTTATACAAATATCTATTAATGCTGCTATGCATAGAAATTATAGGCATTACGGTGAGAACTCGCACTGCATAGTTGCACAGTTTTAGTCCAGACTAAGAGCAAAAGCATTTCCTATATTCGCCGCCGAAGCAGACCTGATTATAATCTCTTCTGCTTTGAGATTCTGTTTGAATACTGAAGACTCTGTTGTTACATATCAAACCTCTAAGAATGTTCACTAGCAGTAAGATGGTTTGGCTGATATGATGTCACTATGTTTTCCTGTTTATTTTGGTTATTGAGTAAATATGGAGTGTTGATCCTTTTTATTCCCATTTATTTCTCGAATGATTCTTTGACTTAAATGTGATATTTAAGTCATCATCATATTTTGGGTTTAAACTGTTCTTTAAACGCATTGTAATTGCATATTCCTGTTAGTTTTAAAGCAAATATACACAGATACAGATCATCTTATGTTTGTAAAATGTTGCTGTTCTGTCCATTGTAAATGGTTTTGAGATTTAATTGTGTTTTTAGGTCCCGATAAGGATAAGGTTTATTACTGCTGGAAAGAAAGCAGTATCATTCTACATATAAAGGGTTGTTCTGTAAGCAGGGATGACATCATCATTGGCAACAAGCAGTGGTTTGGATTCACACATTTAGACCTCGGTTATGGTAGAATATACGGAACATGATTATAATTATAGAATATACAGAACATCATTTGAATTATACAGTATGCAGAATTTCTTCTTTGTTTGATGTTTTCTGAAGGTTTTCACATATGAACACAAACCTGAGCAGCTAGAACAGTCATTGCTATTTCATAATCTCTGTTTTAGAAGAAGTGCTTGACTGCATTTACAGATTTTTATACCAGCAAATATGTCCTTAACCTAAATGTCACGGCCACTCTTTTAGTCTCTCTCGAGTCTCTTCAATCTCTGATTGAGTTTTAGATGCAACTTTCTTTTCACCGTGTTTATTCAATGTTAAGCTAAGGTATTGAGTTAGTTCTTTTCTGCCCTGGATATGACATCCAAGATGGAACAGGACTGCACAGCTTTACTCCCATTCTAAAAATCCAGTCAGGTCATGTAGCGAATGTCATTTCTGTACATCTTGGGGTATGGGTTGTTTGGTGATTTCACAGAAGTTACAGATCACTAAGCAGACAGCTGGAGGCTCTAAAAAAATATTATTTCTTTTTTTTTTACACATTCCTTTTTATTTATTTATAGTTTTATAAAAAAAAATTGTCATGATACAGAATGTATCTGGTTTAGACCTCTGTTAGAAATGAGACCTACAGTCGAAAAAACAAACAAACAATCAACTTAGTAGTCTGATGGGTTTTTTTTCCTTTTGCGTGGTCAAAAAGAATTTTGAAAGAGTTTCATTAATCCTCGTTGACCTGTGCTTAAAAGGACGCGTAAAAAATTCTGATCAAAGCGGAGAGGAAACAGAGATCTTACTTTACATGACATCTAGATGGCAGTGAAACAGATGAGTTAAAAATTAACCCACAGTAGCCGGGCTGCTGAGAAGGCTGGGGGTCTTACGACATTCTGTTTCTTGGGTCCTGAAGCAAGACCCTGTGCTTCACCTTTAATGGTGGACCATTACATCCTAGATGTTGACCAGTGCGAAACAGATGAATTAAAAATTACACCCACAGTAGCCGGGCTGCTGATAGGAAGGCTGGGGGTCCGAACCCTGGGATCGACATTCTGCCATTCTTGGGTCCTGAAGCAAGACTGCTGTTTCCATTTTGCTTCAGTAGGGGTGCCATATAATGGTGGACCATGTACTCTGACCCCAGCTTCCCATATGTGTGTGTGCTGTAATGTATATGCGACAAATAAATGCTATTCTATTAAAATTCTGGATCATCGCGTTTGTGCTGACTGTGCCATATGATGGTGGACCATGTACTCTGACCCCAGCTTCCCATATGTGTGTGTGCTGTAATGTATATGCGACAAATAAATGCTATTCTATTAAAATTCTGGATCATCGCGTTTGTGATGAAGCCACACGTTTGAACTTGCTGAATGGCATTGAACAGGTTGAGCTTTTATATGAAAAATATACACACTGGCCAGAACTAAAGGACTAATATATTTGGTAATGTAGAAGGAGCAAAAGATTATGAGCACACTGTACCGTTTTGAAATTCTTAAGGGACTCTAGGAAGAATGAGAAGTGATCTGCACCTGATCCTTCACCCTCAAAAATCCCCCTGCACAGTGCATATGGCCACAGCCATGCTCTCGGGTTATTTATTTATTTATTATCATTTTTTTAAACAAGGATTTTATCATAATTCAAGTCATACACACGTCTAGCCTTGCTACTATCAGTTTATTTCCATACAGAGCATTAATTTTTTATGTGGACCGCTGCTGCTCTGTGCATGGCTGTGTTGGATACTGGTCTGGTACCGTCAATATATTGGAGAAATGTGGAGAAAAATGTTTGCGAGTCCACAGAGAAAACAGAAAGCCATGTTTAGCTGCATCTATAACTCATGATATTGCATTAGGTATGTACCGATATTAGATTTCCTATATTGGAATATTGCGCGACCTTTCATAGCTTACAATCTGTTCAGGATATTTATTTAAGACAAGAAAAACGGCCGCATTGCTAAAACAAAATTCCTCTGTCAGCGGTAGGAGTGACAGTTCTGCCTTCCACATTTTTCAAACTCTCACAGAACTGTCATTCTGCGAACAGAATTACAGAACGGATTCACTGAGATGGATACATACAACGCAGCAATGCTGACTTCTAATTTGTCCAAATTAAGGATTCTTTGCCAAACAGATGTTGCCTTCAGATATCAAGAGCGTTCATTCTGCCCAACGAGTGTCTCCAGCAAGCTGTTTTTGCATCAGAATCAAGCAAATTGTCCATCGTAGCAGAATCTCCATCTTTGATATAGAATTGATCAAACAAAACCGGGGTATTGATGTAATAGGAAAAGAATTAAATACAGGATTTGGATTATACCAAAATCATTCATTCCATAGCAATTTGCTCACGTTTCACTGGCCTGTTTTTTTCTTCTTCTTCTTCTTTCTTGAATGTAACAGGACAAAGAATAAAGTTTTTGTAAGAGGACAAAGAATAAAGGTTGTCATAGTAGCGAGAAAAAACAAGAATCGGGAAAGTCCTCTGTCCTAAAGCTTCCTCTGTCCCATTGCTTTAGTGCTGGCACATAAATGACTACAAAAGTTCATTAAACACTTCCTTACCGAGCAATTAATGTATTTCTTTGTTAAATAAAGCACGTTGTTTTACAAAACGTTTAATGTTTTTATTAGGCTTAGATCATGTTTCCCTGAATGAGTTGCAGTAACAGGAACGACCCCTACCGTCATCATGCATTAATACACCCCTGAGTTACACCTGAGAGTGGTGTAGCTTAGTGGTTAAGGTGCTGGGCTGTTGATCGAAAGGTTTTGCCAAGCTGCCACCCTTGGGTCCTTGAGCAAGGATCTTAACCCTCTGTGCTCCTGGGGCGCCGTATCAGTGCATTATACTTGTTGAATGTCCCAAGAAGGTTTCAGCAGGGTGTCGGGTGTCTCAGCTTATCTCATGAGTTTAGAAATAGAGTCCGGTTTGTACTTTAAAAAGAATGAACGCTCTTTATTTTTTTTCCATAAATCAAATGGAACGGTTCCGATGGAAACAGGCTGTCAGATGTAGTTGCAAAAGAAGTGATGCTGAGGCCTGTTATGCACTGGGGCATTATGTAATAATTTATTTGGCAAGTAAATAATTGAATCAGGCCTCAAGGATAACAGCTCCATCTAGGGCAAAAGTGCGAGCTCAGGTGGAAGCTCACACAGATGATTTATGATTTTCCGCTATGCACTCGGCCTCCATGGACAAATACGGCATGGTCTGGAAGCTAGCCACTGCGCACTGGCTTTCTGAGCTCAGTCGTACCAATTAAATATGGTTCCATCTAAATTTGGTTGAATTCATTTGCGTAAAACAGGGCTGTAAGAACCCGTTTCAGGGAAGCACATCTATTTAGTGTCAAAAAAAAGAAAGTTTAACAGGGTAAGGGAAGGAAAATGGGAATGAAAATTTTTTGGTATCCGTGTAGCTTAAAACTAATATATATATATATATATATATATATATATATATATATATATATATATATATATCCTAGGGTCCATTTGCTGATTTAATACATAGTGAATGTAGTAATTAAATTGTTTCTGGCTCTTGCCTCCTGAATGTAACCTAATCAGAAACAGCTAATTAAAATTGATTATCTACTCATATAATTATGAGATGCATAATAATAGTGATTTTTAAATTAAAAAAATCTATACTGTATTGTACTATATAAAACAGACCTTTTATACTGTACAATATTGCTGATTGTGATTTCTATATTCCAATACGAGACTTTATGAATACATGAATTATTCATTTCTAATGCTGTGTGTGTGCAGCTTGAACTGTTTAATTATTTTAAAGGTCACTAAAAGGGAAAAAAGGGGGAAAAAAATCAATATTTTGGCAAATTCTTTATGCAGTAGATTATTTAAGCTCAGCATTGTTTTATTTTCAAACAGGAATATTTAGTACCTCTGTTAGTCCTGAGAAAATAAATGTCTACATCTTTGTGAAGAAGTCATTACGCAGCATTGTTTGAAACGGAAACCTTGTAATTCTACTTTACAAGGTTTTTTTGGGGGGTCCAAACACTGCTGCCGCAGAAATTCTCATTTTCACGACCATGGATATGGGATTTTAAATGCTATGTTAGCAGGATAGTGTTAATTTTCCGCATGGTCCGTCAAGCTGCTGTAACTGCTCGTGTAGCACCACAAAAACATACACTAGTAGGCACTTGTAGGCATGCTGGCTTCACCTACATAGTAAAATATATTCCTATGCCTGCTAAGTAAGAAACCGGTGGTAGTTACACTGCATATATATATGTGTGTGTGTGTGTGTGTGTGTGTGTGTGTGTGTGCATGATTTATGTAGTATGGCCACTACTGTATATGATTATAGATTTATACATAAAACTGTTTTAATATTCCTAATTGTAATCATTGTTTAATATACAGTTTTACGTAAATATACATAAATATCCGGAAATGTACAAAGCAATACCATTTTTGTTTGAAATTGAATTTTATTAGAAATCAATTTCTAATTAATTTCAGAGAAACAGCTTATTGTTCCTTCTAGAAGATGGCAAACCTGTACAAGGACTTACTACGCCTGGGAATTTAACCATATAATTTCGATTTAATTGTTTTTGGCTGCTGCAGTGTTTCTAGTGCTTGTTGATGTTATTATAAGAAATGAGTAAAAAGAAAGAAAACCAACCTGTGTGTATTTACACATAGAAACCAATGTATTTGCACGGATCATTTTCCTTGAAATGATACTCGTGCCGAAAACAAGTTACGGAAGGAAGGAAGGAAGGAAGGAAGCACATCTGGTCATTGGTCCCAGTGCCATGATGAACTAAAATAGCATGGTACAGAAAATTGCATGTTGCCACCTTTATTTAGAAGTGCTACTGGCATCAGCAGCGTTCGTGCACGTGGGAGAAAGGCAGCCGTGTCCACTGCTGTAGGAAACAGGCCACTGAAATGAAAGTGGTGTGAAGTAGAGTGTGTGACGCTGAGCGTAACCTCAGCCGAAATGGAACCTCGTTCTAACACCTCGCTGTAGCGCGCTCGAGACGAGCTGAAAGCAGTGTAATTACCGCTCAAATCTGCTGCTGAAAATAGAAAGCTTAGGTGTAGAACCAGGAAAGAAAAACAGCTCCTGTTAGAGATGCTGCTTAATAATTCTGCGCCTCCTAAAAGCCGTCGTAATTTTCCTTTTTCTTTCCTGCGAATAAGTTGTACAGAGTTTATAAGTCTATTATCTGGATTTTAATTGCATAATTAAATGCCATGACCTTAATTATGTAATCAAGTTATTATATTAATTAAATTTTTTGACTGTAATATCCTTTTTTTTTTGACTCAGAATACTTTTTTTCCTGATGAATGTAAATTAATTTTCCTCTTTACATGCATTGTTGGCATAGCAGGGAAAAGTTGACCTCTCGGCAGCGCGGCGTATCGAGTTGCGCGCATTTGGAAAGTCAATTTATTTTTATCAGTGTTTTTCATAATCAAGGTTCTTTTTTAAATCGTCGCCTGTATTTTGAAGAAAGGTCCGCTTGGTTAAATGAAGTGAAAGTGAAACATTATTAATGGTTCATCTTTATCTCGGGGCCGGTAATTGGTCTCTGGTGATTGCCAAGAATTGCGATTAAAGAAACGCCATTAAATCGTGTATTATGTCTGCAGTTCAGTTCATCCTCCCGATAACGCTTCTAATTAATTGAAATCGCAAAATTGATTTATTGCCCGCGCTGTGTTGACAGTAAAAAAAACAAGGACTAAATGCACGGTAAATGCAGCTTTTCCGATAAAGAACTGGACACACTTATTAAAAGTTAAGTGTAAAACAAATCTGTTGGCTGCACGTCAGCAAGTTTAAAAACAAGAAAATTCTAAATAAACAAACATAATTTCGTTTGTGTAAAAAGTCATGCTTGCACCCGGTCGATTCTTTTTATTTTCTGTTCCTCCAAAATGATGTTTTCTTGGTAAGAAATCGACCATACTTTTTCATTACCGCGTTCATTTGACGTAAAAAGATCACGTCCCCTGATGCACAAAAACGAACGCTAGGAGCAAGATAGAAGGATCAGAATTGCATAAGATGGAGGCAATGAGGGAGCAAATGATATTGTAAAGGAATAATTGGAAACTATTGCTGATTTTATGGAAAAGTAAACATGATTATTTGTTATTGAATTGCATTCTGGAGCAGCGAAAAAGCATGTATGGGCAAGAGAATAGGAGGTGATGTGTGAAATAAGCAAACAAACTAAACAAACGGGAAAGAATCGTGACCTAACACTGGCTTTCTGAGGTTCGTATTGGTATCATATATATATATATGTGTGTGTGTGTGTGTGTGTGTGTGTGTGTGTGGGTGTGTATATATATATATATATATATATATATATATATATATATATGTATATATAATAGGGATATAGAGATAGACGAGAGCTTGTATTTTACATGCCGAGATTATTATTATATTTTTTTTTACATATTTTAGGAATCTAAAACACATTCTTATTTGGGTTTTTTTATTCTAATGGAGCTGTGTGTGTGTGTGTGTGTGTGTGTGTGTGTGTGTGTGTGTAGTAGTGGGTTACCACGTCCTGGAAACAGCCACACATGCGTACACATTCAGCTGGCAGTTTATTAGACTCGAGAATTGTACTGAATAAACCCGACAGCTCAGTGTGTTATTAACTACAGGATACGGTTTATGTAAAATTAGTCATTGCTGCCTCATTGCTGTGGTTCAGACCTCAGCTCAGGTTCCTTCCTGTGTCTCTCCTTGTGTCCATCTGGCTTTCTTCCGGCTTCTTTCCATACTGAGCAGCATGATTGGCTACTCTAAACTACCTGTAGGTATGAAAGTGCTAATGGTGCCTTTCGATGGACTTGTGTTCCATTTCCTGTCTCATAATTATGCTCAATCCATGATGTATTCAAATGTCCTGAATTTTTTTTTGTCTTCATTAACCTAATACAATTATATAATACAGTTTTTAATACAGGTTATAAACACGTCAATGAATAATTTTATGTCCAAACAACACAAACGTATATTCTTTTGGATGAAATAATTAGGTATAGCTATATATATATATATATTATATATATATATATTATATATATATATATATATATAGTATATCGCATAGTATAGTAGCTTGGCATAAATATATACTGTGGTAAAATGATTTTTTTTGTGTAAATGATTACATTTTAAAGTGATTGGTTTTGCATACAGGAAATACAGAAGACAGGTGATTGTCATTTAGAGCGTGGCTTTTCAAACATTTTGTATTTCTAAGCTGTAAAATATATTCCATTGTTTACCATCTAAAGATTTCTGTCACAAGCATTATTTCCCCTTTCACTCCTTTCCATTAATACTCTTTTGCCTCGTTTTTTTTTTTTTTTTTTTTTTTTTTCCTGCTTGAAGGATGATGCACCCTCACTTTCTGTCAAGGAAAATGGAGAACGTTTTTGTGTTTCTTTCATTTGAAATAAAAGCATTATTTTTCAGATTTTTAGCCACACCATTTTTTCACTTGAGCCTAGATTCCATGCTTAATACCTCGAGTTGAAATAGGTTTTGCCTCGTCAGTAAGGAATTTTTTGGTTTTTCAAACGTCAGAAAGATTTGCCACCAGCGAGATGCTGTGCTCACTGCTTGTTTCTGACACAAAAATTATTTGAAATATGCAAATGCACAGAGTCAGTCACTTTCACTGTATGTCACTTGTCAGGAAAATCAGAGAGTTTACGTTTTTGTGTTTCTTTATTTGAAATAAAATGTGTCAGTGTATTCTTGACTCAGATGCTATGAATTAGCAATTTACAATTAACCTAAACAGTAACGCTACTGGTCAGCGAAGCCACGTTTAGAGTGGTCAAGCGTGCCAAGGTCGAACCTCGAGTGTGTATAAATATGAGGTCTTATAGTAACAGTAACCACCAAGCAAGCAGCTACTTCTCCATCCCTACCCCCGAGCTCTCTGTGGTTACCGTAAATCCCCGTACACACGCACACAACAGCGTCTACTGTAGACATGGGATCGCGTGAACCTTTCGACGTGCCATTTCCTTCATGATCGCAATTTCCCAGAGAAATCTGCTTTTGCCTGCTAAGCCTTGCTATCGTCAGACCGTACGTGATATCATCAGGAAGTGTCAGAACCGATTGGAATTCTTTATCAAGAATCAGTAAAAGCTGTTTTCCGCTCCTTCATTGTGAATATGAAGCCCAATGGAAAAAACATATTAAGCACATTTATGTTGTAGATTCACGTATGCCGTGCGCTCCGCCAGCGCAGTCCGTTTTGCCATCAGGAGCATTTCTACGAAATCGAAACTCAGCCGCCATTGCGAATTCAACAGGAGCACTTTAACTGTGCGAGGTCACACTGAATAAATTTTTAACACAGGTTTCTGAAGTGCTCGCAGATTGCACACTTCCCAAACCTATTATTCAGGTCACACGGCATAAACCTTTAACAAGTAGCTCTAGGAAAGTGATTACACGATTCTCCTCGTCAATGACTTGTTTTATGCGTGGGACATCTATTGGAAGTCCTTGGAAGAAGGTTTTGAAGTGTTTTTTCACACCGAGGAAAAGGAAATAGCAAGACCCGTCATTGTTGTGGCTGCATGACACAGTGTGCACGGTGCTCTGAGTTCATACAAAGCCTGTGCTGTAACTGATTCTCTCTCTCTCTCTCTCTCTCTCTCTCTCACACTCACACACACACACACACACACACACACACACACACTTTGTGGAAAACAGGAGAAGCAGTGTTTACTTTGGAAAAGAGTGCTCTTTTATGTGGCACCCCTCTGTACGGGACGTTATCCCAGCAGGAGTACCACCAAGAGGAATGTCTTCAAAACGAGGGAAGAATTCATTTCTCGAACAAATGACCTACCTGGAGCGCATATAGGGTTGAAAATAATCTAGTACCTCTCTGCAAGAAGAATAGAAGCGGAATGAATGAAACATCTAGTACAGAAAAAATGGACTAATACCAAACCGAAACAGTTGCTTCCTTTTCCTTTCCTAAGTACCGTGTAATAATAGTGTTATTTTTGTCTTTGCAGGAACACCTGGCTATACTCAAAAGATCTCATTAGACTGTGATGAGCATCATCATCTTCCCCAGACTTGAGGTACCTGAGTTTTGTTTTTTTTTCCCATCAAAATCCATCCAAAATAAATAAAGCACAAAGGAAAAGAGATACATTATTGAATTTATTGTTGTTAGCCGATCTCGTTCATTTCTTGTCTGTTTGTACATGGCTATTACTTTGTGTGTGTGTGTATGTGTGTTTGTTTTTCCTTGTGTGAATACTTTACTGAATTGCGTCAGCGATAGAAAATAAATTCTTTGATTTATAGCTTACTAGGTTTGTGTGAAATTCTGTCTTGTCCCATGCTAGGATTTGTCTGTATGTCTTCCTGGAAATGCCAACCTGCCCACTAGTAAAAAATTTATTATTCCTCACATTTTGTACTCAGATCTTTGAAAGGTCATGTTTAGAACGGTGTGAATGTCGGAACCTTTGCACCTGTGTCCATTAAGTAGAGTACGTTTAAACAGAACACGTTTGAAAATATGTTTAATATGTTTCCCTCCCATGATGCCTGTGTGCTGCCGCATGCAGTTTATAGTAGAATTTGTGTTACATTTGTAAGTCTGAAAGGAATATAATGTCCTGGTTATGAAGGGGCTTTAAATGTTTCACTGCAAAGACAAATATTTTGTATATATTTATTTTACATATATTCTATTATAGAAAATATTTGGTGCATAAAGTAATAGGGAGGGGTGTAGCTCCTTGGTTAAGGCGCTGGGCTTCTGGTCAGAAGGTCGTGGTTCGAGCCCCGGTATCGCCAAACCTTGGGTCCTTGAGCAAGGCCCTTAAGTCTCTGTGCTCCAGAGGCACTGTATCATGGGTGACCCTGTTCTCTGGCCCCTAGCTTTCAAACAAACTGGGATATGCAAAGAAGGAATTTCACTGTGCTGTAATGTATATGTGACAAATATACACTTGCTCTATTCTATTCGTCTATTCTAATGACTATATATTTTTTTTTACTGCCAAGGAAAACAGACTAATGACTATAAAAAGGCTTTCATTTATAGACCTCTAGTTTACTAACCAATGCTGTATACCATTGAATGTATATTTAGAGGACATACAGTACAGTTTTATAATTTTGTGTACTGCTATGAGGTTGGCGGAAAAATGCTGCGGGCGCACAAGAGTTTTTGTTTGCTCGAGCGCAAAGTTTCTGCTTTGCGGAATATGAAGTTTAACTTGTTCTAGAATGACAACAACCAACAAAAAACACAATGCAAGCCGTGTAAAGGCCTAGTTTGCCAATGTTGGTACGTAAGAACTTGAGTAGCCTGAACCCTGACTTCTGAAATTGGAACAGTGAGTGAAACCCAGGCCTCCTCACCTGACGTAAATGCATGACCTCACTAATGCTTTTGTGTCAGAATGAGCACAAGCTCCAAAATCTACTAGATAACATTCCCGGAAGAGTGGACATTATTCAAATAGGGGACTTTGTCTGGAACGGTTTGGCCAGATGCGTTTTTTTTTATTTTTAAAAGCTATCTATGTGATGAATAGCAAATGCTCACAAAACCCATTCATAGTAATTCACAGCTCACACTGGCATCGGTGCTGTCAATGAGGCTTGACTGGTCTGTCGCTAAGACCAATGAGGTGTTTACTAGCGACATACGGCAGAGCCAACAACAGAAGCACAGCTTCTTTTATCAATGCCAGTGTTCAGGAGAACTTGCATTATTACATGGGTTTATATATTTTGAAGTTTATGAAGCCTACATATATTCAAATCTGACATAATGCTTCATTTATCCAGAACAACTGGTTTTCTGGCTATATATGAGAACCACCACTGGCCCTTAAAACATGGATCATAAATTCTCTGCAAATCAGAAATGTAGACAGTGATTTTATGAATAGTTCTATGTCCTGGGTTGAAAATAGCATGCATAATGTGCATGATTTGCATAGACATCATTATTTCATCTCTTTTCCCCTCACTCCTCGAAATCAGTCTGTGGTGTGATTTAACGCTTTCCGTCTCCTTAGTCTACCATTCTTACAATACGCGCACACACACACACACACACATATATACACACACATACACACATGGTGATTAAGACATGTCAAGCCCAGGAGAGTGTGGGTGGTGCAGTCATGCTGGCCCCCTAGGGCATTTTGTCACAGCAGGGGTCATACCATGCCAGCACGTCTGGCCCATTGAGCTTAATATGTGTGAGTGAATGAGCTGCATTCCCAGGCTATCGTGATCAAGCACAGCATATGAGTGCATTTAAAGGCCATTAGACTTGTGCAGCACAGTGGCCTTTCAGAAAATATCAAACGCAAAAATACCCGGGCAAGCATCCATTTCCAAAGTTACAAGCAAGTAGTTGGTATATGACGCAGACCTTATCACACTGGGTTTTATGCTCAGGTTGCCGTGTGCAGTATGAAGAGCTCAGATGAAATATGTTCAAAAAATTATATTATTATATCTATTATTATATAAATTAAAATTATATTATTCTTTTTTTTTTTTACCATACTTTATTGTCTTGACGTGTTTAGATAGTCATTGCATGTATAGTTTCCAGCATTTGTTTCAGATTTTAAGATTCGCTTAGATCAGATTCAACTTTATTGGCACTGCACATGTGGGTATAAGGCAATGAAATACAGTTAGCATCCAACCAGAAGTGCATTTCACAGTGCAATGATTAATATATATAATCAGTATATAACAATAATATACAATACAATACAAATTAAAGAGCATTAATAAGTATATGCAATATGTAGGATATATGGTAATTTCCATATTTCAACAGTAACAGTATGGTAGGTTGAGGTAATTTGAGCAGATGAGAAGTGATAATTAAAGTATTTACACAATATATATAATATATGTATTTTTTTGTATATATTGTGCGGTACACACACACACACACACACACACACACACACATATATATATATATATATATATATATATATATATATATATATATATATATATATATAGATAATATATATACACCTAAAAGTGAAATTATGCTGTATTTTTGGACAGTGATGAAAGAAATTACAGAAGATACTGGCTGCATTATTGACTGTGAGTGCTGCCAATATCCATTGCGAATTAGAAGCATTGAGTTTGAATGGAGGATGATGCGGCTTGGCCATAGACTGAATTTCAGCATTTAAACATGGCAGTAAATCTAACTTCATTAAAAGAGTAGAGAGAAAGCCTGTAGTCAAACATCTTTTTGTCTACATTTTGGCACATACACACAGGTAATTAATTAGAGGAACAAACATGAGGTGCTATAGAAAAACATTATGGACAGTACATAAGGGGAGCGCTATAAAGCGCTTTGCTGCAGATTGTAGATATTTCTTGCACTGTACTGGTGCAATGAACACAATTCTCCCAGAAGATATTGTCTCAAATTAAGAATTCTCTTATACCTCTCCAAAATGTCCCATATGTGTTTTATTAAGGTCATAGCATATGATTCAAATCCTTTTCATGCTCATCAAACATGTATAGCATTTGGCACAAGGCCTCGTCCTGTGAGACTGAAAGTTCCCTTTTTTTTAACATTAATCTCATTTATACACCTGAGCAGTTGAGGGTTAAAGGCCTTGCTCAAGGGCCGAGAAGTGACAGCTTGGCAGTTCTGGGATTTAACCTCACGACCTTACACTTAATAGTCCAATGACTCAACCACTGTGCTACTGTTTCCCAAACTACTCAGCAAGCCTTCATGCCCTGTAGATGGAATATTGTCACCCTTCGGTATATATTTTTCTTCCTTCACGATTTGACTAATCTTTTTATAAATTTTTTTCTTTAGTATATTTAATATGAATGAATAGTTATATGCTGGATCGTCATATGAAGTCTTGTTAATGCAAACTTAATACTATTAGAGGATGATAAAAACTTATTAGACTTATTATTAGATTTATTTGTTAACAGTTGCTTTATAGTGGAATCTTTAAAGGTCATTATCTGAGTAATGCAACCTCATACGTGTTAATTACAGCATTGCAAAAACCATCCCCTGCTTTCTGAAATGCAATGTAACATTGGAACACCCAGCCTGTCATCTTGACTCCAAATACCTCGCTAAATCCTAGCCACTGGACCAGTCTGCAATTTTGGGTCTGAGATAATGTTCCCTAACATTCCTGATGAACACTTTGTATTTTTGCAAATAAAAATATATATTCTGGCAAGTGCCATATTACTGAACTTTGCTGCAAAGTACGAGGGGATACTGTGCAGCGGTAAAACTGCCGTCTAACCACGGGTAGCTATGCAGCTCAGGAAATTTGAGTCAATTGCCCAAGTTTATTCTCTTGAATGCCAGGATGCAGGCTGCACGGATTTGGAGATAGAGTTGACAGAGAGATTGACTCAGACTTAGACAAGCTGTGAGAGGAATGTTACCATTGCCAAATGTCATAGCGTTCAGAAACTTTAGAAACAGTGTCAGCTTTGCTGACATCGATCGCTTAAAGTCCATCTCCTGTTTTATGGATGACCAAAAGAAAGATCACTAGCTTAGTGAAACACAGGATCCCTCTGAGCTCCTGCTTTTCACATGGACAGAGATACCTCCAGGAACTCAATACTGACAGCATCTATATGCTTAATGGATGGTTTTCGGCAAAAACGGCCGACGTGTCTAGACCTAAATCTTTAGCTTTTTTTTTTGCATGAATGCACTAACGAACATATGTCTTACATCAATCAGTAGGTGTAGTTATGCAAAAGGACGGCCAAAATGTCCCATGGGACTGGTAACAGCTGAGATGAGAGAAAAGAAGGAATAGAGATTTGTGTTGAAATTGAGTAGCGTGAGTGCGAATATATAAGCTAGCAGACCCAGGTTAATAGAACAAGCTAGCCTGTCATCATAACCTGAACAAATAGGAAACCTCTGGCCTGACACTGTCTCAGGAGACACCTCTTGTCACACGGCTTGCTGACAGTTAACATCTCAAACAGCCCTCACACTAACTTATTCCTGCCAATCAGCTGGCCGTGTCCTCGTCTTTCCTACATCGTGCTCAGCTCATATCCAGCGAGCACTATTCTAGTTCAGCATTGGCAGAATAAACCGAACCCTGAGTTGCTCCGAAGCACTCTGCAGTGGCTGTTTGTATTCTTATTCTCATGGCAGTACACTCTACAAGCTGCTAATTAGACCTTTAAATCTCCGGGACCTAAAGGAAGTAATTTCTAATTATATAGCAATAAAAAAATCCCAGTTGAACAGACTTCCAAAGTCTTCCATTACAGGGCATGTAGAAATATACAAAATGGTTGGAAAAACAAGGGTTGATTATGTGGAAGGTGCTGCAACTCTATGTTTATGTCCATGTCACTGGACTTGCTTTGTTCAAGCCTTTAAATGACCAATAAACTCAATTAAATTCCTGCTGCATGGATGGAGTCTGTAAATCTGAAAAAAAAAAATACTTCATTAATCATCAATAATCACTTTATTTACTCCACCTCCCACACTATTTAATTTCGACAGCGAATCACGCCAGTTGTGATGTCATTCATTTTGCTCTTCAGTCAGTGGCTGATTCATTTGATCATTTTACTTATAGAGACGTTTTCTTGTTTGTTTCACTTCGCTATATTCATGAATAAAGCTTTAGCAACCCTGAAGCGGTTACATCGTTCTTTCTGGTTTGGCATGAAGAAACAACTTTATTAAAAAAATAAATAAATAAAATCCCCAACAATGCTTCTACAACTAAATGTGTATGCCTAAATGAATTGCACCTTTATTGATTTTGTGCTTTCCTGTTTTTGAGGCTTTCAAAATAACACTTCTGTATAGAGCAAGCATGGACACACGTACCTCTCCGCTTTGAAGAAAAGAATTTACTGTAATCTCCATTTAATTCTTTAAATTGCAGCATGCTTTATTTTCTTTGCCTCACCCAATCAACGGCTACATAAATTACGGTATGTTTGATGTAAATTAGATTGATATAAATGGTAAATTGAGCTTGAGTCCACCCAGCTGATGCTGATTAACCAAATTAACCATCAAATTCAAATTCCAACTCGGTTTGGTTTCATATGCCTCAGTTTTGTTGATATGCAATTGTATGTGTTCAAATGTGTTCTACTTTGGCTAAAGGTCAATATGTCCAGGCCACTCCTTAATGAGATTTAATTGCCGTCGAAAAGAAACTATAGTAAAATGTTCCATTGAAGTGTAATGTTTCATATGTTTTGGTTGGAGCTACTGTATATTTAATTTAATTTGTGCTGTAGAGGAATAGGGCTGCTTTCGGGTACTTTGTTGCCTTAGTTGTCAGCTGCAGATGTGGTGTTTATAGATCGTATTTGCGGTTTTGGATCGCACTCGTTGTTTGGGTTTGCATTGGGTGAAAAATGTCTGCAATTCTGCAGGCAAACCACTTCCAAAAACCACACTAGAACGATTGCGTCCAATCAAAACTTATGGAAACAGCAGCGGAATAGCTCAAAATGAGAACGATTTGACCCTAATGACCAAATTCAGATCCAATTTTTGAACATTTGTGAAACTAGGTAATGACTATAAAATGACCGAACAGTCAGTGCTGTTTGGATTTTAAAAGTACACGTTAGATCAGCCGTTCTAATGCCAGTCCAGGGATGAGGTGCATCGTCAGTTTTCGCTGTGGAAGTTAAGGCCTGACACGAGGCAAAGGTTAGCGATCATATTTTCTATAGTAGTTGCTTTCATTTTTCTCCACAGCAGCAGGACATCCATTAGTGGTGTTTGCAGTTCCACTAAAGGGATTCCAGCGAGATTTATAGACTGGCTGCATGTGCTCTACAGATGTCAAACAGCTGGAAATTGGAAGTGCTTGACCTATATGGATGCATTCCTGAGCTGTATGCCGTTTCATTTTGTATCACTTTTAACATTTAAAAAATGTAGGAAAAATAGTTTCAGTCATGTGGATTCAAATACGGTGAAGATTTTATTTCATTTTAGAAAAAGCATAACATTTTTATTATTTGTCTCTATTTTTCCTCAGTGGGTAAGAAGTACATGACAAGAACAAACCCCGTGCTATTTAAGAGCACCACTGGAAGCTATTCTAGTGAACGTATTACATGAGGAATCGCGAGCACATGTCAGATGTCAAAGCGTGACCTCTTTACGCCAATCATCATTGTCTCTTTAGGGCTCTATTCGGGAGCTGACCTTAATTCATCCGATATTGTAGGTTAAACCCTACCTTAATTTGTCTTCCCATATAGCCCATTAGAGAAATTGCAGGGCCTCTGTAGATGGGGACTCGAGAGCTGTGGTAATAGAGGAAATGGAAAGGACACACAGAATTTTTGCACAGTGCCGACTCCGTCAAGCCAAATCATCTCTGACAAATCCTCCTTCATCTCGTTTAGATATACAATGGCTGACTCTGAAGGCTGCCTTAATGTATATATTTCTCCTAACCTGATTCAGTGCTTTCATTGTTTGGCTTCTGCTGTCGAGTCAGTTCTCCTAAACGGCAATACTGTGATAGTGACCATCAGTAAATGAGAAAAACGTCAAAGAATGCTAGTAGGTATAGGAGGTATAAGTGTTTGGGACTTGTCTGGAACTTTACATGGAATAACACTACATTAATGCAATTATCCAACCGTTCATTCATGCTGCAGCAGTTCGCTGTTTAAAATCGTGGTGATACAGGGTAAAAAAAAAAAATTCACCAGTCAACATCATAATAAAGGAGGAAAAATTATAATACCGGTTGTGCCAGACAGAAAGAAAATCCTAGGATTTTCCAACACAGCAGTCTCTAGAATTTACGCAGAACGCAACGAAACGGGACAGTTGTTGATTGGGGAAAAACACCCAGGCGATGTCTTCAACTGTTTAGTTTCAGTGAGCCAGTGACCTCAGGTTCCTGTTCTTGGCTGACTGGAGTGAAACCCAATTTGTTTTTTTGCTTTTGTAGCCCATCTGCCCTACGATTCGACATGTTGCGCATTCCGAAATGCTTTTTCGGCTCACCGCAGTTGTAAAAGTGCTCGCTTGAGTTATGGGAGCCTTCATTATAGTTATGTATCAACAAAGCCATGTATTTGCGTATAACATATGGCAGTTGCATTACACTGGAGCAACGGTATTACGCGTGCTGTCTTTATGACACTTGACGCCCAGCGACAAAAGCCTGTTAGAACTGTCATTGTTTGTCATTTATACAAAAAAATGTAAAGCCATTTCTCCGGGCATGGGAAACTGGAGTAGATATTCCTAAAGCAGGCATCAATCCAAGGATCCTTTGATAATGCATTCAGTGTGCTACCATGTGCTGTTAACAATCATGGATTTTTCAGCTTGAAATGTCTTTCACCATTTTGAAAGGGGCATGTTTTGTTTTGGCTGTGAAAAATCAATGTGTCTCAGGAGTATAAACGGGTTTAATATCTCTGTCAGCTAAGGAGTCAGTGATGGTTGTCATTTCACTTAATTGCTCTTAGCCCAAAGTAGGTCAGACAGCTCAGTGTTCTGGAAATGTACCTTGTTTTCATTCTTCCGCGCTTCCTTGTAATGCCTACACAATCCCGTAATGCTAACAGATATTAATTATTGTGTTCTCAACTATCTTGCTTTTTTTTTCCCACTCAAACTTACTCGGTTCCTGTTTCCCCTACAAAAAAATCCCTGCTCCAGCCCTCATAAAGCTCAGCACACAAGCTTCCCTGTACACATTCTGCTGCTCATTTGTGGCTGTAGTCCACCCTTCTACACAGTAATGGGAGGGACAAGTGGGCCAGTGAGGTTCGCATGTGGGTGTTCGAAGCCAGAAGCCCCCTGCCTCGGGGGCCTGTGTTTTTTTTTTCCTCAGGTTAATAGAGCGTGAGCTGTAGAGGCGGGCGCGTAAAACGCACCCGATAGGCCTGAAGGGGCATTGTGCAGGCCCGTGACCGCGGCCAGGCAGCTGGGGAAGGCATTAGGTAAAGTCTTCAAGCAGGTCCACATTCCTCCTACACACCACGTTCAGGTAATGAAAGGCCCTCGTTTCCTCCAGCCGTCTCTCAATGGACCACTTAGATGCGTATTACAGCCAAGGACACTGAGGCATATGCAGATTTATCACTTAAGCTCTATCATAAACACAGGACAAATGTAACTTTCACAGCCTAAGGGCCAGTGCCCTGAGGAACACAGATACTGTAAGTTAAGCAAGAGTTGGAGCAGGTCTTCCTCTTTTATTCCACTCCACGAATTGTATTTCTTGGCCCCGATGTCTCCGGATTCCAAAGATAGTACAGTCTGACTTTTGCGTGTTGTTTTTTTTCCAGCGCAAGCTTTCGTTGGCAGCTTCACTGGCATTTATACGAGGTTAGAGAGGCTTCTGGGACACACAGGGAGGCATCAGGGATCTGACCCTAGTTGTGCACATCTCTCTCAGCTTAGTGATGGGCTGCGAAATGAAGATTCTGCACCAAGACTGATCTTTTTTTTTTTTTTTCTTTTTCTTTTTTTTGCACGGCGCTCTTTGTTTCTTCAACACTTGCTTTGGAGAATTCTTTTCTGGCTCATGCCTTGTGGCTATGTAGCTCAGTGGCTCTCTCAGCTTCCGAGCACCATCTGTGCCGGACACTCGGCATGTTTTCATCGCACTTCGTATTCTAGTCACACCCAAATACCGAGCCATCAGTTTAGATGGCGATGACATGTGCTCTCAAACTCTGGATTTGAAAGTCAAATTTCTTTCTTGATTCCATTTGTGAACAGATTGTAAGACAGACTTTGATGACTTAGTCTTTCACCTTTCCAAGAAGCTCGTGGCTACGTGCTGGTCGATCTGTCATTCTGTTCTAATTTAAACCCCTCGCTGAAGGGGAGGATTTAACTGTTCTTCGTATCACTGATTGACACGAGCATTGCGCTGAATTTATGATGCCTCATCGAAACACGTATTCTAATTGTAAAACGGGGAGTTCCCCGATAATTAGAGGACATCGTTTTCCTTTTTGCATTTTTAGTGGCTCTTCTAATTAACACTGGGCTACATAGGTGTGTCACACCCCGTGAAAGCAGAATATTAATGATTACATGTTTGTTTTATAGACGTATTTAGTAGCAACATAATATATCATTGATTGTCTAATTCATAGTTTATGAGAATACATATTGAAGGTGATCTTTTTCACCCCAGTAGTTTTGTTATGATATCTTTATCTACAGGGTTATCCAAAGCAAAAAAAAAAAAAAAAAAAAAAAAAAAACGCCTGGTAGGCTTTCCATTTACAACCTTCAGAAATTCTCTTAATAAACCAGATAAGAAAAGACGTTTTATTTCCTCTCCATTAAATCAGCATTAATCCTTTTAAGATGAGCAGAACTGAATCCTTTCATGTCAAGACTGCACAGATGATGGTTTATCTTAGGTTCAACTAACCAAGGTACACTTTCAATAAATCATGACTTTTGGCCTAGAATGGTATTACAAGGTGATGCATATTCTATTTCAATAGATAGAAAAAGAAATCTTTTAGAATTCTGTAAAATGTACATCTGTAAAAAAAAAAAAAAAAAAAAAAAAAAAGTGTTGTCTATATGTACCTAGGCAGTTCCAGTGGAAATGGTTCCAAGAGCTTGTTTGTATTTCGAACACATAGCTGGTTTGAGGGTTTATTCGTTTAAGGATATAAAGTTTGCAGTATAAACTGGAGAAAAAAAAAATCAGTTTTTCTGGCATTATTACAAATAACGCATAATGTATAGAGCTTTGTTTCCGTTCTTATCTATATGGAAAAATGACCAATATTTCATTCACAGAGGCTTATCAGATATCGCTATATTGTATATATTGAATTAGTGTCTTTTACATTTAGAATGCACGTAACCCTTTATATTTTCCAAGTATGTGAGAACGAACGATATTAAATAAGTAGCTTTTTGAAAATAAGAGGACTGCATTTGATATAAAGCATGACTGGTACCTTCAAAACACAATAATGTCCGACAAATTAGTCAGGGCAACCATGTGATAAGATCAGAGGCATGCTGGCTAATAGAAACACGGGGGGCACTTTCTTATCGAGATCAAACCTCTCCAGCAGCTCAACTAATGCGACTAAAGCAGCTTGTAGCACAGGACACAGAGCGGCGAAGATTTTCTCCCCCTCTGTGCTATAATTATTGATGCACGGCCTGCAGTGACATTTGCAGCTGCGGTTGAAGCATGTCGGGAGTCATTATTGATCACAGCTGTATTAGCAGTCACGTGAAATTGCAAGTGAAGTCTGTATCAAGTTGTGCAGCGAGGACAGCGATGAAATTATTCGATAAATATATCCTTGTTTTGTGCATCAGCATGTCCTCACACTGCTACAACACAGGAACATGAAACCAGCAGTCATTATGCATGCACACTTAAATTGTACCTGACCTGTCAAAGAGATGAGCGATGGCGGAGTAGTAAATGTTATTGCATTCCTTATGTACGATTGCTAAACCAGTTCAAGGAAGGCGCTGGGCGGGTGAATAACATCTACAAGAAATGCATTGTTCATTATTTATTTCTGTTCAGAGCTCCGGCATTTCGATTTGAGCTTAAACAAAGCTCCCGCATTTGCATCGCTATTGGCGGGTGATTTTATTCAAAGCAACTTGCTATTATAGTGTAATAAGAGGACTAGATGACGGCTAGCAACCTTGCTCAAGGCTCCAAAACTGGCGCTCTGGCAGGGCTGGGATTTGAACAGTTTTCTAGTCGTTAGCTCAAAGCCACTGCACACACTACTCACCTAACCATGCACACTTGGGTATGCGACATTAGCCGTTCGTCTTAAATTACATTTCATTCTTCAGTGCTCAAAATTTCATCAGGCGTGAACGCATTGAACTGTAAAATGTGTATTATATAACTCTTAGAATCCATAAATAGCATATACATCTCTGTTTACCTTTCTAGCGTCAACAAGGACTATTTTCCCACCGTTTGAAACGATTTCCTGAGCATTTCCTGACCCATACTCATCATCCGACCACACTGCATTCTCATCCTTTAAAATCAACAGTGTTCATGAGGAAATTCTCTCGGGCCAGGCTAACTTTTAGCAAGTCCTACAGTTTGCGCGATCTATAGGTTACAATGTTAATGAGGTATTAAAAAGTACTTGCTGGCTGGCATTCATTCATATATATATATATATATATATATATATATATATATATATATATATATATATATATATATATATATATATGCTCCACACTGTATGGTATGTATGTGTGGTGTGTGTGTGTGTGTGTGTGTGTTGTGTGTGTTGTGTGTGTGTGTGTGTCCAATATGCTCCACACTCTCCACACATCTTGTTAATGAGGTTTCGGGAAGCCAGCTCAGAGTCCACGCTATGATACAATTACGCCTGTGCTGTTTAAAGCAAGTTTGCATTTGTATATGCAAACTATTTGGGCTTTAGCATTCTGTGGACAATGTGACTTGGTATTATAATGGGGCGCATTGTTTTATCACGGGTGTCTGAATCTCGGCTGGTTTTGTAAGAGCTGAGCCGTGCTGCTGCCGGCTGAGATGAGCACAAGGCAACATGGCCGTCTGATTTAAACAAGCTGTCAAGGAATCAATAGCCTGCAAATGTGTTGATAGTGTAGCAACATAGAGAGCAAAGGTGAAGTGCATTTTAAAACTCTTCACATATGTTAGAATGAAGACTGCTTCAGTTCCTGGGAGCTGACAGTTGCTTGTAGTACATCACTCCAGGTTCTCCTGGATGTAGCGAAGAGACAGAATGCATTGTTGGTTTCCTGGAGCAGCCGCAATCCTGTGGAAAATCTTTGTACGCTTATAACCGCAGCGATGTACAACAGTGGGCTCTAAGAAGCCTTCAAGTTTACCATCATAGATAATAAGGACATGAAAATACTACATTATTTCCTGTGCCAAAACTTTGCCTCCTTCTCCTCCTCCTACTTCTTCCTCCTTCTCCTCCTCCTCTTCCTCCATCTGTTCATGTGAAGCAATGACCCCCCCCCAATGACCCCCCCCACCCCCCCCTCCATTTTGCAAGTGGCTCCTATGTCTGCCTACACACTTCCAGTTTTACTCGGCGTCCCCCCGATGATCTCCGTTCCACCCACTCGGCAATTACACACAGCCCAGTGCACTTGTGAATCACAGAGACCACCAGGCCTGGATTTTTAACCCCGTGCCATCCAAGCAAGAGTGCACATGCTGCTAGAGAGCCGTGTCTTTCGTGCTTTTTCTTTCAAGTGTCCTCTAAGGCACTCATTTGAGCAATATATTCTGCAAAAGTACACAAGAGAGGCTTGGAATAAGAAGTGAGCGAGCAATCCAAAGCAGTGGTTGAAAATGGGCAAGAAAGGCGGTGAAAGAAAGATGTAATGTTTTTTTTTTTCCCTCAATCTGTGATTTCAGGTCATTCGATTCTGTACATCACTGCGTGGATTTTCAAAGTGGGACTATTTTGAAGTTGTTTTAAGAAAGTATTTTTCAAAGTTAAATGCGGCTCCTCTGGACTAGTGTGTGCAAAAGCCCTGGTGTGAATGGATAGCTGTTGAAACGTTCAGTTGACCCGGTAATTTAGTTTCTTCTTTCACATGAAATCTTTTTATTGTGGAGCAGAAACATCAACTAAAAAAAAAAAAAAAAAAAAAAGCTCAGTGGTTTAAAATCAGTGGTTTAAGTCGCTGTGCTGGGTTACTGCTCGGAAGGTCTGGGGTTCGAGCCCCAGTATCGCCAAGCTGCCACCCTTGGGTCTTTGATAAAGGCCCTTAACACTCCATTTCATGGCTGACCCTGCGCTCTGACCCTCAGCTTCCAAACAAGCTGAGATATGCGAAGAAACAGTGTCACTGTGATATAATGTATATGTAAACAAATAAAAGCTTTTCTTCAACTCTTTGTAAAACGTGCAGTGAGTTTTCATATTTTAATAGTTTTATACAAAAACATACTATTTGTTTTTTCTTTCGTGATTTAAAAAAATGTATATAATCCAATGTCTGTTAGCTAGTTTGGCTGGTATGGCCAATTAAGGAATTTTAAATCCCACTTCGATCAACTCAGGATACATTAGTTATGTTTGATTCGTTTTGTGGCTTGTCACTGAAAATCCTAGCAATAACGCAAAATTCCCTGTGTACAGGGAAAATCTGAGAGCTGATTACTTTCTCAAGCCTTTTATTTTTACTGATTCTATTCTGATTGCATTCTCAGGCCCGGGTTTAGTTAAAAGGCTTAATTGCTATAGAACATTGCTGACATTTAATAATCTTTTTACTGCACACTTTTTTTTTACTACTTCTGTCTTTCAAATTACCTGCATTTCATTCCTTGATTTGTTTGTTTGCAATCAGACACAATAAATACAGGAAGAAAATTGTTCACTAATGCTCAGGTTTGAAATGCATTTGTTGTTGTTGTTGTTGTTGTTGTTGTTGTTGTGTGAATGCAAGGTGAACAATTTAACATTTCTATACAGATTTTTATAATAACAACTAATCTGGCTGGAAACTTGATGCAAGGCCGTTAATAAGCTTATCTTATTTTGCGATTTTATTTTGTTTGTCAATTAGTTGCTACAGATTTAACACAAGTGTACAACTGTTAATCTGAGTACTTTGGGGGGGCTGGGGTGGAGGAGGCTTGTTTGTTGTCGTCCTCCCAGGTACACTTTCACAGACTGCGTGCGTTGGGGTTTGGGGATGCGTTAGACCCATTTGACTGTTTAATGTTGTGCCTGTTGCTAAGTTTTTGCTTCTCCCACAGGGGACAGAGAGCTCTGGGGCCTCCCCATCACCACGCCAGCTCTCTGATTGGCCCATTATTTCAACATGGCAAGCTGTTGCATTAATGTTTATTTGTTTGCTGTAATGACCTATTATATTTATTCCCTAATCAAATCAGTGATTTGTGTTAGTGTGGGGAATATTGAACACGGACCAGCGCTCAGTTCATAAAGGATGATCACCCATCTAACAAATGAACATTAATGCGATACTGATGGCGGCGCCGCGCCGTATTTTCATGACGCTATTTTATTACCGCATGTTCTCTTCATAATGAAGTCGGCCGGTCACATGGTTGCTGTATGACTAATCGTTCTCCCATCGCATTCAATTTTACTGGCGTCTAAATGCCAGCAGCCTTTTGTCATATCAGACACTTCTCAGATTCTTATTGGTGTGTGTGTGTGTGTGTGTGTGTGCACACGTACGTGTGTGTGTGTGTGTGTGTGTGTGTGTCATAGCGTTTCATTATTGAATCAAAAACCACAGCTCACTGGCACAGTGACGGGACGTGTCAGACAGGATCAGGTTAGCGTCGTGCTACCTCTGAGCATCGTCATGGTGACAGTGACAGCGATTCATCAGTGTGTGCCTCAGTGGGCCCATCTGGCTCTGATGACAGGAGGCATTGTTTTACAGCATGCTTTGTCTCACCGGGATAAATTTGAAATTTTAATGAATGATATTATTTTTTTTTTGCACAGCAGTAGAAGGTTATATTAGTAGTAGTAGTATTAATCAAGAGTACCAGGGGAGCTCCGCTAATAGTTTTAGATGACCCCACCTGCTGTTTTCGCAATTTGCGCATGTTAAGTATGTAAATCCGACGTGAAAATGCCGTCGTCTTTTCGGATCTTAACTGATGTTTTCGCCTTTGTGTTTTTGTCTGCCTTAAACAATCCCTCACCCCCATAGGAAACCTGTTCTCTCTGTCATTCCAGTACCCTCTACCACCTACGCCTACCACAACACGGTGGGGTGCAGGTAGCACTGCTCTCAGCAGCACTTATCATGTGTTAATGCGGTGTTGCTCTCAGCAGTGCACTACACTGTTGTTTTAAGGGGATCTCTTTCTCTCGCTCTCTTTCTCTCTGCAGGCCGAACCCACTCCGCAGAGAGCACACGCTCGCCCCCCTCCTCACTTATCCCTGCTTATGTGGCTTGTAATTAGTTCATTTTCCACTTTAATAAAGTAGACGATGGCCACATGGGCTTTCAAACAGACCCAGCCCAGCCCAAGGCCTGAACTGGGTTCCAGGTAAATGAGAAGCTGTCAAAGCAGCCTGCTGGGAATAATGAGGCTGTGGAGGGAGAAAAAAAACGTGTGCGTGGAAATGTGTGTGTGTGTGTGTCTGTGACAAAGAGCGATAGGGAGAAAGATTTTGGGGATAGGGAACGCACCGCCTCGTGCTGTAGCTGCTCTCATAGAGCAATCATCTAACACACAGCACCCACACTCTTTTAGCGTGCTGAGTCAGGAGCAGTGCAGAGAAACAGGGCCTTAAGTGATGCCTTATTGATTGGCCTATTTGTAAAGGGGAGAGAAGTGTGGCAGGGCCTCTTGACTTTACACGGCTGTGTCGGGCTGCATGTGTCCCGGCCTGATCTATAATGGTCATCATTTCTAAATACAGCGCTATGATTACTTCTGTCCTCTCCATAAACCACCCTCACCTCCCGTCCCAAAGCCCTCCACTGTCCATACCACCAAGCCCAGAAGGAACTCTACAGCTGCTGGTTTTGGGTTAAAGCTGGCAGAGAGGATAAGAGTGATGTATCTCTGTATATATCACCTCTGTGATAACTGTAGCTTATAACTTTACCGGCTTAGCTGTTCAGTAGTCTGTATTTTGATGTTTATATAGGGAAATATGTGTATGTTCATATGGTCATTTAGAGGTGAAACAAAGAAGTGTCTTGAAGGGTGAAATCATTTCGATAATTATTATTGCCATTACTACTACTGGTGTATTGCTGTTATATTTGAGCAATAATGCTTTACTGACACCTCATAAGCTGTCCTTAGGCTTTTATTATATGAGTTATGGGTGAGCTTTTTGAGTGGTTTTTTTCTGTATTTTATAGGCTATTCTGTTTCAGATGAGCACATTTCTGTTTATTAAAGTAGCAGTTTGGGCTTTCACTGGTGAGCTCACTCATTCTTACACACATACTGTACACACACACACACACACACACACACACACACACACACACACACACACACACACACACACACACACACAGACAAACATGCTGATATGTAATGCATGGGCCACTGGGCTACATCATTGCTTCATTTGGATCAAACTCAAGTGCAATAAAGTTATTTATCTACATAGTGTGGTGTTTCTGTTTGTGTGTGTGTGTGTGTGTGTGTGTGGATCGGGGGTTCATGGAGTATAAGGAATCGAACAGATTAGAGTGTAGTCCCTTGTAAGGCTCAGTACTGGAACACACACTTACACATCCTGTCAGTTATTATAACGAGCCTTTAATAGTTTCTCGTTTCTTCTACCTCATCCTTAGAAGCGGAATCTATTGGCCTTGCTTTTTTTTCAGCTATAGAGATGGATATGCACACACAGATGCACATAAATGCGTAAATCCTTTATACACACCGCTGTGTATTGCACGGCATCAATAATGCAGATATTCTCCAATGGCCATGCAAAAGAAAGTATTTGGTTGTTTATTTTCAGCAACCGTGTACCTATAAATAGAAGAGCTGTGCATCTAAGTCACAAATAAATCGTATCCTCATTTTTCAACAGTAATAAGCCTTACTGTGCAGTTCCTCTAAAAAAAAAAAAAAAATCCATGGCTCTCTTTTGTTTGTAATGTACAGTTCGTGTAGCTGGAGGGGTTCTTAAAGCTGCTTCCTGGATGGACTTTTGGGGATCGGCGCAGCACCGAGACCTTGCTTCAAGCTCGTTCTGCTCTAAGCAATACGCCGACAAAGTCATTCTGATTGTTATAAACGGAATACCGGAGCATTGCATATTGTCAGTATAATTCAGCAGAATATAAATTCGCAATTTATGTATACGTGTGAAATTTGTGGTTGGCAAGGCTGACCTCAGATCACCTAATACAAGTGTGACCACCTGAAACCTATATTTAGCATTGGCCCATCGAGCCTTCACTTCCTATTTATAGAAGATTTATATTTTCAAATGATTGCTTCTTCTTCTTCTTCTAATTATTATTATTCATGTCATCCATTATAATACTTCATTCATTCATCTTCTACCACTTTATCCGATCTTCCCTCGGGTCACGGGGTGTCTGTGCCTATATCAGGCATCTATGGGCATTAAGGCAGGATACACCCTGGATGGAATGCTAACCCATCACAGGGCACACACACACACACACACACACACATATACACTAGGGACAATTTTCCAAGGTGCCAATCAACCTACCATGCATGTTTTTGGACCGGGAGGAAACCGGAGAACCCGGAGAAAAACCCCCTGAGGCACGGGGAGAACATGCAAACTCCACACACACATAGCCGAGACGGGAATCGAACCCGGACCCAGGTGGTGTGAGGCGAACGTGCTAACCACTAAGCTACCGTACCCCACCCATTATAATACTTCATAATAATAATAATATTATTATTATTATTATTATTATTATTATTATTATTAATTTATTTATTATTTTTATTTATTTATTTTTTTTAATAAATAGTAATCCATAACCTAACCAATATTAATTATTTCAGAGCATGTAATGGATAGAATTTAGCTGGAATGATATTTGATGCTGGACATTTTTATCAATGTTCTTTTGGTATGTGAATACTTTGAGTGGGTGTATGGCATGCTTTATAATCTATATGCATTTGGTAATTATGTTCAGATGCATGGTACTGAAGTAAGCTCTGCTTAGTCCCTGTGCGGTGTGTGAGTTTCTCCTGGGTTTCCTGGTTTCCTCCCACCTTCCCAAAACGTATAGGATGGCTGATTGCTTGCTCTGAATTGCCTCAGGAATGAAAGTGTGTGTGTGTGTGAGAGCGCGACCAGTAAAGCATGTATTCCCAACACTCATCCAGTGTTCCGGGATACACTCGGTATCCACAGCAACCCTGACCAGGATCAAGTGGTTATTGGATTTTGTAGTACATCAGTTAAGATGCAGTATTTATTTTTTTTAATACTTTAGTGTTTCAGTCTTTCCAAGCCCTGATCTTTTCATTAGCTATTTGTCTTGAAAAAATGAATCTTTGTCTAGATTACTGTTTTGTGAACAGGGATTTTTCTTTGAAAATCTGATGAATCTGGATTTGCAGTATTGAAACCACAAGTGTAGCACGTGTGTTTAAAAAAGCAGTTAATCAGTAGGGAGTGCTAAAATCCTGAGAATATCATGCATAGGAGAAACGTGGAAAAAGGAAGACATAGGGGCAAGAGGCAGAAACATTGCCTCTTTTTGTCCTACAAACAAATATATCACCCCCCTCCCCCATGTTTTTTTCAGTGTGTGCAAATGCGTTTGTTACGCTTAGGTTTTAACGATTTATTTACCACATGCACCCACTACAGCCGAGGTAAATGTGGCAGAAATTTCCCCCGTCTGCAAACTTTCAATAAGTAGACATATAAAGTTCTCTGCTCTCACAAAAAAAAAATGACTCAATACTGCTGCACTGTATAATGACAGTTGTTGCTCCCTGCAGCTTTTCCCGAGATTCCGCATCCAGGAAAAAATAACGCAATGTGTGCATTCTGAATCACGTTCTGACGTAGCTTTTCTTTCTTCGCAATATAAATTATGCATCGCGCATAGTTTATAATTATCACGGCCACATGAGAGGAAGGCAAAGGGAGATATGTTTTTCAAGATCAGGACAAGCATGAAGAAGACAAAATGACAACGCGGTTCGAATTATGAGCCATTAACTGCGTTGTTTATTTTCCGTTGCTATTTTCCTCTTGACCTTGTTAAGGGTCCCTCAGCATCACTGCTTTCTCTTTCGGAATCGGCGGCATGACCTGGCTCTACAATGCGATTGCGCTGTAAGACAGTGTGCGGCATTGTTCAGTGACCGTTACGTGACCGCTGTCCCGCAGGAACAGCCAGGCAGTGGTTACACAGCATTTGAGCCTCTGTCGGCAGACAGCATGCTCCACTGGTGAACTGGTCCAGTGACCAAGCACATGACCTGCAGCAGGAGAAACATCACTTTTTAATGACAGCACAGAAAGCTAAGTCCATTGTGAATTCTTCACACATTTAAGTGCTTTCTGAAGACATAGCTCTTTATATATATATATAGATATATCATATATATATATATATATATATATATATATATATATATATATATATATATATATATATATATATATATATATATACACACACACACACACACACTATAGAGTGTAACCACTTTCGTAAAAGGATGCACTACATAACGTACTAGAAGTGGCCTCAGATTCTCACATGCTATACATAACGGGAAAAATTCTACTTGATTGCGCTGCAAAATGCCAAAACCAATTACAAGTCTACACTTTCAGCTTTACTACAGATATTCAGCTTTAAAGGGGAGTATTATATCTCCTTTTTGCAGCTGACATTTTGTTTCTCTTTCATGTGTTGTAAAATATTACCCAATTTCTGTTTCTGTCTGCAGTTTGACCTTTTCAGTGATCAGTAATTGTTGTTTTTTATTATTTTTTTTTCCTTAAGAAAAACTGTGTAAAAACATTTACACTGCCGTGCTGCGGGATTCTTCAATCCGATTGCTCAAAAGCAGTTTTCTTAATACTTTTGAGGCACCTCGATGCAGCTTTCTGCTAATGCACTGCTTCTACAGTGTGTCTTTTTAATTGCATACAAAGATACGAAGTATGATGTATGTATTGTGTTATTGTTGATACGGGGATTATTATTGAAACGAGTCATCAGTCTCAGCACTTTTTTTTTTACGTAAATGTGAATTTGGTAGAGATTTTTCCCCTACCTAATCATGTTTTAAGTTTTACTGACAGAGAGAGAGAGAGAGAGAGAGAGAGAGAGAGCAAGAAAAAAAGAGAGGAGCATTATCTAAGCCATTAGACTGACATACATTCAAAGAAATCCTTTTTTTTAATGTTGCAGTGAAGTTACGTCTTTACAAACGTCTGACAGACAGGATAATATCATAGGACTTTGTGAAGTACTTGGGCACATTAGTAAGTGGGTAATGAGCACCCTGCACTGAGCAAGATCCTGCTAATAGTAATGGGATCAAATTTGGACTTGTGTAATCTTGGGAGAGGACATCTGTGTGTAATTATGAGCGTATAAATGACATTGAAGGAGAGTCTTCATGACATGTGCATAGTCATGTCATAAAGAGCATGCATATGTCAATGCAAACTGATTGCATGTTGTAGAGCATTGCATAAAATCAAGGTTACATGTCTGTAAGCTGTACCTACTATAATAAACGTAATTATAGTAAACTCTGCAGATTTGTCGCAAAAGGCTTTTTTTTCGACAATTCCTTTAAATGCATGGTTCATTGTTCTGTGTTTTAAACTAGGCCACTAAAACGTTTTTGGCAACAGAAGAAGAAAAACACACTTCTACATTGTTGTCTTAGGGAAGGGGCAGCTCAGTGTTTAAGGCATTGGTTTCTGGACCGGAAGATTGCAAGTTCAAATCCCACCACCACCACCAAGCTGCCACTAGCGGGCTCTTTAGCAAGGCCCTTAACCTACAATTTCTCAGTTGTAAGTCGCTATGTAAAAGAGCTTCCTATTGAAGAAAATTCATGTAAGCTATCTTTCGCAACCAGGTTATTTTATGTTTGTTTCTTTTTTTCCCTTTATTTCCTCTAAATATGTTTCCATTTGTTTTTTCTGTATCATGCTAAAGGTATCTTTTGTTTTTCACGATAAAATCGTGCGCTTTTAGACTTGTTTTAAATCTACTGTATATAAAACCAGCACTAATCTGTACTGCAATTTTTCTTTCCTTTTTAATATTGTCACGTTCGAGACTGTGAGTGACACATAATGACGCCATTGAGAAAAATGCACACAACATGTGCATGGACAAAAGACGTGCAAGGTTTGAATCTAACGGTACAATTCACTGCTACTACTATGTAAGTACAGTCTCGCTGCAGGTAATCAAGTGTTTCTCATCTGACATCCGACTCATATAGTCCACACTTGATTACACTGATAGAAAAAAAATGGTTTTTATCTAAAAAAAACCAAACAAACATTTTATTTATGAAGAATTTTATTTATGAAGTTTTCGTCTCTGAGAGGCACACACACACACACATACAAGTTTGTCAGGTCCCACAGCAGAGAGAGCATTTCTGTACTGTTTATCTCTTCTCACCTTTTGGCAGATTGTGGGTTCTTATGACTCAGCCAACAAGCTAATATTGGTGAAAATAGAGAAAAACACAAGCTGTAGCTGCAAGCATACAGTATATGTACCGTAAATTCTGGACTATAAAGCGCTATAACCTGCATATAAGCCGCATCCGCTCTATTTGAAAAAAAAAAAAAAAAATCATAAATAAGCCGCACCTGCATACACATCCGCTTTTGAATTGTAAATGCACAGGTATGTACTAAATAGATCCTTTCCTAACCTGTATTTTAACAGTTAACGGTGGACGTGCACAGAGAGGCCGGAATTCATACCAGGATTTATTAGAATAAAGAACAGCAGAGCAGGAGAGCTAGGGAGCCTTGCGCTTGCGCGCCTGTACCGGGAGTACCGGAGAGCAGGAGTCCGTCGGAATCGGGACAAAGGTTAGAACAGACAAAGGTTGCATAAACATTTCGAGCGTCCGTGTCCGCGACACTAGGTATGTGCTACGACCGGACGGGGATTGTAGAGTGAACCGGTCTTATATCGGGAGAGGGAAAATCACAACTCTTGGCACGGTGGTGTGGGTTTGTGCGTGATTGTGGGTTCGTGTGTAAGTGTGTGTGTGTTTGTGGTTGTGTGTGGTGTGTGTGTGTGTGTGTGTGGAAAAGAGCAGGGGAGAGAGAGAGAGAGAGAGCATGAGCAGACTGATTAAAACGGGACAGAACCAAGAGAAAATAAGCGCATTTACAAGATTTATCTTCATTTCTCCTGTGTGAAATGAAACCTTGTACGTCATACCTTGTAAAGATAGAGTTTGTCCTCCTTCTATGAAAATATCTGAGAAAACTAGCGCATTCTTCTTCTTTGCATTTTGTCTTATTTTGTTTTGATTCTAATTCCGGTTAGCGGTCGGGAAAAAATCTAGCGGCTGGAAAAAATCTGCTTATTATTAGCCGCACCTTTTTATTAGCCGCATGGTTCAAAACTAGGAAAAAAGTAGCGGCTTATAGTCCAGAATTTACGGTATATAGGGTAACGTTAAAACACTGACAGGTGAAGTGAGTAATACCTGTCAAGAAGCGGGTTATATCAGGTAACAAGCGAGTGAGTCGACCAGGTTGATGTGTTGGATGAAGGGAAAAATGGGCAGGCGAGTAACTTTGACAAGGGTGAGATTGTGATGGCTAAATGATAAATGATAATGATAATAAACGGGTCATAGCCGCTACAAAACAGCAGGTCTTGTGTCATGCTTCCAGTATGCAGAGGTAGTATCTACAAAAAAGTGGCCCAATAAAGGACAACTAGTGAACAGTGAATACTAATGAGTAATATTATTATTATAGAAATATTTTGATTATGCAACATTGGGTCTGGCAGTATCTTTATTACAAATTAATTTTTTTTTAAAAACGCCGTTTGGTTGTGTAATGACCGATAAAATAGAGGTTAAGTTTAATTTTAATTTAAGGTTGTGTTAACCATCTGTAAATATCAAGCAAAAATGTATATATATATATATATATGATATATCTATATATATATATATATATATATATATATATATATATATATATATATATATATATATATATATATATATATATATATATATATATATATATATATATATATATATATATATATATATATATATATATATATATCCTCTACCGCTTTAAACCATATCTACTCGATCTTTTGTCTTTGTGGCTCTTGATCCGGCTTTGTATTGTGGGGGGGGTTTTATATATATATATATATATATATATATATACTATATACACACACACACACACACATACACATATACACACACATACATACTATACGTATATATATACCCAGTACTGTGTACGTATATGTGTGTGGTGTGTGTGTGTGTGTGTGTGTGTGTGTGTGTGTGTGTGTGTGTATATGTATATATATATCAGCAAATAAAAATTGTAAACGAGAAAGGAAAAAAAATTGTAAATGACAAAAACTAAACTTTGTTAACATTGTGTTACTGTATTGGCTTTCTATTCCCCAGTAAAATATTGCTAATCTACTGAAAAATGTATATTATTTTTCTCACAACTTATTTCTGCTGTTCGTTAATTAAACAATGTGTGGGGCATTAAAAAAATCACCCTGATGACCCTGATGAACTTTCATAATTGACGGAATGAATTTGTCGATGAGTCATCACGGCTATATACGATGCTGACAATAAATACAAATGAGAAATCCGAGGGGTTTGCGGTTATTGATTGCCGGAGTGATAATTGAAAAGGGCGCAGTGATGAATTGCGTTAAATCACCTGCTCTCTGCCGTATCTATGACGAGCTGCATTGAATCTGCATTGGTACATCTGATAAACTCGTTTCAGATTGGAATTAAACTATTCAGATGTCCTCAGAAGTATTTCAGTTAATTAAATTAACCATTTTAGTTTGGATTGCAGCTAATTGCATGCTTAATACAACATTTTCGACCAATTCTGCCAAAATAGATGGAGACAGATGGATCATGATACAGATTATCCAATCTGCACTTTGAATTGTCCATTAGAAAACATAAACCCTCTTTTCAAGCTATTCCTGTATTTATTTCTGTGATTTTGACTCACTGACCTGTTGGGATACTTTTTTTTTTTGCTCTAAATGCACGTCTGGCTGACTGCAGGTACTTATTTGGCTCAGTCGAACGTTCCATTTTCATGAACATGATACTACCACCACCATGCTTGAGTGCTAAAATGATATTACAACTTCTGACCAATCAGAATCGCGAATGCAGTGCTGTGTATGGTCTTTCTTGCTTAACATCGTTATTCTTCTTTAAATTACTTGAGAAAAATTGGTTCTTTTTTTTTTTTTGCTCTGTAGTATTAGTAGTAGTAAGAGATAAATCTTAGCTCTTCCTAGAGTTAGTCTTGTCAGCTTTTAGATCCGATAATATACAGAATACAAAATACATTTTAGATTATAGATTATAGAAAAGTTTTAGATTATAGAATAATCAAAATGCAAGTCCTATTTTGTTTTTTTTTCCCCCAAATGTTTTATTCTTTTTTTTTCAAATTTTATTAAAATAAGAATGTTTTATTTATGAATCATTTCTGTATTTGTGTGCATTCTGAAGTGGTTATTGTATTAGCTGGAAAGAGTGGGATGAAAACAGGAAATTTAAGCTAGAAGGAACAACCTAGTGCATGTCAAATGTGCCCTAAATCCCTGTTGTTGTGTTTTTGTAACATCCCCTGTATGTTAATTTATTTATTTATGTACCGTTAGTTACATAACATGGAGATTTCATATATAATTGCTTAGACTTATGTATTGCTGGCTGCTGCCTCCACTGAATGTCATAACTTATATCTCTTGGTGCTTTTATTAGTCCCACTGATGGGTTAAAGTAATGATTGCATTACTACTATGGCTCTTAATATGGCTGCCCTCTAAGCATATTTTTTCAATGTCGACCTAAATGTGTTCTCTCTTGCATCGAATGCTGATTCTAACAAGTCTGAGGGGACAAATAACCCTGAGGATTGATTTGTGGGGAAAATGTGTTTGCTCCCGTAAAATGCTTACTGTATGTATTTTATTTACCTTCCTTGCATGAAAGGAATCATTTCTGAAGCATGCTTGAGGCATTCCGGGAATATGTAGTGCATGGGAAAGGCGGGGAAGGGGGGAGGGGGGTTGCTGGTCCGAGATTTCTGGCACTTCTATAGCCGTGGGCAGTGAATCCGCGTTCGTTGGTCTGCGTTGCATTTCTCTATAAGTCTGAGTTTATGCAAATTGGAGAGAGAGAGAACGAAAGAAAGATGGGACGGACATGTCAGTGAGGGCACTCGCTGTTTAGACTGAGTGATAGCAGCATCTTTATATGCTGTGTGAAAAGTATAAACATGTGCTCTGGAAAGATTACCATCTAGCAGATTTTTGGGATCCTGTCACAGCTTGGTACTGTAAAACACAACTTCATCTGCCAGCCTGGCTTTCTGACAGTACACATATTGCGTGCCAAAAGCCTGGCTAGAGAAATCTTTTCTCCTCCTCTCCTTCTTCAAGGCTAAGGCGGCGCCAGGGGAATTATTACAGTGTAGCATGCCTTGTTTGAGAGCTGGTGTGTGTGAGGTCACTGGGAGTTCAGTGGAACATGTCCTGTAGGCATCTAATGTCTTATACACAAACACACACGCACATGTGGACAAAAAAACAACTATGTGTGCTATGTGTGCGGGTGTGTGTGTGTGATATATATATATATATATATATATATATATATATATATATATATATATATATAAACTATAAAACTATTTTTCCCTATATATTATCCTTGAACATCGTTGTTAATATCCCAGTATTTTAATGAACTGTTACTGTTATTGTCTTATTGTCTTTATTTTCATATTTTATGAATTTGTAATTAATCTTGCATTATCTA
>JACRUU010000007.1:21743033-21785533 GCA_030449085.1 Kryptopterus vitreolus
AAAAGATCAGTTACCTAAAATGCTTGATAATTGTTTAGTTATTGATTTATTATACTTTATTTTATATACGTCATTAACCTTATCTTTGAATGATGTGGTGACTTGTTTTCCTCTTTAAATAGAAAGCATTTGAGGTGTTGTGAAATCACTTAAGGTCAACAATTGACAATTTAGGCATAGAGGACTCTGCCGTCTCTATGGTAATTTGATCAAGACACTTCATGTCCCTGCATCCTGTAAGACAAATGTTCCACAAATGTTTCATTAAAACCTCTGCAGCCTCAGGAGGGCACTTTTGGAATCAGGGAGGGCTTTATGAGCGTTTCCCCTGACTCAGTTTTTACAGTTGGATAATTTATTGGCTGCTATCAAACATGGCTAACTCCAGGCGCCGCCGATCTTAAAGGCTGCCAGAGACCACCAGCATGTGCAGAAACGTATCAGAAAAGAACATCTACTCTACTGCTGGCTGTAAACACACCATCAACCAAAAAGGCATTATTTTTTTATTTACTTTTGCAGCATTGTGTTTTTAAGGAGTTCTAGAACTGATGAACATGAGTTTAATATGTACATTTATTTCATAAAAGTGAAGTCTTTACTACAGGGCTTTGCCTGCTGTGCAGTTTTAATGGAAAGAAAAGGCTGGGGTTGAAAGGTCAGCGCTGCATTCAAGCCCTGCTTCTTCTATTAGCATTGATTTCATATTCTGTGCGGGCCATATCTAATGCCAGGGCATACTGCTTTTCTTTTATTTATGAGCACACACAATGCCTCCGAGACATCAGTTATCCTGTCCAGAACAAAACACTCTAGGTTGGTATTCTTTGTTTGAGTTGAAAGACAGACCTTTATAAAGCCATAGCAATATATCGAGCTTTACACCGATCAGTCATAACATTAAAACCACCTGCCAAATATTGTGTTGGTCCCCCGGGTGCTCCACTAGCCCTAACTCATCAAGTCATGGACTCCATGGGACCTCTGATAGTATGTTGTGGTATCTGGCTCCAAGATGTTAGCAACAGATCCTCTAAATCCTGTAAGTTGGAGCTTGGGTAGATTTTTTCCCCCTCCTGCACCCTTTCAAGATCTGGATGCCAATTCACCACATTAAACATTTTGTCATCTTCCTGAAACTATTCCTAAACAATTTTTGCAATATAGCAGGGCGTATTAGCCTGCCTAAAGAGGCCAGGACTGTTGACATGAAGGGTTATTCTTGGTCTCCAGCATGGTTGACAATCCGGGTAAGAAGAACATTGATCCAAGAAACAGCCATGAAGCCTGTGGTAACTCTGGAAAAGCTGCATAGATCCAAATCTCTGTGAGAGAGTCTGTACACAGGACAACTATTAGTCGCACAATCCTTCAATCTGGCTATTATGGGAAAGTGTCAAGAAGAAAGCCATTATTAAAAAAAAAATCCAACAAGTCCTGTTTGCTATAATTAGATAAGACCAAAATGTAACTTTTTGGCCTACTTACAAAACGCTATGTGTGGAAACCTAACACCATTCTCCACTGTGAAACATGGTGGTGGCAGCATCATGTTGTGGGGATGCTTTTCTGCAGCAGGGACAGGGGAACTGGTCAGCGCTGATGGGAACATGGATGAAAACCTATTGGGGGTCTCAAAGGACTTGAGACTGGGGCGCAGCTTCACCTTCCAGCAGGACACCGACCCTAAACATACCGCCAGAGCTACAAGGGAATGGTTGCGATCGACGCATATTTATGTTAGAATGGCCAAGTCAAATTCCAGACTTGAATCCTATTGAGAATCTTTAGCAAGACTTGAAAAATGCTGTTCCCAGATGTTCACTGGGGGTAGTGGTTAAGGCGCTGGGCTACTGATCAGAAGGTCCGGGGTTTCGAGCCCCGGTATCTCCAAGCTGCTACTCTTGGGCCTCTGTGCTCCAGGGGCGCCGTATGCATGGCTGCACTCTGACTCCAGCTTCCAAAACCAGCTGGGATATGTGAAGGAACAATTTCACTGTTCGCTAATGGGATAAATAAAGACTCTTCTCCATTAAATCTGATTCAACTGGAGCTCTTTTGCGAAGAGGAACGGGCAAAGAAGTCCCCAGATGTGCAAAGCTGGGAGAGACATACACAGAAAGACTTGCAGCTGTAATTGCAGTGAAAGATTTTGATTTATGAAAAACATTTTTAACACCATGTGTCATTTTCCTTCCACTTCACAATTAGGTGATAGATTTGTGTTGGCCTGTCACATAAAATCCCGAGAAAATACATTTAAGTTTGTAGTTATAGTGAGAAAAGAAAGAAATTGAAAGGGTATGAATACTGTACAAATCCCCACTCCATTTTACACACGCCACTGAAACTATATAGCCTGTGCTGTTCCCACCTGTTTTAATGTTATAGCCGAATGTCGTATGCAGCCCTCATGCCGCTAAAAATCCGGTTCTCGAAGGATCTGAATCTTCTGTAGTATTTTGCTGTTTGTTGTCAGACGAATGCTTTTCGGGAAAGCGCTTGGATGTGCCAATCTGCTCCGATCTGATAGCGACTCTCAGAAAAGTCATGTCAGATTTGTTCCTCTGATAGTGGGTTGCATTTTGTCAAAAAGCTTTGAGACGATTAACGAAAAATGTTGCCATTAATAGGTTAAATAGTGTAATAAAGACCCTGTTTGCAGCGATAACAGCAGTCAGAGGTCAAAAGTACTTTGCAGAGCAGGCAGGAGCTTTATCAGTACTTGTAAAACAGCCAAGTTCCTGTCAAACGTGTGGCCATCAGAGAGGGCACAACAGAGCGAAAGGCTTCACATAAAGACTTTTTTTTTGGATTACTTATAAATCCTTCACTCCTATCAAATCATTGTGAACAAGGTAGTCCTATCTCACCATTAAAGTGAGTTATATAAGGGACAGTGCTTGCTTCTCGATGGCCTATAAAAGGTTATGCAGGAGGCCTTGCTGAGGTTGGAGACCTCTGAAATGGGATTTCTGCTCCCTGCTTGATTGTTTCTCCCCCTCCCTTTTTTTTTTTTTTATGAAGAGAAAAGCTCGCTCGCAGCTTTGATGCATTGGAGCTGGATGTGATTTGACACATGATTGAAGTGGACCGTGGGCCGTCGCTAAGGCCAGGGCATGATTTAGAGCTTTTAGCAGGTTACACACGTGCCACATAATAGTCTGCTTTTGCTTGCCCCCTCTATTTTTTTTTCCCTCCTTCTATTAAGATGAACGTTTGTCAAAGACCGAACCGCAGTCGGTTCATTGTATTAAAAAATAACATTTTTCATTGTTTTTTTTTCGAGAAGAAGAAGGTGCAGGGTATTTGTAGCTGTGCACGCCTCATTTCACTCTGTCTCTCTTTGCTTAATTGAGCGTCTTGTCTCGCAAGTCATCTTTGGCTTGTTCGTGCTCCGTCGATTTTGGCCTGATGCAGAATCTATCTTAACTTACTGTACTTAATTTGTTTTACTTTTCTTTACTGGGAACCTGCATGCGTGTGTGTGTGTGTGTGTGTGTGTGTGTGTGTGTGTGTGTGTGTGTGTGTGTGTGTGTGTGTGTGTGCGCGTGTGCAGAGTGTAGAGTAGGAGCACAGCCGGAGGCCTTACGTGGAACCCCTCATCCACTGTAAAACATGACTCAGTTCATTTTGCATGGCTTTGTACAGCGGCTGCACTTACTTCATTAAATCCACAATAAGCTACAAGGAACAAGGGAACATGTTATATTGGTTCTTACATATCATGCATATGGTGGCAAAATATAAAACAGTTTTTGTACATTGCACAGTACATTCATTCATCTTCTACCGCTTTATCCGATCTTCCCTCGGGTCACGGGGAGCCTGTGCCTATATCAGGCGTCTATGGGCATTAAGGCAGGATACACCCTGGATGGAATGTCAACCCATCGCAGAGCACACACACACATTCACATACATTAACAATTTTCCAAGGTGCCAATCAACCTACCGTGCATGTTTTTGGACCAGAAAAACCCCCTGAGGCACGGGGAGAACATGCAAACACCACACACACATGGCCGAGACGGGAATCGAACCCCGACCCTGGAGGTGTGAGGCGAACATGCTAACCACTGAACCACTGTGCCCCCTTGTACAATACATAACAGCTTTATTCTCTTCATGCTATACTTTTTTTGTGCATCAGCAACGTCAGCTGATTTATTTAAACATCATCTTACAGATATCGTGATATGAGACCATAGACGTGAACAAAGCAGCTGTCTGTGACAAGCGGTATTTAGTTTGATGGACAGGTCGATTCAACAACCAAAAACATCCTTTATTGATGTCTGCAAAATAATAGTTGTCATTTGGTAGTTTTTTTTTTTAAGCTTATAAACTGACAGCGATGTGACGCCCCGGTTCATTAACTATCAACCTTCTGAATTCCGGTTTGTGAATTTGGCTGTTTTTTTTTTTTTTACAAAACTGATAAAAACAAATCTAATCATTGACATTGTAATGAATGTTCTGGATAAAGACAAAAATACTAATAACTAAATTGAAATGACTAATATATATATAATATACTAACTGCAAATCAAATCAACACCTAGTGTTCATTTGCCTTTTTTTTTTATTATTATTATTATTATTATTATTATTATTGTTGTTGTTGTTATTAGGATTATCATTTATAATTTGTATTATTTATTATCATCAGGATGATGATTAGCTGGATAAGGTCATTATCAAAGCTAGGATTATTCATAACTCATTTGATACGAAAATATTTTACAGTCAATCATTTTTTATTTCTATTTATTTTGATATTATATCAAAACTGTAAAAAAACAGTTGAACTATTTATGCCATATGTTATATTCAATGGCACGTTTTACCCAAAAGGTTTGCCTTTGTAAGTAGCAGCTTTTTTTTCTCTCGAGCCGTGCTGCACCACTTTTCTCACGGATGACTTCTGAACTTTACGCCTTTGGGATTAAGAGGCAAACACCATTGATGCGTGTTTTACCGTCGGAACGTGTCGGATGCTTGAAGATTGGCTTCATAAGAGGATGACGAGAGCGTGCCTACAAGCCGCTCAGACTCATACGAATACTTTATTTTCAAGAGCGCCACGTTTAACCGTGACACATGTCACCGGAAGCCTCGATTCCCAGAAAAAGGCTGATTATAATGGAGGTACTCGGCGCTGTGCCAGGTCCCGAGCTTGCATAAAAGCAACTCTTTGTGCCAGGCTGTCTGTACCTGTCCCAAGCTCAAGTACCCTTCTGTCTCTCCTCTTTTGTTCCTGAGCATCAAAAGCTGCTCCTCATCGGAACAAAAATGTTTGTCTGTAAAGATAATGGAGTCATTTGATTAAGGGGCAAAATGCAGCTTGGCTTTAATCTCTTGCGTTCTTCTCCTTCTTCCGCTCAGCGCTCAGACGATTCCACACATAGCAACCTACACATACACTCACACCCTCTCACTCAGCCGTGACATTTGACCTCCCCACGCTTGCATCTGTTCATTAGGAGCTTGTCTTAGCCTTTTTTTCTCTTCATGCATATGAATGTTGTATTGTTTCACTTTTATACTTTCTAGTGTCTGATTTTGGTGCTGTCATGCCCTCTGATTTGCCCACAACACCTCTCCAGTGATGTAATTATGTATGTCAGGTTGAGGTTTGGTGTTTTTTTTTTTTTTGTAAAAAAAAAAAAAAATCTGGCTTAATTAACAGTCTACTATGCATGAAGGATGTGAATTGAGGGGGGGGGTATTGTAGCTTTCAACCCTGCATGCTTATTACAATGATTCCTTTTCCTTTTGAATCCGAAATGGGATTTTAATCAGCACGCTCTAATTTCAACGCAATATATAAATATTAATAAGGCATGTCATGGGCTGTCAAGCAATGTGTGAGGCCAGACGTTCAGCTGTCAACAAATCATGCCATCATTCTGACTCCATGTTCTATATTCGCATAGTATTTTTTTTCCTGCCCATGACTCAGATCAATTTCTCCATTAAAAAAAAATAAAATAAAAAGATAGGATACTTCTCCAGTTTTCGAATAGGCTGTGTGTGTGTGTGCGTGTGTGTGCGTGTGTGTGTGTGTGCGCGTGTGTGTTATTGGCTGTGAAAGTTTTATAGATGTTGTTAATTTAACCGAAGTGATCAATGGCAGACAGTCATATTTTGGAGAAATAAATATATAAACCTACAGCCATGGCCTGCTGTTAAAAACCAAAAACCTATTGTTTGTGTTTCTCCTCTATTTAATTCTGGCTTGAAGCCTGAAACATTAACGTTTCATAACTTCAACTCTATTTTCAGTCTGCCACCAGGCAGTAAAGCCGCACCATTGTTACGCATCCCCACTTCGTATTAACAGATAATTAACCGTATACAATGTGGCAGTAGCTGGCAGCGCTTATAAGCCAAGCATCTTTGTGTGACTTTTTCTGCAGGACTAAACATTTATAACTCCTTACCAAGTGTCGTTTAGAAAGGACATCTGAGAGAATGTGTATAGCGATGTGAATCATAATGTGTATAGCAGCATGTGTTCGTATTTATAGGGGGGGAATAAATAAATAAATAAATAAATAATATTTTTGTGTATAAATATGTGTGTGTGTGTGTGTGTGTATATATAATAATTTATATATATATATATGTATATATATATATATATATATATGTATATATATGTGTATATATAATATATATATATATATATACATATATGTGTGTGTGTGTATGTATATATATATATATTATTATATATATATATATATATATATATATATATATATATGATATAGATTATATATATACACACTTAGCAAATGGTCATTGGTTTCAGTTGGTTCATGTTTGTGTATCAATATGGTACATTAACTCATAGGCAAAGCTGTTCATCTGTGCAGCCTTGGAGCGATGATTGTAGATAAAGAGTTTAAGTGAGGTTATTTGTTTTATTTGGGCATGAATGCAGCCTTGGCTTGCAGAAAGCAGCAAGGCCTCTGTGAGCTCCACTAAAACTAATGTACTTTGCTTGAATTTCAGCACATAAAAGCGAGGCATCTCCTCGCATAAAGGATTTAGATTGAACTGACCCGACTGTGCCATCAGGACTGTCTCTGTTGGTGGTTATTCTTTTGTCCGGTGTACGTTGCCTGGACAGCCGAAAGTGGAAAATTCTTTAAAACAGTTTCTATGGAGTCTATCACAGTTCGGTTGAGAAGCTCATGTTCTTTTGCCTCTGGAAGCTTTTAAAAATAGCTGATAGATTTGCAGTGTAGGTGCTACTGAGTGCCCACGCTGTAACAACATTATTCTGCCTCTTCTCTTTTATTAGCAGATCCCTCAATGCAGACTTGTGTCACTGTCTGTGGCTATTTTCTATAGCTGAACCTCTCTCATTACTCGATGTTTTCTGTTCACTCTATCCTGGAGCGGCTCGTTCGGTAGTCTTTGCATGAATATATGGATTTGTACATGAGGGTGTTGAATTGCATTGTTTTGAGTGTGCAAAGCGGTGCTCAAGGCTTTGTTAGTGTTTACCAATGAAGGACTGTACTACTGATTAGATTAATGTCCTATATCATCTGACAGTTTGGGGAACTTGGATTAAAGATGATCAAGTTGATGTACTGAGGTGATATACTGCTTATGATGGTGGAATCTGGTTTGCTGTGGTCGCATAACAAAATCTCAGCCATAGGTAATTCAGGCTTTGAACTACAGAGCAGTTGATATTGTTTGTACACTTTCTCATCACTGTTATGCTGTTAGGAGATCTTATATATACCGTAAATTCCAGATCAAAGCGCATGGATTAAGCCTTATTTGTGTATATAATAAATATTTAAATATCATAAAGATAGCCGCACAGCATACAAGGCATCCGATCCGCTTTTGAATTGGTAAATGGATGGATGGATGTACCTAGATAGAATCCTTTCCTAACCTTTACGGTGTAACACGGTGATGGACGCAGAGACCAGAGAGGGATCCGGAATTCATACAAAACAGGATTTTTAGAATAAAGTAAAGAATCCAGCACGCCGCATACGGAGCGGATACGGAGCGGCCAGACAGTAGCTTTGCGCTCTGCGCGCCGTGGTACTCTGCGCGCCGGGACCGGGACCGGAACGGAGAGTCCGGGAATCGGGAACAGACAAAGGTTAGGCATAAGATTGATATCGAGCGTCCGTGTCCGCACACTAGGTATGTGCTACGAGCCAGGACGGGGATTGTATGGGGATATACCGGTATATATATCGGGATATATAAGCAAGAACAACTTTTGATTTGTTCATGTGTGCGTGTCATGTCAGGTCGTGTCGTAAGTGTGTCGTGTCGTAAGTGTGTGTGCGTGTACCGTGTGTCGTGTGTGTGTACCGTGTGTGTGCGTGTGAAAATGTGTGTAAAAGTGTGTGTGTAGTGTGTGCTGTGTGTGATGTGTGCGTGTCGTGTGTGCTTGTGTGTGTGTGTGCGTGGTGTCGTGCGGGGAGCCGTGTGTGCCTGTGTCAGTGTGTGTGTGGGCATTGGGGGAAAGAGCAGGGAGGACGAGCCCTGAGATGGAAATGCCTGATAAACCCATCGGAAAATGCAGAACCAAGGCACTAACACTATTTACAGTATTTTCCTGTGTGTGAACATTCACGTCACTTAACCATTGTAAAGATAGATTTTGTCCTCCATGTCCTCCTTCTAGGATCCGCTTCTACCAATTTATATCTGCTAAAGAGGAACTTTGCCAATCAACCTTACCGTGCATTGTATTTTGGATTTACTGGGGTTTTGATTCTAATTCCGGTTAGAACCCGGTTAGAACCCGGGGAAAAACCCCCTTATTATTGAGGCGCACATTATTACGGGGAGAACGTGGTATGCAAACTCCACATGCACACATATGAGCTTCTAGCTTATTAGTCCGAAATTAGTCCCGAGACGGGAATATCGAACCCGGATCCTGGTATAGATATATATATCGGGAAAAAATCTGTGAGGCGAACGTGCTAACCACTATAGCCTTGAAAAAATACCGTGCCGAGTATATATATATATATATATACTATATATATATATATATATATATATAGAATATATATTATATAGGATATATATATATATATATATATATAGATATATATATATATATCTATATATATACTCTTATATATACATATATATATATATACAGTGCTGTGCAAAAGTCAAAGAATGCTTTAAGAAATATACTGTACATAATGATTGTTCATTTTTGTCAATTTACAAAATGCAAAGTGAGCAAACTAAAGACAAATCAGTATTTGGTGTTGCTACCTTTTGAAGAACTAGAGGCAAAAAGAACTGCTGCTGAACAAGACCTCGACCCTAAGCATTTAAGCAAATCCACCAAGAAATGTCTTAAAAGAAAAACAATTCCCACTCTTCATTGGCCCGGTCCGAGTCCAGATCTCAATCCAATCGAAATATTGTGGCTAGACCTGAAATGGGTGCTACATGCCAGATGTCCTTCCAACCTGTCTCTACTGGCTGCAAGAAGACAAGATATTAGAGACTGGTCAGTTGTTACAGAAGACGATGAAGTAATGACTGAGAAAGGAGGTGCCACAAGCTGCTTAATAAAAGGCTTCACTTACTTTTGCACATGCAATACTTTGATCGTTCCTATAGTGGCTACTTGCTAAAAATCCCTCTAAACCAACATATGCAACTGGTCAACATCATTTCATTTATAAAAATTTAAATGATCACATAAGAAAACGAAGGTAAAACAACAGAAAAGTCTGAGGGGGTCCACAAACTTTCAAGCGGCACCGTATATATATCATCACAGAGCGTCTGCTGTTTGCATTGCTGTTTGCAAGAGGTTCGGCATGGTTGCAAGGACTACATCAGAATCAGTGTTTTGAGCCAAATAAAAATGTCACCAGCGATATCTTTGCGAACAGTGTTGAGGACATAAAGCATTGCTTTATATAGTTCTTTACAGATGTGCCCTGTCACTTGTCATGGCCTCCTGGAATAAAATGAAAGAGAAAAAGAAAGAGAGAAAGTGATGGCAGAAAGCAGTAGCATGGAGAGAGCTGCTGCAAATTCCTGATCATCTCAGGCCTTCAGTCCGGTCTCGCTCAGCCTCCCTCCACCCATCCTCATGTCTTTGTTAGCATGCTTCATCTAGAGTTCATGACAGGCCCCTGAGGTGTGTTTTTGTTAGTGTGTGTGTTGTGTGTGTGTTGTGTGTGTGTGTGTGTGTGTGTGTGTGTGTCTGAACATTGGTTCTAATCATTTAGCTGTCGTGTCAGCACTCAGCTGTAAACACCGGCAAAGAAGGCAAGCTAGGACAACAAAACAGAACCTGAATACACTCCTTCCATTTCAACCACCTTGTTAAAAAGCATTACATTATGGCGAGTGAAGCGCCAGTCAATTCTCCATTGGCAGCTCCTCGCCGTCATCGTTTTTTTGTGTACTCTCTCTGCTTTCGAAATGTAGCTGAGGTTGCATTCTATGGCTTCGCTATTGTTCTGTGAATCACACATAAAGTATATTACAAATAGGTTCAGCTTGTTTAGGGCTTTCCTACTGGTCAGTAATTACAGTGGCTATTTTTTCCTAAAGTTCATAAAGTCTTTTTTACCCCTGTATATTTACAAAGACCTAGCTATTAAATATTAAAAGCACCTACCTTAAATTCTGTAGGTCCCACTCGTGCTATTATGGACTCCGCAAAATCTTTAAAGGTGTGATCGGATATCTGACACCAAAGTCCTGTAAACTGCAAGGTAGGGCCAGTTTAGATTAAGACAGGGGTGGCCAACTTGTAGGAGGCTAAAAGCCTTTTTTTCTGTGTTACTGCAAAGAGCCACAGCATACACATGGGTACACATGAACATCATCACATTCCCTTTGACGCATGTTATGTGAAAGCTCCTAAAGAGCCGCATGAAACTAGTTAAGGAGCCGCATGAGGCTCGGGAGCCACGGGTTGGCCAGGCCAGGATTAAGAGCTGGGCAGGTTGGAAGCCAACTCCATTTCAAAGAAAATTATGGTGGCTTAGTGTGTGTGTGTGTGTGTGTGTGTGTGTGTGTGTGTGTGTGTGTGTGTGTGTGTGTGTGTGTGTGTGTGTGTGTGTGCGTGTGTGCGTGTGTGCGTGTGTGCGTGTGTGTGCGTGCCTCAGCGTGTTTTGCTCCGGGTTCTCCGGGTTCCCCCCGTCTAAAAACATGTACAGTAGGTTGATTGGCACCATGGAAAATTGTCCCTAGTGTGTGAATGTGAGTGTGTTTGTGTTCCCGGCTATGGGTTGGCATTCAATACATGGTGTGTCCTGAGTTGACGCCCGAAGACGCCCGAGATCGCCACATCATCCCCGTGATCCGAGAGAGAAGTCGGATAAAGCGGCAGAAAATGAATGAATATCGTTTTAAATAAAACCACACCAGTTCTGTCTCCAGGAGGACGCGCCTCTATCTCTGCGAGGATATTATTCCTCTTATGCGACTCTCCAGGACGTGCCTCGGCCTTCATAGTGATGGGATGCGACTAATTCACCTATCAGCAGTGGTGCTGAGAGAGAACGCGCTTGAGAAAAGGTTTTGTGAGGTGTAATCATTCGACTTTTAAACTGTCACTATCCAAATAATAAAAGTATAACGCATGCAATAATAGTTTTAGGCTCACCAATGTAAATTTGTCGAAAAGGATCTGATCCGCTTTATCCAATGCGCGCTTTTTTAAATCGATGCCTCACGTCGTTAACTTTTCTACGGCTCGCTGAATCGTACCGTCCCTACTATATATGCGAAGGAAAGCCATCCGAATCCTATGAACAATAGCGTCTGCATTAACTGAGCAAAAAAAAACAACAACCACAAATTAATCTGGCCGATGCAGCAGCACTCATGAATAATCAATAAGTTTTTTTAGTAAGAAATGTAATTATTCGAAGGAAGTCATTCTTATTAAGAGGAATAAGGAGGAAAATACAGCACTGCTGATGGAAGCCTTTTTCCTGTCTAGTTAATGAAAATGGCCCTTTGCTTTCCACGCAGAGCTTTCACCTATTTTCCCTCTTTGATCATTTAGAATGATGTCCGAGTAGCGATGATTTTCCAGATAAAAAAAAAAACAAAATAAAGGCTTTTTATTGCATTTTCACATATCAAAACCATTCTTGTTTGTTTAAAACAAATACATACAGTGTCTTATCTATTCTTGCACATTTATGTCAATGGGGAATCGACACAACACCACACAATAGCCCCACAGCAGCTTTTTTTTGTACAATATGATGAACATTGACTATAATGCAATAAATCCAGATTTGTGTTGTGTAGCACCAAAATAGCCAACACTGCCTCACTGGCTAAGTAACCTAATCTCCCCACACATGGACAAAAAGAGAGAAACTAATAAGCCAATTCCCAGCCCTGGGGTCTCCAGACTTATTATGTGCAACTGTCTGTAGAGGATTGGCTGGCTAAAGAAGCCTCAGCAAATAATGCAAAATTAAGTTTACCCACTCAGTAACCTAAAGAAATAAAACAAGCGTTTTGTTCTGACAGTGGGAGGAAGGAGTCGAGGCGGTTAGTAGTCTGCTCAGGTCGCTCCCCCCCGTGAACTAATCAGCAGTTTAAAGCAATAAAGTGCATTGTGAAATGGGCTGTCCAGTTAATTAGGACTTTGGATGAGTTTGAGTTATGAGCTGTGGGAGCTATACGAGTAAAGTCATTAAGGAAAACCTGGTATAGCCGGACAGATCCGTTAACCATATGGAACAGAGCAAAACTACCCTCTAGTAGCATGTAGTGCAGTTTTCTTCTTGGGCCTTGTGAGTAAACGCAGTTTTGTTTTTTTGTTTTTTTTTTCTCATTATAAGCCAGCGGAATGGCTTTTAAAATAAGTGAACGGCACTTTGCGTGTCAATCAAACAGAGCGGCAACATCTGTCGAGCATGTTTGCATCTGGATACTCAGGAAAAGCTGCCTGTCCGTGTGCGCTAACAATTTTCTCAGCGAATGTGGGTTTTTTTTTCAAAGAGTGAAAAAAAAAATTGGTATTGCCCTTCATTGTTCTTGTTCTATTTATGGTTTTGTTTTCCACAATACCTCATACCTGATCTTTTTTTTTTATGTCTGTGACTTTCTTTCTCAGACAGTGCCAGATTGGCTCTGAAAGGAATGATGTCGCGTCACCACCACCGGTTCGAGAGGGATTACCGGGGCGCGTGGGAACGTCGCGACCGGCCTGCACCCCTCCATAACGGAGTGACCAGTAACGCCTGCACCCCGGCTGGTCCTACACTCGCGAACGGCAACAACCGACCGGGGCTTCTTCCTCTTCCAGTAATCCCCTCTCTCTTGCCCACTCCGGTCACTATTGCCGTGACGACGAGCAGCAACGAGCTGGGTGCCAAACGTGCAGGAGTGCCGGTATCAGCTCCCACAGTGAAGGTAAGGCACGAAGAAGACAGGCATCATAACTTCGCCTCCTCTCTTCCCCTGTTCATCCCTCTGCTCGCCTCTTTCCTGCCAAACTCTCTCTCTCTCTCTCTTCACTTTCTCTCCTCCTCGCTAATTTGCTCTGTCATTATGCAAATGAGAAATTGGGCCCAATTAAGTCCAAGAGGATTTTTTCCAACTCTGTTTTTCAGGCAAAGCATGTGTCTGCCATATGAGCAGAGCAGAGTGACAATCAGGAAAATTCATTTTTTTATTTTATTTTTTTCTCTCTTTTTATGAACACACATTAGTTGGTGATTTACCGTCCACACAGCTTTATAGCATCATCCTTCGCTTCAGTTGGAGCCTTTTATTTTGCTTGAGGGGCATTGGTTATACTACACACCGCATGTAGGTGCGTCAGGTGACGTCTCCGACAATGGCCTGAGTGACGTGATCCGGGTTGCTTCTCTTTTACAGTGTACGCACTGTACATGCCACACTACTCCTATCGCTGCTAAATTATTCACCGGCGATCGCACCCAGCCATGTTTGCTGCGCTTAAACCGCATTGTTCATATGTTAAACCCTCGCCTTTGTTTTCTCCCGGCTTTTATACGAGAGGAACCGTATAGTCTGCTGTGGATCCAACACAATGGTCTCCAGAGTGATTAAGACTGAACAGGCGCCTCTGAGATAGCTATCTAAATATGGTCACTAGCCGAACTCCATCAGTGTTTGGTTTCAAGCGCTACTCAAGTCATGTCTCCTAGCACTCATTCCTGCCAGGTCCGTCTCTGGCTGAGCTCAGACATGCGCTTTAGGGAGGAATCCTAACACACTTCTACATCCCACAGCTTTTGTCTCTATCCTGCCCAGTAGCAGCTACATTTAGCGTATGGTACTTAAGTAAGTGATTATTTAATGGATCGGTTGCTGTCAGTAAGGCTTTTACACTAGTGCTCCACCTTGTCGTTAAAAGCTCGGTGTGATTCTAGGTATTAGAAGACAGCATGTAGAAATGCAGCAGACTCTTTATTCATTTTTTTTCCCACCCTAATTATTACTTTGGAAGACGCATTAGTGTCAAGACAAAAGAGACACTCAAGGGAGAGCTACTGCTCTTGTCATCCGCTATCAAAGACTCTCTGTGGTCCGTCTATAAGCCGAAAGTGGAAGCTCGAGTTTAGCTTCCCATAAAGACCTGATAGAACTTTTTATCACGAACTTTAGCTTTTTTTCCCCCCTCGTGCTGCATCTGGTGTTTGGCACAGGTTTTTGTGGGCTTTATGCAAAAAACATTGGCTGTTTATATTTTTATATATTTGCAGGAATGTGAGAATGGGACTATCTGACAGTTTTGACCTTGTAGGGTCATTTGGCTGCTGTTCATGAAGTAAAAAAGTGCCAAAAGGTTTTTCTTTTGGTTACCGAGGTTAACATTCATTTTTTAGGTATATAAACAGCAAGCGTATATGTGTGTGCGTAAATCCTCGTGTGCCGCCATGACGAGTAAAGAGGCAAGAAACCGCAGGAGGCCCGTCTGCTTTAGCTGTCGGTCGTGACGGACGAGTCGCCTGCAAATCAACAAACAGCCGAATTTTAGCAGAAGTACAGCCGCTCATTTAGTCCCATCGCCTTTTCATCTGTTTTTATTTATGACACATTTATTTTTGCTCACTTGCACATAACAATAAATTCTCCAGCAGCCAGGAGGATTAATTCAGTAGTTGTTGATGTATGGCGGATGAGCATGTAGGCTGAATAGTGATTACCGTAGTCACAGTGCCTGGGAAAAGCTATTTGCACAGATTGATTTAGGTCACCGGAATTGAAATAGTATTCCTTTACCAAAGCTTTTGCTGTGATTTTTGCAAAATAGGTGGCTTTTACGAAAGGCTGCGAAAAATTTTAGACGCCTGTTAACCACGACGCAGAATCCGAGGCTGTCTTGACCGAAAATGTTTTCAAGTTGCACCTGTAAAGTTTCAGGGCCTCTGTGGCCATAATAGCATCAGATTGTTAACCCATGCTTAGATGAGTTACACTGCCAGTTTTTCCATCCACACTTAAGTGAAAGTAAATCTCCCTCTTCAGTAATGATGTGAACTTACACTAATCTTAACCTCTCGTACGTGTTTCTGCCAGATGATTGGTTTATTAGATATCCTCATCACTGTATTGGTGTGTATTATTATGGCTTTGGTTAAACTGATTTGTTACCGAGGTTGAAATATTACATATTATTAAAATATACACTTTTTGGAATAAGAGTTGTTACTTGCAATAAAAACATTCTTTTTTTTTCACTTTGTGCAGTTTTTCGGAGATACTTCTACCGTATCCTACAGTATTCAATTGTTTATACTGCAGAGCTGTTTATTAGCCTGGAGATATATACGTTTTTCTTTATGTCTTTTCTTTTTTTTTTTTTTTTTTTTACAAATTGCTTTTGGGCTCCTGCACTCTTTTTGTGGAGCTTTTTGAAATCTTCGCATCGTTCATGATTTCTTACCCGTGACTGTTTGCCGTTATAGCGAATCGGTGTCTGGTGGCGTTTCCAGCGCAGTGAAATGGCTTGGCACAGGGTTTAGCGATTGAGGCTGCAAAGCTGTGTAACTCTGCAACTGTTTATCCAGTAACACAATTAGCCATTTTAAATGCGGTCTGCGAGGAGAGAGAGGGAAAAAAAAAGGCTCTATGTGATTTTCCAGAGTGCTATCTACAGCCCAGTGCTGACAGCACAGTGTTGTAACTAGTTGATTAGTTGATTTTGGATTGGCTTGATTTATTGCGGTGTCTAGTGCTTTAGATTTGTGGCGCTATCTAGCATTGTGGGATGCAAGCAGTCTCATTTTCACTGCCTGTCAGGAAAACCACAGAAAGATAGTAGCCGTTTTATGATGTAAACGCACCTTGTAAACATATGTTTACCTCAGAAAAAGTTATATTATTCCTGTTTTGTGTGGAAAATGATGAATATATATATTTTTTTTCCACAAATCCGTTGTTATAGTTTCATATACATCCCAATTTGCTTCGTTCTTGTTGCGTACTCATGCTTCAGTAAAAACAGGACTCTACATGATCTGGTTTCAACCTGATCCTTGTACAGTTTCATACTTCGAATCCAGTCACGTGACTCGAAATCCACACACTTTTTGACACACTACTTCATAAAGCGCGCAGATCAAGAGAAAAGGCCACCTTTTCCACAGCATCATTTGCGCTGAATAGTTTTTAATTAGCACAGCCTGAATCCAATTTCAGTGCCATACTTATGTATTTAAAAATCATTTAAGATAAGGCTGTTTTCTAATCATTAGCCAGCCTTTCAGCTCGCGACTGTATTAAAGCGCCGACCCGATTCAGCTCAGAGCTGATGTTCAGATCAGGATGAGTAAACTCCTCACTCCTGATGACATCTTAGAGAAGATTTAGCGAGAACGAGGCAGAGAGTAATTCATATCAATAGCGCCGCCAAACCCGGCTTCATCATTTAGCCATTTAGAAAAACGCAAAAACGCAACCGTAAACGCTAATCTGCATCTCCAAAGATGGACCAGGAAAAAGATTGCTGAGCAGGAAGCTTCAGAATAGCGTGAATGAAGGATCAAATCAGAGCATTTTCATCCCTTCAGCATCTGCCGAGAGTTAAAAAAAAAAAGAACTGGATACACATAAAAAAAAAGTACATGCTGATCTTTGTGTGTTCGGGATGTATTTTAAAATGAAATGATTAACATTAAAAAAAAAAAAAATTAATTCTGAGTGGCGAGGTTTCTCCTGTAATAGCAGCTCTCAGTGGAAACTTGTATCACGCACAGCACGGTGTGGCACGAGTGGAAAATCCCGCATGACAATCCCCCAAAGAAACAGATGATTCATTCTGCTCTTTAAGAGGTGTCTTCTCTCTGAGTAAAATGTTCTCCCAGTCGGCTCTTTGATATTGCTTTTGGTTTATTCTAAAAATGCTATGCGTTCAAAGTATTGATTTATTTGGTCACTTAAAGCTACAATGAGTAGGACTGTGTGTTTAAGTTGGAGAAAAAAATGACTAGTGATGAGATGTTGCTGTGAGTCACTCTGACAGTCCTGGTATATGCTTCTTCACAGTCAGTGTCAGGAACAGTGCTGGAATTAGTAGGGTATTAGTATGTATACATCAGACGGTAAGTCCAATAGGCCAAACACGAGCACAGCACAGTCATAGGCGTGAATAAAGCCTGATTGACTTATAGAATGGGAGGCTGAGAGAGAGAAAGAGAGAGAGAGAGAGAGAGAGAGAGAGGGAGATTCTACTATGATACTGCATTAAGAGCAGTATTTTTTTGCCATAATTTGTACATCCGCAGATAGTTTAAGGTTTTGTCCTTGTTGAAGAGTTTTGAGGAGGAAGTTCATGAACTTGAAATGCCATGATATCTGGCTGGTGAATACATTTATGTGTAACTTTTCTATATCCGAGAAAGTGATTTGAACTCTTGGCTTACTTGAACCTTATCCTCTCTTGTGGATTTACTAGTCCTATAATTGTGAAAAAAAACCACACAATCCATGATGAATTACATGTATATAATGCATAATATATGTTTGGCAGTTCTCTACATCTATTAGTTTTGGAGGTACATAAACCATTAGGGAAATATATCTATATATATATATATATATATATATATATATATATATATATATATATATATATATATATATATATATATATATGCCTCCCTACTCAAATGTATTTTTTCATTTGAATGATCTATTCTAGTACACTTGCTTGAGCTTGTTTTTTTTTATTTTTTATTTGTACGTTTTATTATGTCGAACTATGGAAGAGTTTAAAATACTTTTTCTTTTAATAACGATATAGTCTTGTTTCAGTGACTTTGACTTCTACTGCATTCCTTATCAGACGTTCCATTATGTATTTTTGTCTGTTTTGTAGTGTTTTTGTTATTGTATTCTGGATTCATGTGTACACAGTCGCACACAGACAATGTGACGGTGCCTTCTGTCCGATTGGTCACTGCTGCACCGAAGCTGATGCTTTTTTGATGATTTTCCGAAATCCATGTTTCTTTCAGCCTTTTTTTTTCCTGTTGGAAATAAAGGAAAGTGAAATTATTGATGCAGTCTTTGAACACTGTGAACACATCGCTTAAGATCTAAGTGGCTTTTTTTTTAAAGGTTATCGTCGATAGGTTTTGCTTTTATAATAATAAAGCTATTTTATTTTAACACATCTATAAAACTGAGTAATCAATATTTAAGAAGTGTCCCAAATTGTTTTGTGCAACACTGAATTCTGTATCTTGCTATAACACTAGTGTTAAACCTATGTTGTGTCTAAATGAATATCTGAAGATGTATTTTTTTTGTATTTTTAGATTCCTTTATGTAATATAGTGATCCATACATGCTAGATACGCTTGAAAAACAAACACTGATATAAAAAGCAGTTTTCATTTTCAACTTTTAAAATCAGCGTTTAAAGTGTTGTAGAGACACAGCATGAGCTCTGCATGTGTCGGATCTAAAATACACGTCTTCTTGATGAATGAGGTCCGTGAAAGCCGTGCGACACCAAAAAGCCCACATATTTAAGAAAAATAAATAAATAAATAAAATTCACTGAGCAAATGGCAGCGCAAGTCTTTGTTGCAAAGATTACGTGTTTTGGAGGTTGTCTGACAGCTTGTCAGCTTTTCATGATTCGGGCAAAAAAAAAAGGGCAGATGCATTGCTTTAGCTGTTTTTGCAGCTATTATTGGCACGTCTTTGGTGAGAAAAGCTGCTGCTGATCCACTGCGACGCTGGAGTTTGAAAGCAGGGACATACACGTGTTCTAAAATGCATTATAATTACAGACGTCTCAGGAGGGAACACATATGGCTGAACTGCGATTTGAAATTGGATTTTTGGGTTCACATTCTTGCGCTGAGAAAACAAAATCAGATCTTTGTCACGTTTAGGTGGGGGGAAATAATGAAAGATGAATGTGCATTGTGATAAACACATACCGGATTCACAAATCTCTACATTCATTTTAGGCATTAGTCTGTGTGATGATCAGCAAAACGTGCAAAGGGCCAGTTGAGGATAACCTCAGTATCAGTTACCAGCGAATTCCCAAAGCTCTTATAGTTTTACTGGATAAAACGAGGACAAAGGAGGATTAGAACATCCGTAAAAACCACATTTGTGCTGCTGCAATCATGGTTCTTCAGGTCTTCTGGCTTTTTACATCACATAATACAGGTCTCTAGTGTGTATTTTCTTTTCTTTTCTTTTTTTGTACCCTGAAGAAGAAAAGGATAAATAGAAGTACATTGGCTCCATCAGTTGAGTCATTATCCTCTCATGTTTGCCATTTAGATTGTGCAAAGTCACATGAGCAGCATCAGATCTTCAGATAGTCATGATCATGCAATATTAATGCGGAGAGAAACCTTACTCTAAAGTTGTTGTTTTTTTTTCTGCTTGACCTTTAAGCTTAATTTACTATTCATATGTTGATTATGAGTAACATGAACGCTTACATGGTCATGGCTCAGGCTGTTTTCTGCAAAGCACTCAAATCTTCCTGTGTTTTTTTTTTTAGCATTTGAGCTGAGCTGGACACGGATCTCAGCTAGTTGTGCCTCCCGGGTCTACGATTTCTGGTTCGATCCTGAGCTCTAGTTACTTTCTGTGCAGTTTCACACATAGGTCCTTGTCTGTTTGGGGTTTCCTCCGGGTTCTACGACTATGTTTAATTGCTCCTAAGTGTGAATGTGGTTGTGTTTGCCTGGCGCTCAGGCATCCAGGGTGCAGACATCCAGTTTTCACACCAGTCCAGATCCACTACCACTCTGACAGAATTGTGTGGTCGTGAGGTGTGAGGTGGCTGTACTTTTATGTGAATCAAAATGACACGAGCGTCGGAATGCCTAGAAGCACGATCTGTTGCTTCACTTGCGCTGACCCTGGGTGAAAATAAAAGTGCTATTATTTAGACTTAAGCTAAAGTCCAGATTGGCCCATTACCCCTATTGCGATATATTATTTAAATCCCTCCTGCTTCCCCCCAGCACGCTCAAAATAAAACGCTGTCATAAGGTTTGAACAGCTTCTGACAGAATCTCATTTTCCTCTTCTGATTGTCACGTCATGTCTCACTGATTAAAGATGATCCTAGCCTGCGGACTGTGTCTGTGTAATATCAGTTAATCCATCCTTCATTTGCAAGGTTAATTGTGTTGCAAAATCGTTACGGAGGTCACCTGTGTTAGGTTAGCTGTCTTTTTTGCCGTCATACTCTGTTTTTTTGACTGGATGCAAACGTTTTAAGAATGCAGTTTGACTACAATGACTTCCTATTGATATCCAGGTCTTCCCCTGGCATGATGAAAGACAGATTTTTTTTTTTTAATCCCCATGTGTTTTAACAAGGACCAGTCAGTCCAATGTTTGCAGAGTGCTCAGTTACTCCGGGAGCTGAAATCCTTGGCGACATATCAGAAATGTGTCTTTCCTATTTAACACTGTTTAGATTCTGCTGAAGTTGAGTTGAGGTGAGACTGAGTGCTCTTCAGTCTAATGGAAAAAGAATAAACATGAGACGGAAAAAGGAGTGAGTTCTTGCACTTTCAGCTTCGAGAATTGTAGGTTTAGGCATTAGAAAGGGCATGTTTGTTTTCTCCATATTGTATAAATTTGTAATTATATATATATCTATATATATATATATATATATAGTATATATATATATATATATATATATATATATATATATATATATATATATAGTTTTACTTTTCCTCAGGGAGTGCATGAAGACAAAATAAAATCTTGCTCTACACTGTATAAATGTTTGTCTTTGAAAGTTATGGTGGATTTTAATAGATAGCTTAAGTCAACATGGGCAAACATGGGCCTGATATCTGGAATCTGCCGAAATTAAATTTCGGTTCCTCTCCAATTTTTTCCCCCCATGTTTTCGCTGTTTGCTCGATAAGGCCAGTAAGTCAACCTGTAATTTATGTGGAAATGTGTGTCGTTGGTATCGTGTGTTCTTTTTTATTGTTGTTAAGCAGGGTGGGTAGATTCAGCAGAAGGAAGACAGACAAAATATCTAGCGGATTTTTCATTTTTAAATGAAGGCAGAACAAGAATACTCACACAAACTCGCACAAACGCTCGAAGCATCAGTCAATGTTTTGCTTGTTCTTGTGGATTTTAATAAAACATGATGGGACTGATTTGGACAGTGCTGTGAACAGAAGGTTAAAGCCTGTGGGAGGGGGGGGGGGGGGGGGGGGGGGGGGGGGGGGGGGGGGGGGTAGTGCGTGGGAAGTGTATACCTTAGCGCACATCCATGCAGCAATGCTGGATCTGAATATGCAAACCTCTGCACTTAATAAAGTGCACAGCACGGATTTCATCCAAAGGCCAAAAGACTGAAGGCAAGCAGATCAGTGTGGGCGACTGTTGATGCACGTCAAAGCTAGTTTCAAGTAAAAAAAAAAAAAAAAAAAAAAGGAGTAGGAATCTGGGAGAATGTTCTTCGGCTACTCAGTAACACAATCCAGTAGACAAAAGCTCCTTAGTGAGACACAGAGACGCTTCTGTGGCCACAGTGACTGTGCAGAATTGGAAATGTGAAAGTGGAGGACTGTAGTTGCGGCTCCGACTCGCTTTGGACTTTTGTTGGTTAAGGAGGTCTCCAGGGGAGTGACACTGTAAGAGATTGCTATTTGCATTACGTTGTACAAACAGACGAGCCAGAGCCCGGCACGGAGCGATGTACAGAGACGTTGCCCTGAGAGTCCCGGCAGTGTCTGGAACAGAATCCTAGCCCTTGTTCCTCTCCCCTGGCTATGTAGTGGACCTGATCATTTTGTAGAAATCCGAGATGTGCCTTATAGGCGGCGTGTATATCTGTGCATGCCTGCCTTTTTTTTTCCTTTTCCCTTTCACCCCCCCCCCCCCCCCACCCCCCCCCCCCCCCCCGCCTTTTTTTTCTCCTTTCTCAAATTTCTTTCATCCTTGGCGGTGAGAACGGCTCCACATCGACAGCGCTTCCACAGCTGGCGTCAGGCCGGCTGTATTCACGCCTGTGTGAAATTGGATTGCTCATCCGTTGTTTTCTGAGTGGCAGAGATGTAATACCTGATAGTGCCGAGGCTTTGCGTAGCACCTCACGCACGGATCCGCCGACTCTCTAGAGCCGTTTGACTAATGCCTTCCCTCCGCCAAGTGCAGCAGGGCAGGAGGTTAAATGAATTAGGTATAAAGGTTGTGACCCTTGGCACGACGATAAAATTTGTGTTCAGGTGTAAGACTGAACTCTCTCAGCATGAGGTGTTGACAATGAAGTGGAGGGCTTAAGCTAAAAGCGACCATCCATATTGTCTTGTTGGATCCGAGCCAAAAGCTATTTTCTCCACACTGCCGGCAGTTCAGTGACCCTCATGTAAGCAGAAGTCTTATTAGCACTTTTGGATGTTGGCTCTCAGGCAACCTGCTATAAAATTAGGGCTCACTGGGCCATTAAATTCAGGTACACCTTTGTTTTTTAACACTGCATGCTGGAGGGAAGTGAACAAAGGGTCATTTCTTGAGTGCTTTCACAGTTGGAGCATTATACGAAAATTTATTTACATCGCCGCCGACAGGAAGACATTTAGGATTCCCACTAGAGCAGCGATATTCAAACAGTGTAGGAGGTCCACATTGGTATGCAGAAACGCTAAAATACACCAACACGCTTCTTTGTTCCCTAATGGTCTCTTTTTCTTCTTTAATAAAAAAACAAAACAAAACAGCAGATGAACTAATTGAATCTGGAATGATTGACAGCTGAGAAGATATTTTGACCTCTCTGATATTAACTGACAAACCCTGGAAGCCCCTTCCCTGAACTCGGATTAGTAAAGTTTTGTCTTGATTTCTTTTTACTGCTTAAAATATGTCCTGACATGGCACACTAACTTTCTGTCAAGGTCAAATAAAATAATCTGTACAATGTAGCTAGATCGAACCTAAATATAAAAAATATATAGCATATAATTATATCGCTGCTGTCAAAATGAACGCATTAATAAATGTATTTTAATGCCACATATTAATAGCACGCTTTTCTGTTTAGCTATATATATATATATATATATATATATAAATGAGGAGAAATTAACTCCTTCAACACAACACACATTTATTCACCGTCCTTTCTGTACTAAAAATTAAAAATTGTAATCAGTAAAAATCAGTTTGTATTGACGTGTCAAATCTAAAGCACTAAAATATTGTTTGCTGAATTCATCTGGCAATTTACCCTCAGGGTTTTGTTTGCCATTTTTTCCCTTCATAACGCTGTCCTTTTTGACCAAACGGATAAGAGCAATACATCATTCAAATCTGTAAAGGATCTACTTTTACTTCTACACTCTTTTGAAAAAATAAAGAAAACATACAGGCTGCGCTCTGCGCAATCCCTCATCACAGACACATAAATAAAACAACTTGCATCTCTGTAAACACTTGCCTCACAGACATAATAAATATATGCATTGAAAAGCTTGAAATGTCTAGTTTTAAATAAACCAGTTCACACCGAGCGAATATTCTCTGATTATGTAATCCGTATGAAAAGTTAGTAGAGATACGGTTTCTCCTGCATCACCTCATTAACCGTCCCTTTGGGAAACAGCAAAAGTTCAGTTTGGTGTCCTGGTGTCAGTTTGGTGTCCTGATGATTTACATAATTCAAAACATTTTTTAAACATTTACAAGAATAATTTCCCTTCTCGCTCCATTTTGAGTATGGATCCACTAATAAAAAAAACATGTATTTGCTTAAAATATCTTTATTCATTTAAGGTACATTTAGAACAGGAAAAATTTAATTGCAAGATTACTCACAACAATGATGATTAAATATTTGACTTGATGGACAGCCCTAAATTATATATAAATCAATGAATGCATTCAAAACAGTACAACATGCAGTTTTGATGACCAGAAAAATAGAGCGTTGTAGAGTATGATAAAGCTAGAATACAATAGAATAGAAAATAAAAATTGAGTTTGCATTTGCTTTCAGAGCAGCACCTATATTCTGAAAGTAAGAAACAATATCACTGATTTTGAATGCTTCTGATAGAGTGTAGCTGTGCAAGATAATTTTTTTGCTGTATATTAATGTTTATTATTAAAAAAAAAGGGGGAGGTAAAAAAAAAAGGTTGAGGTAGTGGGAGTTGTGTGGGTTCAATATCTAGTGCTTGGTGTTCTCTTGGTTGAAGGCCTGAAATGCCTGCGGGAAGAAGCTCCTCCTCACTCTCTCTGAGATGGCCTTCAGGGAGCAGAAGCACCTCCTTGACTACAGCAGAGAGAAGAGTATTATTTGTACATTAGGAATGACTGAAAAAAAGGCAGGAAAGGGGGAAAAAAGAAGGCAGAATATGGTCTCTGAAACATAGATATAGGTGATACACAAAGTGAAGAGCTCAATAGTAGAAAACTCAAGCTCGTCCACTCCTACCCATTTTCCAACCATGTATTCACAGGTGCATTCACATGCAAGCATGTCCAACGTCTAGCCGGGGGGCCAAATGTGACCCATGTTCAAACTTCTACTGACCCGCAGCCTCCGTCATAAAATCAACAATGTCAGCATTGTCGACCACAATATATATATACTATATACACATGTAAAAAAAAAAGCTATTTTATATTTCACCAGAAAATGGCAGTAGACCTGTGGCCGCACTCTCGCGTACCAAAGTCAGGAAAGAAGGAGGCAAAGCTATAAAACTCCACTGTATTATTACTGCCTTTTGATCTCCGATTCACAATCAAACTAAACATTTTTTGTTTTTTTGATTTTTGATGGTCCGTTGAAAAATGAATCAACGAGTGATACACGGATTGGTTATGCCCCTCAAAGTTTTGTACATCTGAATAAAATAACTGTTAGTGTTCTTTTCCTGTTCACAGGTTTTGGATTTAGAGGTTTAAAGTGGAGCATTTAATAGTGAATGATATATGATATTTCAAATGAACCTAGATATGGTTAATCTTCCCGAAAAAAAAAAGATTTTCTTCATTTTCTGGTATGAAATACAAAGTCATTTGGTAAAAAGGTGTCAGGCTGTATGATCGGCCCCCGCATATTTTCACCTCACCAAATCTGGCCCTCTTTGATTTTGTACACCCCTGTCATAATGGAACAGGTTTGGGTCTCATGGTTCACCCGGAGAGAAAAAATGTAAGGCTACCACATTGTAAAGACAAGACCTTTGTATTTATCTTTACATGCAGCGAAAGCGAAAGATAGAGAGAGGGAAGGATATTACATTGGAAAACATGTTTCATTGATCGCTACTGATTCGTTGAGCATCTTCACTGTGGAATCGATTCTAGTCCTGAATTAAATAAAACTACTTCCCTAATTTCAGATGTTTATTAGTACTTTGTGACACTGTTATATAATGCACAATTAGGTTTCATGCAAACCTGAGGGCATTAAAAAAGCTGTGACAAAGACTTATCACTATGTTAGAATTATAATAAAAATCAAAGACAATTCATTCTTCTGCAAAAAAAACAACAGCAGCATCTTATCCAGGTCAGAGGTGCAGTGAATTTGGAGTCTATCCTCTGGAACACTTGGAAGGAGATGGGAATGCACCCTGGACGGAGCGCCTGTCCACTGCAGGGAACTACAAACACACACATTCACACATTCATTCACACCTAGGAGTGATTTAGAGTCCGCGTTTCGAACTGCTGGCATGTTTTTGGCAGGTGGAAAGAAACCGCAGAACATAGAGGAAACAGAGACGGACAGAGGGAGAAAATTGCAAAGATTTCACACAGACTGAAACCCAAGCTCACAAATAGTGAGGCAACAGCATAAACTGTCAGCTCTGTAGCTCCGTGCTGACGAACAGCCGGACCGTAACGAAAGACTGAGAGACGTTTATTTTTATATTTTTTTTCTTCTGCAGAATATGGAAAGTCAAATATATGAATCATTAATGTCACCTAATGTGTTTAGATATAGCTTATGTATTGCCTCATAAAAGAATAATGCAATGCTTATGAATGTGCTGCGATGGTCCAGTGTAGGCATCCCTATAATAAAGTGCCATGGTTTATTTAATGTATTGTTTAATGTGTCAATTTGAGCTGTGTGGCTTCATGTGAGGTGTGTGCAATGTTTAAAGAATGTGTGTGTGTGTGTGAGTGTGTGTGTGTGTGTGCTATACTAGTTTGCCCTCAAATTATTTCCACATTCTCAGTGATCCTGCAATCCCATTATTAATGTGGAAATGCCATCAAATATCTCTAGATCCCATATTTAATACACAAACAGCAAAATAATACACTATTCAACAGTTTTATAATTATACATATATATATATATATATATATATCTATTTATATATATATATAGATTTATGTATATATGTATATATGTGTGTGTGTGTGTGTGTGGTGTGTGTGTATATATATATATATATATATATATATATAGATATATATATACATACATACATAAATATACATATATATATAAATATATATATATATATATATATATATATATATACACACACATAGGGACACGGTGGCTTAGTGGTTAACAAGTTTGCCTCACACCGCCAGGGTCCGGGTTCGATTCCCGTCTCGGCCATGTGTGTTTGGAGTTTGCATGTTCTCCCCGTGCCCGCAGGGGTTTTTTCTCCGGGTTCTCCCCGGTTTCCTCCCGGTCCAAAAAACATGCACGGTAGGTTGATTGGCACCTTGGAAAAATTGTCCCTAGACAGAGGCATTACAGATGCTTAATATTCATGTCCAACTTTTATGCACATCCAAATCTAAAAAGAAAACAAAAAGGCACTAAACCTTTGAAAGTGAACGACCAATTGTGTACGTATGTATGTGTGTATGTTTTTGTGTCTGTGCTACATTAAAAGCACAGCAGGAGCCTGAAACCCCGGAGCCCAAATGAACCCATGCTGAGCTATGTCATTTGGTTCATTGGCTGAAGAAGCGCCATCTGTCCGGTTGCTCCTCTTGTCTTTTGTATTACATAAGGCCAGAATATATAGCAGTGACATTTTAAAAGGTCTGTGCCGAAAGACTTGACATTCAGTAGACTGGCTTCCTTAAGGTTAACTTTGTCCAAAAGCCAATAACAAATGCACGTATGCCTGCTTTGAAACGTCCCTTTCCAAATACCATTACGATACTTTTTCTGCTGGGGTGGATTTGACCATGATGCTGCAATCACAAAAGATGACACACTGAAAGTTTCAGCTTTTGAATACACACACACTCCGACACACTTTTTAATTTTTTTTTTAAACTTATTACAGGCTTTTAGGTAAGCCCCAGAAAGGCAGTAAATTTATAGATTAATGGGCTCGTTAATTAGTTCACTCGTTAAAAAAAAAAATGATAGCAAATCGTGAAGGTGAAGGGCTGCTTAAATACACCACATCCATTTGGTTTAGAAATCCAAGTCACAGTGATTGAACTCCCCTCATGCTGCTGCATAGTGACTAATGCCAGGCGAAGGTGGGCTTTAGAGAGACGCTGTGCTCATTTGTCTACATTTCAAGTGGATGCTCCCACTGGCATCGGTGACGGATTGTTAAAGTGTGTTCGGAGCCAGTTTGCGGATTAAAATCAATATTCAATCGACCATGATTTCGTAGTCTTTAATCTGCTTCAGCGAAAGTTAAGAGCCTTTAGCTATCTAGCATTTCGCTGTGTTATCAAAGTTGTTTTTTTAACTGTTTTAAAGGCATATACTGGGAAAATATTATTAATGTAATTGGACCCATAAAATAATACTGTTGTCTTATTACAGCACTGCAAATCAATGATAATATTTTGAAGTCTGTGCAAGTTATTTTTGCCAGTTATTTAAAGGTAAAGAAATGCCAATCTTTGATGTAGCCTTTTAACTTGTTAGCTAGCAACATGTTTTGATATGCAAAACCGAGCAACATGATAATAAGACTTACATAAATTAGCTTACATAACTTGCATAACTTACATAATAACAATAAAGGAAAATAATCATACACAGGATTAGATAATTCTGTTACGGACCAAAAATATGGCAGGAATCGAACCCCCAAGGGTAAGGATTGCAGTTCAGTCGTTGGAGACCTCTGTTGTAAAATGTTTATGACACATAACCTGTTTACTTATGCTCCTATTACTTATGCTATTGTAACTATTTTAGTATATTTTTACTATAATACTAGACTAATACTAGAACAAACATATTAATATAAACCTGAGATTTTCTTTGCGACAGATACACCCGGCAGAATCGAAATTGAATCCCCCACCCCACCCCCGGGGGACGAATAAAGGTTTATCTTATCTTATTGAGCATTCGGCAGCACTACGTCGTAGCTTGGGTTAAAATTAGCTTGTAATATTTGCTTTGAGCAAAATCTATTTGACATTATTTGCAGTGTGGCGCTGAAATCATGTTTCGTGCAAAACTAAATCTCTAAATTAAATGAGTAGTACATTAGTCATGTATTTGGGACAATATAATGCTTCCGTTTTAAAGTGAAATTAGCTGATAGATTTTTTTGGCCTCTTTTTTGCTTTTTCTCACTCTGAATGTTTCGTGCAGCCTTCATGATGTTCAGTGTTTGAATATAGCAATTACTTAACATATGGAAGGATAATAAAATATAGCTCTTCTATTGCTAAACAGCGCAGATATGAGTATGCCTCGCTTTATCTTTAGTAACAGTGTTATCTGTGTCTGTATTTGTGAGCAACACAACCTGAATAAGCTGCAAGCCAAACACAGTGCATAAATATGACAGTTTATGACACAATCTTATAAAGCGAGATGGCCTAAGAGTTTCTCACTGTAGTGCACAGGATACAACCGCCCCCTCACCACCAGCACTGCACACTCCGACACATATATTTATAATCTTGCTATTTTCGTGCAAGAAATCTGCAACAGTAGTGTACACTCCATTAAGTACACTCTGTGTATTCACAGTTGCAGCTGTGCTCTTCAGCAAAAGAAGCCGACCCTCATAGTGTTTGTTTTGTCATGCCTTAAATGCGCTTCCCAGGAAGTTCCTACGGAGCTTTTAGTCTGAAAAGTTATTCTTGTTTTTGCACAATATGACTGAATATGCGGATATTTAATTATGGAAGAAGAAAAAAAAGAAGATTCTTGGAAAGTTTCTCTCTTGTATGACCATTTATTACAATATACTTTATTTACATTTACATTTACATTAACAGCATTTGGGAAACGCCCTTATCCAGAGCGACTTAGAACTGACCAATTGAGGGTCAAGGGCCCACTAGTGGCAGCTTGGTGGTTGTGGGATTTGAACCTGAGATCTTCTGGTCCAGAGCCCAATGCCTTAACCACTACGCTAACACTTACCACTTTATATGATCCTATTCCACATTTATTACCTTCCACTATTGTGTGTGGATTTGGGGATTTGTGCTCATTTTATTAAAGTTCTGATGTAGAGTGAGGAGGCTCACGGTGAGGTCAGTGTCCCAAATTGTCCCAACTCCTTGAAACCCCTATCGTAAACAATTACTATTTTTCTTAGGGAGGAAGAAAACTCAGGCATCCCAATTCTTCCATTTATGTCACATGTGAATCCGACACTAGGCATCTTATTTCTCTCCTTTCCACACTTGTGTGTCCTTGTATGTGGGGAAATAAAGCATGGTGATGTGTTTACACACAGGAGTGCTTAAATCGAAGGATAGCAGTGATAAGCCTGTGTGTTGTGTTGCGGTGTATGCGGACGGTCTCTTGACATGCGACCTGAACAATAATGCATATTCACCTTTAGAATACCACATACATGACATATAATCCCACCCAACACCTACACATGTCTGCCATTGGAAACATAGAGATGCTTTCATGTTCACTCTAGATCACTTCCTCCGCTCATTCTAGGTGTTGGTGTTTGAGATAGGCCACACTATAACAGCAGCCAAGTTTATGAGTCATATCTCGGTTTGTGGCAACAGAAAAGCAAACAGCTTGCAGCCTCTCTGGGGGACTTATTTGTGTGTCAGCTCACTGTTGTATACGGCATATTCATGCACTGACACTAACTAGTGCACTTCTCCTTTTTTTTTTTATTCCCCCATCGCTGCGTATGCTAGAATCATTGGAGTCTATGTTTCAAGGTCATAATGTAATTGAGCTCTGAGTGCGGAAATATTTGAGCGTGCCCGTGTAGCAGGTGCTCACCGTATTTATTTATTTATTTTAAAAGTGCGATAACCTTTCATTTCTCACCACTTTGAGTAATTAGCTGCTTTGTATGGATTGTAAATGCTGTTCAAACGCTCAAATTCTTTGAGTTGTTCTTTTCTGTAACTGATGTATGACAATAAACAGTGTTCAACATACTGTTCATACTTTAACATGGCCAGAACGAGCAGTCGGATAATATTTATTAGTTTGTTCATGCTTTTGTCTTGGTCTCGCTCCAAACATCTATTTAGATCTGTGATTCACATAGTGTGTGGAACAGTGTGAGGAACCAGAGCCAATGTACATGGAGGGTAGAGTTGGGAATCAATTCTGATTCTGGAATCGGACGCTTCAGTATAATCGGATAATTGTTATTCATTCATTCATTCATCTACTACCGCTTCATTCCATCTTCCTTCGGGGTCGCGGGCAACCTGTGCTTATCTCAGGCGTCTTCAGGCAGGACACACCCTGGATGGAATGCCAACCAATTGCAGGGCGCATACACACTCACGTTAAAACACTAGGGACAATTTTCCAAGGTGCCAATCAACCTACCGAGCATGTTTTTAGACCGGGGGGAAACCGGAGAAAAGCCCCCCGAGGCGAGAACACACATGGCGGAGGTGGGAATCGAACCCTCAACCCTCACCTGGTGGTGAGGTGAACGTGATAACCACTAAGCCACCCTGCCCCTGATACTTGTTTAAAAAAACTCAAATTTCAATTCTGGGTGGAATATTTTTCACTTGGTAATCTGCCAGGGCCTTATGCAGTTACCTAAACTTCAGTTTACAAGACGGACCGCGGGAAGCGCTCAAAAGTGTGGCTACATGTTGTAAAAAACCCAAGACAAAGCTAAGTGTAATAATTGTAATAAACTAATATGTTGCAAGCAAAGTGTCACGACCAACATGATTATGCATCTCTGGTTGGTTCACCACTTGGAATCGATCAATGATACCCAACCCTAATGGGCGTGCATGATAACCCCGACCCTAAAGTATGTCACCTGTGGAAGCTGTATACTAACAATACAAGGCCACGGACCATCCTTGTGCATTTGGGGAATTTGGTCAATGTGAGTTTAGTTGTTATTTTTGAGGGAAATTCTTTTCTTGCTTGTTTTTTGGATGCTGGTGTCAGAGCGAAAGGTCAGTCATGATACAGCACCTCTGGAACACAGAGGGTTAAGGGCCTTGCTCAACGACCCAAGGGTAGCAGCTTGGCAATAAAGGGGGCTCGATCCCCCCCCACCACCACCACCCCCCCCGACCTTCCGATCAGAAGACCAGCACCTTAAACCACTGCGCTACACTATTTATATAACTGATATAACGGCTGAGAGGTGAAAGAGATTTTAGCTGTAGTTGAGAATATTCACAGGCAGGATGCTCCCTTGAAAGATGTATCATACAGTATTTGGAACACCTGATGAATTTAAATATTATTTCTAACATTACATTCATATATTTCTTCCAACTGCAAGTAAAGCAGTCGGGGCTCAACTTTGCCGGACCTGTGAAGATTTCCCTTCGACTCAAATGTGCTTTTCCTCAGTATGAAATCGACCGGCAGGTCAAGACAAGGCCAAAAATCCCTGAGGAAGGATCGATAACACCCCAGGATAAATTGATGATTTCTCAGATCACACTTAAACTCTGAGATTTCATTGAAACTTTGTTTTTCGAACAAACCTCACCAGCTTACACCTATATATATATATATATATATATATATATATATATATATATATATATATATATATATATATCCTATATATATATCCCGGTTGATGACTCTATGATTGACCCTCAAATTCATGGATGCACACCACACTCCACAATAAACATCCTCAAATCACAAACAAAACAAACCACCCAAATGAGGATGGGATTGGTTCGGTTCTCTGTAGAATCTGGTTCCTCTCAAGGTTTCTTCCTCTTCTCAAGGGAGTTTTTTTTCCTTGCCACCGTCGCTTCGGCTCACTCAACAAGAAACAAGACAATAAGAAACAATTAGGGCCAAACTGATTTTCATTTTTCATATCTATGTTTCATTTTTCATATTTATTTTCGTATTATGTAAAGTAGAAAAAAAATGAATATCTATCTATCTATCTATCTATCTGTCTGTCTGTCTGTCTGTCTGTCTGTCTGCCTGCCTGTCTGTCTATATCTATCTATCTATCTATCTATCTATCTATCTATCTATCTATCTATCTATCTATCTATCTATCTATCTATCTATATGTCTGTCTATCTATCTGTCTGTATATATGTATATCTGTCTATATGTGTGTGTGTGTGTGTGTGTGTGTGTGTGTGTGTCCAGTTGCATGTTATCATCTTCAGTTCAATCATATCATTGTCCATATCAAATGGTTCGTAGTTTATGGCCATTAAGGATCTATGGGTTTCTTTTGTAGTTCTTCTATATACTATATAATACATTTATACAAGATGATAAACAAGCAAGTAAATGCAAACACACATACACACACACACACACACACACACACACTGATATAGGGCTGTATTCTGAGACTGTCCAAACATGATTCAGATATTTATGTATAAATTACCATTTTAGATACGATCGATTTTCTGGGTCTTCTTATAGTTAATGCAGATTATCTCTGCGCAGGTCTTTTGAGGGTTTTTTTTTTTTGCGGATATATAAAATAAATCAGACGTTACTTTTAATCCCCGGCACTTTGATGTAAAGGAAGCAGCGAAGTCTGAAAGAGAAGCTGACCAAGACGGCACAAACATAAGTAAACAAGTTCATTTCATCATTTTATCTTGATAAATCCCGTCCTTACATTTAAATATCTGATTCAAATGGTCTCTCGTTTTATTTTTCACACCAGATTTCAGCGTGACATATAACTGTGACATCAATTTGTCAGACAGTAGTGCCGAAGCGAATATTGCTCATTGCTGCAGGTTAGAACTAAATGGGATTAAATGTAGCACAATTGAGACACAACTGTTGTTTAAGGAAAACGCCCAGCCCCCATTCTGTTTGTTTGTGGAGCGAATGTTTTCAGTACTAATGTTCTTTTGGTCGTAGCTCAGCTTGTTCCAGTCGAATTCAGTGTCATTCATTAATTAGCATACAAAATCTATTTTTTTTTATTGACATGTTATGTGATAGGCTTCATTCTAGCTTAATTGGCAGATTAACGATCGCACGATTGCATTAAACTCTCCCTGTGCACATTATTTCAGAGACGCACTAATAAACGTAATTAATTGATTTAATTACAGACTTTTGGTTTTATGGTGCAAATGTATTCGTTTGTGTAGCGAGATTTACGGGGCAGGATCTCCAGACAAAAGTCTCCGATATAAATTACGTTTTACGAGCCGTTAGGAAATTCTGCGCGAACGCATCTGGTGATCTGTGGAGGATGCAAAAAGGCCACAGGTCATAGTACCGCTTTCAGATAACCATCTTTATTGTGAATTATTGACTGGAATGTTCTTAGGATTGGATTGGAGTCTACATAGACATTAAACACTGTACTGCTGAGAAAGGAGGTCTCATGAATGGAGAGACCTACAATGCGTATGAGGTCACAGCTCACATCTTTTCAGATTTATACACGTCGTATAAGTATGACAGCAAAAAAAAAAACTCATGGCCAGGCTCTGTAACCATATGTGCAAATAATAAAAACAGATCTCTATAGGTTTCGAAAGCTGATTGATACTTTTTCTGGATAAACCTTTATGGTAATGTCGAGGTTATCAGACATTACATCTCAATATAATCAGTATTTGAGATCAACTAACTGCAAACGTAAACGTTATAATCATATTAAAATGTGGGTAATTGTTAATCTATCTCTCACACACACACACACACACACACACACACACACACACACAGACTCACACGTATGTTGCTGGTCTGATAAGTGGCTATCAATGCAATATTTAACAATAGGCCTCCGTATTAAGAGCTTAAACATTTGGTCATTGTTGTAGGACCTGACCTGCTAGAACTCAAGTCAGTCTCATTTTTCTTTTCCATTTAGTCCCTTTGAAGGAGTCTGACTCCATGCCCTTGAGGAATGAGGCGGAGGTAGCATTACAAGATAATATTTTTCCGCTTGAGGCACTGGCATTTTGATTTATTCGTTGTAAAGGAAAATGCATTAATATTTATAGCGCTGTAACGGCACGGGAGAAAACATTTAAACGGTTGTTTTCATTTAAATCATTCAGAGTTTGTTTCTCATCGGGTCAAATGTAACCAGACCTTTAATGTGGTGTGATTTAAATTGTCCCGATACAAAGGAAGAAAATGAAAGGCGTTGTACTGAAGGGCATACAGCGGCGTTTTATTTATTTATTTATTTATTTTCATTCTGAGAAGAGATGAGCGAAAATAGATTTAACAATTACACATCTCATTATGAAGTATTCCAGCTTAAACATGTATCGAAACTATAGTTTTATTGGTGCACGACTTTAAAATCAACTTGGAAATAAATTGCATGCATTTTTTTCCCCCTGCTGAACAAATATTATAAAAAATATTATCAGGGATACAATAGCAAATGAAACTTGCCCAGGAGATAAGAGCAGAAAGTAGATTCTTGCTGTTATATATATAACCAGTTCGGAGGCGTGTTATGGAGGGATCTTGGCCCTTCTTATATACAGCTTCGAGATTTCAGGGTTCATGTTTTTCTTTCTGTTCATGTTCAGACCGCAGAGCGAGCAAGCAAGCGAGACAGAGAGAGGCCGAGAATGCAAAAAAAAAATGGATTTGTGTGTCCGCATATACATTATAGTGAGGATCTCCCAATTGAAAAATCCAAATATGGCCAACCTTGGCAGAGGCACCCAGGTTTGGGTCTGAAATGTTCTGATACTTAGCAGAGTTCATTACTCAGTCAGTTCTTTTATTAGACTCCTGGACTCCACAGCTTCATTGATCCACACCACCATCAGTAAAATACGTAGGATGTTAGTGGACCACACGACAAAAATTGTAATTACTTAGAAACTTTCAGGCATTACTTTTTGTTCAAGACTCACCATACATTTTCACAATCGACAAAGCTGGGATTATAAAGTGTTCATAAACCCAGTGGCATCAGCCACTGCAACATGTGATCACTAGATGATAGATGTCGCAGACCATCTGTTTGGAAATTCCCCGAAATAGACAATTGGTGGCCTGCAGGTGCAAAGTGGAGGAGTGATGTTTGTGTCATGATGCCAATTGGTAGGAGGACATCAGTTTGTCCACCGAGTCAGTCGGCTTCACATACTCTCTTCCTTGCCTCAGATCCCTAGCAGGCATGTCACGGCTTTTATCGATCTTCCACACCTCGAGAACTGTCGCACCGCCCACCTACGCTAAGGTTACTGTCTGAGAGCGAAAAGCTCGGCTGGCGCGTAAGAGTAATATCTGCTTCTCATTACATCAGACAGGTGCAGCTGCAGGGTTCTCATATATTTAGCAAATATATAAGCATGGAGCCAAAGGGCGTCTGCCGCAGACGTTCACTCGCGTCCTTTCGCACGGCCGGCCGCCGCGATCAACGCTGCCGAAACAAATATTTCTACTTTGGAGTTATTGCAGGATAATGAGGCTGCTTATAGGCATTTTATTTCCTTGACTCTTGCCCCATGCATTGCTGCCACGCGGCATTAGCCTCCTGTGTGTTCAGATTGATAGCCCGCTGGAGTGGGTAACATTGAAGAACAGTCTTCATGTCTCCAGTCTCTGGACTTGAATATACCGCCTCATTTCATCAGTTTTAACGACCTCATTTAACGCCGCTTAATGACTCTTAGAAAAGTCCAGGCGGAGAAGCAGATTCATGGGCTACTCATGAAGGCAGTGTCCCTCTCATCCTCTGTGGATGCTGCATCTCCATTAGATAACAATCTCAGTCCAACACAGGCATGCGCTAATTACTGCACACCAATGACTTGGATAACTTCACCGCCATGTCTGTGTGCGGTCATTCATCTGGTCATCCTGTCAGCACTAATGGGTATTAGCATGTTGGGGTTTGTGCGATAAAGATTCTGTTTGCATTTGCGCCTCGGTTCGTTCAGCAGATGTGGGATTGTATGCTGTTTTTTGGGGGGGGGGGGATTCAAAATTATTAATAAAACAAACAAAAAAAAGGAACAAATAACTTTAATACCTCAGTGGGAGTGCAAATAGCAAAACTAATAACACTAAAAGTACGTCGTGTGTACTTGCGGTTTCCGTAAATGAACCGCATCTTTGATTAAATAAATAATCTCAGAAACACGCGGCAGTGTTTGAAATGTACATTCCGAAAGCGTTACTGATGTGTAATTTCACAGATAAGATCTCACCCAATTTCTGTCAATAATGAGACTCGCTGTCCTCCGTGCGAATGATATTCATCTCTCCACGACCTTCTCCATGCTCCTTTTTTTTTTTCTTCCCTTTTTTGCAAAGTCATTTAATTACTATCTTTGCCACCGAGCCTGATTAAACTGTTCCAGACTTTTATTAGTCCCATTGGAGGTAAAGTTAAAGCATTTCTCGGCTGCTGAATGTAGCATATTTAGGTTTATTGATTTCACAAATCAAGGCGAAGTCGATGAGGCTGCCATAATGATCTAACATTATTGTTTGTGTCGGTTGCCAAGCCTTCACTAGCTTGAAGGGAAAAGTAAGTAGATGCATATCTTGTATTTTATCCTGACCGCTTTTAAATGAAAGACATCAGTAAGTGCCAAGAAGGACACATTGCAATTTAAAATTGCTCCGCAATATCTAAAAATCCAGCTTGGAGAAAATAAGGTCACTGACAAATCCGGTAGACATTTCTGAAAGGTGTGGCTAATAGGCTTATTTCCGTTGCATTTGTAAGTAATCGAGGCATTTGCGTGTAAAACCATTGTTTAAAAATGTGATGTTAAGATTTACCTCATTTCTTGATTCAGTCTATTCTATATGGACAAAAGATTGCGGACGCCTCATCGCGTGTTTTTTTTTTGACGTTTAGTCTCAATTTTCCGTTTTAATAATCTTCCCTCTTGTGGGAATATGATTTTAGAGTGTGGTGATGGAGATTTCTTCTGCGATTCATCCCAGAGGTGTTCAGTAGGGTTGACGTTCCATGCTGTTTCCTTGTACACAAAGGCCTTGTCATGCCGGGAGAGGTTTGAGTCTCCGCATTCAGGTGAAGGGAACATTTTTGTGAGGGGTGAAATGCATTCGTGTTTTACTTCTTTAATTTATTCCCAGCACTTGTATCAAATGTATACGCATAATGTCTTTTGGCTTAGAAAGGCATTTTTAAAACGTTAAATTTGCATTCAGATGCAACAAAAATCGACTTAACACGTTCACCTCACACCTTCAAGGTTGGGGGTTCGATTCCTGTCTCCGCCGTGTGTGTGTGTGTGTGTGTGTGTGTGTGTGTGTGTGTGTGTGTGTGTGTGTGTGTGTGTGTGTGTGGAGTTTGCATGTTCTCCCCGTACCTCAGGGTTTTTTTTTCTCCCCGGTCCAAAAACATGCACAGTAGGTTGATTGGCACCTTGGAAAATTGTCCCTGGTGTGTGAATGTGTGTGTGTGTGTGTGTGTGTGTGTGTGTGTGTGTGTGTGTGTGTGTGTGTGTGTGTGTGTGTGTGTGCACGCACTGCAATGGGTTGGAATTCCATACAGGGACGTGACCTGCCTTGATGCCCGAAGACGCCTGAGATAGGCACAGGCTCCCCGTGACCAGAGATAGAAGATCAGATAAAGCGGTAGAAGATGAATGAATGAATGAATGAATGAATGAATGAATGCCACAAATCAACATTTGTTATTGCAGTGACGTGGGTGGTGGTTTCAGTGTTAAGTAATTAGGTCATTTGCAGCATGTTGCATCAATTTTGAACGTCTTGAAAGCTCGTCTTCATTTCCCCAAGGTTATGAGGGTTCCTCTGATGGCCTCACAGTTTCATAATCCACCGTAAATAAAGTCAAGATATAGCCTGTGCCATGCAAGGCTTTCTTGACGTATTTTTGGGCAAACATTTGGGGATGTTATCTTGTTAAACGTCCAACATCCCAGTTTCGGCTCACTGGCCAATAAGATTAAAGTCTCTTTTTAAGTATTTTGTTTTAATCATGTTTCTTTCACTAATGTATAATCACCAAGTACTGTTTAAAGAGAAGCTGCTATGTACAGTGCATTGCAAAAGTATTCCATACCCCATTGAATAGTTCACATTTACTAACAAACTACAAACAAACCTAACTGTATTTTATTGGGATTTTATGTGATAGACCAGCACTAAGTATCGCATACTTGTCAAGTGCAAGAAAAATACATGATACAATTTTTCACTGTAAATTTCACTGTAAATCTTTTATAGTAATTTCACTGCAATTACAGCTGCAAATCATTTTTTGCCATTCTTTTTTGGAAGTTGAATCAGTCATATATATATATATATATATATATATATATATATATATATATATATATATATATATATATATCTAGAGATTTTTCAAGTCTTGCCAAAGATCCTTAATAGGATTTTAGGTCTGAGCCATTCTAACACATGAATATGCTTTGATTTAGACCGTTCCTTTGTAGCTGTATGTTTAGGGTTGTTGTTCTGCTGGAAGTGGAACCTCCACACCAGTATCAACCCTTTTCAGTCTCTAAAAGGTTTTCTTTCCAATCCGTGCTGAAGAGAAGCATCCACACAGCATGATGCTGCCACCACCATGTTGTGTTCAGGCTGATGTATATGGTTTCCACAACACACAGCGTTTTGTATGTAGGCAAAACAAGTTTTTTTTTGCTTTTTTTTCTTGTCACTCTTCCACAGCTTTTTTTTTTATAACCTAACCCTGCTTTAAACTTCTCCACAACTTTATTCCTGACCTGTCCGGTGTGTTCTTTAGTCTTCCTGATGCAGTTTGTTCTCTAACAAACCTCTGAGGCCTTCACAGAACAGCTGTAATTATTACTGGGATTTAAGTACACACAGGTACAGACTCTAATTACTAATTAGGTGACTTCTGAAGGTCAGTTGATTGCACTGGATTTTATTTATGGGTTCAGAGTAAAGGGGGCTGAATACATATGCACACAGGTGTCAGATTTTAATTAATAAAAAAACTTTTAACAACACGTATCATTTCAGTCTTCTTCACAATATGCCAACTTTGTGGGGGCATAAAATGAATAAAATAATACTTTCTTTACAATCATGCCAAAATGTGGAAATTGGTTTAAGTGTTATATTCTTTTGCACACAGGTGATGCATGAGGGGTGAAATGCATTCAGTTTTACTTCTTTAATTTAATTCCCAAACTTTTAATTAATACGCAAATGTCTTTTGGCTTAAAACTTGCATGGTTTTAACGGAACGTTAACACTTGTGTTTATAAAATGAGAAAATGTGGAAATTTTTAAGTGTTATGAATTCTTTTATCAATTTCAGGTTGGGGGTTTTCTTCTTTAATTTACCTTCACAGCCATTTTTAAAACTGTTGTGTGTGTGTGTGTGTGTGTGTGTGTGTGTGTGTGTGTGGAGTTCATGTTCCCATAGGGTTTTTTTTTCTCCCCGGTCCAAAAACATGCAGGTAGGTTGATTGCACCTTGAAAATTGTCGTCCTGAATGTGAATGTGTGTGTGTGTTGTGTGTGTGTGGTGTGTGTGTGTGTGTGTGTGTGTGGGTGTATGTGTGTGTGTGTGTGTCGCATATGTGTGGTGTGTGGTTGGGGTGTCCTGCCTTGAAATCGGAATAAAAGGCTCCCCGTGACCAGAGATAGAAGTCAGATAAAGCGGTAGAATCATGCCATGACTTTGAATGAATGTTGTCGCACAAATCAACATTTAGGCAAGGCATTCCCCGTGACCTGTGAAATAAAATGGAAAATGTGGAAATTTTTAAGTGTTATGAATTCTTTTGCAATGCAATGTATGATGCATGATGTCCTCATCACTGTTCTTCACTCTGTTGTTCACTGTGCTCATATGCATGACACTACTTGCGTGCAGTAATTGGAAAAGAGGTCTATTTTCGCTTTTGTGAATGCTCATGTGAGTGCTAATTTTAAGTGTCTTTTTAGTAGAGGAGTTTCGTGTGAGGAAGGAGTGAAGAGTAACGTCGTGACTCATTTCATTAGTTATTGTTTTCACTTAGACTTTTATTCCTGCTGTTTTCACTTTGTCCCGCATTTTTGAGCACAGTTCATTAGCTGTGCTTCCATGAACTTTCCTATTGCAAATAGTCAAACCAGTTGTAAAATCATGTACAAACAAGGACGATCAAGTTTTTCTCTAATGGCTCTGTAGCCTTTTTACACTTATTTGTTGTTTTATATTTTTCCCCCCCCCCCCCTAGCATTTATACGTATAACCTATTTATATAATCTTTATCTGTACATCAGCAATTTAAAAGCAATGTGCACTGTGATTAAGAGGAAGGAAATGTAAAAAAAAAAAATATATATATATATATATATATAGGCACGGTGGCTTAGTGGTTAGCACGTTCGCCTCACACACCGCCAGGATCCGGGTTCGATTCCCGTCTCGGGCCAATGTGTGTGTGGAGTTTGCATGTCTTTCTCCCCGTGCCTCAGGGGGTTTTTCCCCGGGTTCTCCGGTTTCCTCCCCGGTCCAAAAACATGCACGGTAGGTTGATTGGCACCTTGGAAAATTGTCCCTAGTGTATGAATATGTGTGTGTGTGAATGTGTGTGTGTGCCCTGCGATGGGTTGGCATTCCATCCAGGGTGTATCCTGCCTTAATGCCCATAGACGCCTGAGATAGGCACAGGCTCCCCGTGACCCGAGGAAGATCGGATAAAGCGGTAGAAGATGAATGAATGAATGAATGAATATATGAATATATATATATATATATATATATATATATATATATATATATATATATATATATATATATATATATATATATATATATTACATTATATACTCTGATATGAGCCTTTTTCACACGGGATATTCAACATTCATTCCACTGATATAAGCCACAGCTGCACAGTGCGATTGTTAGGGCACTGAAGGTGACTCTTCTGTTAGTGCCCTTGCTTGGAAATTTTTTGCCATATTAAATCAGTTTTTAGTGCTATAAGGGAGGAGGATGGGTGTTATAGGATAGCAGTAGCGATAATATATCAGTAGAAATGTTTCGATAAGTGTCACTGATGGGCTTGTTTCTGAATGAAAAAAAATCCCCTCACCCTTCACATTTGTAAAAGGGTAAGTAAAAGAGTGTGACTAGATGTGTTGTTTTCAATTTGGAGGCCAAGCTCTGACCTAAACCTCTGGTAAAGGAGACAGAAAGTAAAGAAAAGAGCTTGATAAGAAATGACGAGGCTTGAAGCGTGCTCTTGTCCGTCCAGGTCTGCGTCTGGCACTTTGTTGCATGCCTGGAGGAAGAGGTGTTAAATAAATAAGAAAGAAAGTCAGGCTGTAGGTGAAAGTACAACACACACATGGACCTGGGCAACTCTGCAGGAATGTAAATAAAATATGAATATGTAATATATATATATATATATATATATATATATATATATATATATATATATATCTATATTATAGATATTAATATTATATATATATTAAATGAATTACATTTTTTTTAATCCATGACTGAATGCTGTGGATATTTTTACTCCTATGAAACATTTCACTCAGGATTTTTTCATTTTAATGACCAGAGATTTTGTTTGTGTGTTTGTTTGTTTTTTACACTGATGTGTATCTATTGACTATATCTATATATCTATATATAGAGAATTTTCGTGGGAGAAATGCATCA
>JACRUU010000007.1:21788033-21823033 GCA_030449085.1 Kryptopterus vitreolus
CGTGGTTTTAATGAGTGTTTATGACCTGCTGTGTAAACCTGTCAGTATTAATGTGGGTACACTATTGTACCAGAGTTCTGCCTCTGTGTGTTGAAATGTAAGCCAAGCTCTGTCACTATCCTAAGGCTGAGGAAGAAAATTATTACATTTCCGTCTACAGTATAAAATGTCTACCTTTATTTATCCTTATCCCTTTTATAAAAGCAACCGAGAGCTTTTTTTTTTGCCTTCATTTCTTTTTCTGATGCCAAAGTGCAGGTTAAAGCTTAGAAATTGATGTTTAATTAGGAAAGTTTGTCTACCGGATTTGTGATGTCCTTGAGTGTTCTTCCAAAAAAAAAAACACTCAATTTAATTTGCCAGATGTATTCGAGCGATTTGCATATTTCAAGTACTTTTGTGTATTTTTAAAAGTGTAACTGCGTGAAGGCTAGGTTTAAACGATGACAATTCCACGTTTTAAATGCCTGACATATTTTGTATTCTTCGGATCTCCCTCTTTATACAGAATGGAATTTCCACCACAATAGACAATGGTTCACATCGCAATTCAAACATTCAAGTCAAGCATTCCGAATCCAGAACAGATTGCAAGCACATTTTAGCATCTCGTTGTTTACTCTGGTAGACATCTGTATACGTTACGGACACAAAAGAAAAGAATTGCCCAAAGCCTTTTTTTTTTTTCTTGTCTCTTTTGGGTCAAAGTAGTAGTTACAGTCGATGAATCAGAACAGCCTGTCTGGGGCCAAGTGAAAATGACATGTCAAAGGAAATGATGTGACGTGTGATGATGGATGGGTCTCCCTCCCCCCCCCCCTCTATGCTAGTGCCACCGGCTTACCCCGTCTCCCCTGCACACCTCCATATTACCCTCTCCGGACTGCCAATAGAGGAATGGCGGCAAGAAAGAAACTAATAAAAGGAGCTCATTTTAGGTCTGGATTTTTGCTCGCCAGCTCCCGTGTTTCCTGTTCCCATATGATTTGTTAAAAGCGGTGAATTAGACTGGAATATTGTCTGCGGCACACAACATCAGCAGGGGTTTATTGTTAGTGAAATTTTGATTTGGATTCAATTTACACACGCTGATGTCCCCTGAGATTGGTCTGATTGTGAGGCAGTCGCACAGGACCTTGTCTCCGAGATGCATTTAAATTGGCCCATAATGGTCGGTGCGGCGCCGCGCGACTCGAGCAGGTCTTCCTTTGGCTCGTAATTGATATCGAATGGGGGAAAACAAGCCTAGTCTTAGATATTTCTGTTAACTGTAAATAGATGAACTTGGTTAATCCGGCTTCTCATGCCATCATCGTTTGTTTCGTTTGCCGTGCGCGTCCCTTAATGACGACGTGTGACAAAGGGTGTTTGACAATTTCGCCCAATGTGACATTTAATTAAGAGCAGCTATTTGCGTACGCCATCACGTTGTACTCTTTTCAGAGTTTTGCAATTGTGTACTTGTAACCGTATTATGTGTATACTTGAAGCAAAAGGCCTACTTTTGCTCCCAGTAGGGAACCTTTGTTAAGGCTTGACATCCGTTTGCTCTAGAGAGCCCGTTGTTCTGTTACTATTTGGAGGTGCTGTTAATGCAGCCCAGCGGTGTGTGGCGGCTTTTGTATGCAGGAAAGGTTGAGCGATATAGCTATTAATTACTGCACAGTTTTAAACTCCAACGGCATCTTTTTCTGAATGTTCTATTCCATCCGCTTAGAAACATTATCTAATCCGTTTATTCCTTTCTCTGATAATAGCGAGATTACTGTTTGCCAGAGAACATGGACTCGAACAATATGTGCCTGGCATTCCCAGGCATTTTCGGCCTGCTGTGCTAATGAGACCTCTACACACATCTCAGGGGTTCTCGTCCTCTATTTCTTCCCCTTTCTCATCTAAAGTACAGTCACGCTCCCAGGGATGGAGGAGTCAGATATGCTAGGATTGACTGAAAGGTACAGACTGGATGTATATATATATATATATATATATATATATATATATATATATATATATATATATATATATATATATATATAGTGTGAGTGTACCTCCAGTGTTACATCAGACATCCAGATAGCTCTGTCTAGGTCTCTGTCTGTGTTAAGTTAATTTCTATAATATTGAGTTATACAATATTGAGATCTTTCTATCGATCGAACGTAGGATCAATCGATTGATCGATAGATTAAATAATAATTAATGTCTGACATGTTTAAAAATCGAGCTCCTCGGTTTAAAAACACAGACAGTAGTCTCCCTGAAATAGCCCTTCTCTCAGTATGCCTTTACAATGGAGCCTTTGTATAGTGCCACTCTGTGTGGTATAAAGGCACTGAGTCTTTTGTCTCTGCCATTTTTTTTATGTGCACTCTAGGCACATGGGATATATATATGGATAAGGGTGGGAGGGGGCTACCTCTAGACTGTGGCATCATCTGTACAGTTCCATCAGACTCAACATATCCACTGAGGATGTGTACTAGACAATGTACTTTTCAGAACGCTTCTTGGCATGAACACAAGCATATCCAGTCACACCTGGGCAGGAAACTGACTTCGATCAGATCCAAGAGAAAAAGCCGCATTCACCGTTTAACCATCCAGCTTGTTTGGCCTCCTCTTTCATATCATAATATTGTTGTTTGGTAGCGTTTCTGAACTCGAGATGCGAACTGCACTGATTAAGCTGCATTCCCTTGAACGTGTATGGCGGTCTTGCCTGAGTAGAACAATTGCTGTGCACTTTGCTCACTTCCCATAGCCAGAGGGCTTGTTCTACTTTTAATGCCGTAACATGACTAAATGCACAAGTTTTGCACAGCCCACACAGTGCCTTATGTACAAACTTTATTATTTTTTTTAGGCATAATTACTCTGTTTTGGATAGAAGCTCTTTCAGGTTATACGCTTTAAAAGCCTACATGCACAGTTCAAGAACCGTACGTACATGCTGCAGACATTTTTTTGACCATGTATTCAGTCATTAAAAGGAGAATTACGTGAACTAGGACATCATGATTACCTCCTTTTTTTGTCATATGAGAGACAAAATCAAATGCAACAGGTCAATTTGCAATGGTCACTAATGCACATGATTTTCTCTTTCAAAAACAGATACGCTTTTCCAAAATGTATATTTCTCTTATCTTTATACTCAGTGGCGTTTTCCTCTGAGGGATTGAAAATATTTATTACAAAATGCATAATTAAAAAATGAGTCTTGATTGAAATTAATTTAACATTGATGTCACATAGGTTCACCAGGAAACACCCCAACGCCAGTGAAGAAATTGACCACTGCAGTTTAATTGCAGGTTTTTATTTTTTTTATAGAATATAGAATGTGTACTTATTTTGGGCAGTTTTTTCTCGTGTTAATAAAACAATTATTAACTTAATAATATATCGGTATGAGCTGTATGAGTATAAGCTGTATGAGCTTGCTATATTAACGTATATTACTGTATGTTACCTAAACGTATTACCAGTTTATATGAAAAGCAACTGGAACATTATTCTTAAAGGAGCCACGTACCATATTTTACAAATAAAACATTACATAAAAATTTAGATTAAAAGAATAATTTCCGGGGCACGGTGGTTTAGTGGTTAGCACGTTCGCCTCACACCTCCAGGATCCGGGTCCGATTCCCATCTCGGCCATGCGTGTGTGGAGTTTGAATGTTCTCCCCGTGCCTCAGGGGGTTTTTCTCCGGGTTCTCCGGTTTCCCCCCGGTCCAAAAACATGCATGGTAGGTTGATTGGCACCTTGGAATATTGTGTGTGTGACCTGCGATGGGTTGGCATTCCATCCAGGGTGTATCCTGCCTTAATGCCCATAGACGCTTGAGATAGGCACAGACTCTCCGTGACCCGAGGGAAGATCGGATATAGCGGTAGAAGATGAATGATGAATGAATGATTAATTTCCAGAGTAAAAGTAATATTAAAGAATCAATCAGCGATTTTGAGTGAAATAAACATGCGATTAATGTGCGATTAATCACAAAGTTAACGCATGGCAATCGTGCGATTGATCGCGATTAAATATTTGAATCTATTGGCAGCCCTAGTTTTTTCATTAAAACTAATTATTAAAAATTGCACTTTAGCTGTATTGATTGGTTTTCCACTTGCCTTAGTACTTTGTTTAATAAGACCTTGAACTGAGTTGCTGAACTCGCGTTTCTCCTTTAGTGCAGAGCGTTTTGTGTCTGCATTTCGAGTGAAAGTAACGGTCGGTGCCAGGTACAGCGATGAGCTCCAGCGTTAGTATGTTCAAGGTTCGTTTTACACGCACAGTAAACGCATTTTTGGGAGGGCATCAAGTTGTCCTATGTGCTGCGCCTCATGATATACACACATCTGGCCCATAAAGACAAATGGCTCTTGACGTCTGTGCTCTCTCCATGGTCTCTTTAGCATGCTGAGATCATTCCAACATCATGTTTAATGCCTCCGATGTACTGCGCCATCAGCCACTAATATCAACATGTACGGTTCCCACACCACTGCACAGCAGTCAGCGAATGCATAATGCAATCAATGCAATAAAATGCAGTTGGTCTCGGAAAAATCGCATTTACAACACAGTACGGAGTACGACGCAGCATGTTCTCCCACGTAAACGAGCGTGCGTAATTCACTATACACCACTGTTAGCGTAAGGCATTTCGAGGGAGATTTGGGACGCAACTTTCATACCAGAGAGAATGATCTCACATATGTATGCGTGAAAGGTCTAGAGAATATCTTTCCGAAATTGGTTTTTCTCATTCCCGCGAATACTGTAAATGCGCTGACATTTAAGAGATCTAATAGGCGTAGGTTGCGCGTGTACGATACAGTCGGTGAAAAGGACGTTTTCTAAAATGTCAAAATCAGCATTGAGTGATGTGACACAAAGACACACGGCGCCTTTTCCCCTCAGTTGCACTTTTTCATTTTAATATCAGTAAGCGTGATTTGTGTGTTTACGATTTCTTTTTCATTTTTTTTTTCAACACACGCTCAACAACTGTTGAACCAACTCCCAGAGAGAGACAAAAGAAAAAAAGAAAGAAAGAAGGATTTTCACCCTGGGAATTCCAGACCGATGCTCTAAACATCAAAATTCATTGTACTGAGAAGCTGGAGAAGAATGTTTGCCTTGGCTTGCCTGGTTTACTCTTCCTGTGTCTCGCAAAAACACACCCGCACATGCACACAATTCCAGCCTGTTTTCTGTTGAGTCAGAGGAAAGCCATCTGCCACACCGCGATAATGGGTCACAAGGGAAGGCAGGGTCTGGGAAGAGCGGCGTCGAATTAAAAAGTACGCAAATGCGCAACGCTCGACTAGACCCGCGTCGTGCCGTGTTCTCGTCAGTGGCGTCGCTGATGTCAAGTGGCACACGTAATAGTCTAAAATGTGCTTTGTCTTACTGCCATCTGTAGAATGTGTTGTGGAAAGTTTGGAAGACGCAAAGCTACATTTTTGTAACGACAACTGCACAGGAAGATGATTGTTGCGGGAGATTTAAACGTTGCGTCATCACGGAGGATTTGGGGGGGGAAATACGATGCCAAGGATAAGCAGTGAGGGAAAGATTATAAAGCTATGAGAGAGGACTAAGAGCACAGAATGATTGTGGCATGCCGTTTCCATGAATGAGGATATAACGTTTTAATATTTAATGCAGATCGATTCGGCCCCTCATAGAATCGCTGGAAAACAATTCTACTGAGACTGTGATCATTCATTCTGTTTGTCAAGTGTGTCATGGTGTGTAAAGTAGGGCAGAATTTAGGACTGTGACCCATTAAATTCTACGATGAATCAGGAAGTAACCGATTCTCCAGACGATTAGGTATTAGGAGCCTTAACTATTATATTAAAATGATATTTCTTTTATTCCCTAAAGTTAGGTCTTTCAAATAATAATATTTTTTTGTGTGTAGAACCATGTGTGTGTGGGATGGGGGGGGGGGTGTGGACGAACACAATTGGATTGTTAGCTGATCTCCAGACTTTCAATCAGACTTTCAACTCAGAAACACAAAAACAACCTTATCAAGTTCAAATTCATGATCTGCTTGTGTGTGTGTGTGTGTGTGTGTGTGTGTGTGTGTATGTGTGTGTGTTCCCCACTTTGCAACTCTCTGTCCAGCTATGGAAGATACTAATAAAACAGAAAAACAAAGAGAAATGGATAAATAAACATTAATGTATTGTCAATCCGATTCACTTCTTCTCCTCCCACCGCTGATGCTCGGCTAAGCTCCTCCTACCACAGTCAGTAAAAATAAATAAATAAATAATTACCTTTATAAGTGTATCATCGTAACAATTGCAGTACAATTTCATTTGCAAAGCCCGGCCTAGCAAAAACTACATTTGCTTTTTAAGAGCGTTGGCAGATAAATTGATGAAGCGATCTCCAGGTCAGGCAGGATAATGGAATGGAGGGAAAGTTCCAGATGAGAGCAAAGGGTTGATGACTGAGTCTTTTCCATTAACTCTGGGTGCAGCGCCGGGTTAGCTTGTGAATCGGGGTTAACGCTCGTTCTATAGCTTGCCTGCGTAACATAGGGTCCACTAATTCGCCCGCTTCCCTGCCGGTTCACTGTCGAGTTCAAGCAAACTTTCCGCAAGTGTCGTTGCGGACATTTGTCACGCCGTGGTCTTTTTGTTTTTTCCATATTTGTTTGCGATAAAATATGAAATCATCTTAACTGTTGAATGCGAATGATGAGGTGCCTCAGCCCTGGTGCCGGCGAGGGGAAACGAACTGGGACAAATGAGGCTAAACACGACCCATAAAAAAACGAGTTTAACAGCAGAGAACGAGCCCCCTGTATGATGATCATTTTGGGTGTTTAATCCTTATTGCGCCTTTTAACGGTACTGAGAATTCGGAGCGTAACCCACGACGCAAGTGCCTGAGCTAAATCGTACTTTCTTATTTATACTGGCTTTCTGTCAAATAGCTGTCCATGCATAATTTAGCAGCGATCTCGCATAACTCCTGTGAAGTTCCACTGATTGAATGCTGCAGCGCAGTTGTATTGATCAGTGTTAGTGTTGCCTCCTGAGTGGGCAGGTCGAATGTACACACAGGATTTGAGGATTTGAGGTGTAGTCTGTTGAGGTTTAACACATACACACACACACACACACAGCGGACACGACGCATTAAAAGTTGTGCTTTCGCACTCTTCCGCTATCCGGTTCCTTTGAGCCCGTGCCCAGTGTAGCCTGAACGCCCTGTGGAACGTCAATGTGGAACCTGATGTGCTATTCTGGCATTGGCGTGTACTCACCTCAAGGTTCAGGACTTTGCCAGATTGATACAGTCTGGCTCTTCTCCTCTGACCTCTTTAATAAACAAAGTATTTCTGCCTGCGGAGATGGCGCTCACCGGATCTTTTCTACTTTTCTCACTATTCCGTGGATTTAGCTCGGGACCGCTGTGTGTGAACTTACTTGGCCATGAGATTCCCTGCGCTGAAGTTTGATGCGAATGTAATGAAGTATGTCCCGCTGCCATATGATTGCTTAATAATTGCTGCATAATTGCATAAATGAGCAGGGTACATGTGTTCCTTATGAGGAGCTGTACTTTTTGCGTTATTCGATATTCCTATTTACCCGAAGATTTAGCATAAAAACCCATTACTGCAAAACAAATGATAATATAATATTTTTCTTTCAAATGCTTATGAATAAAGAATTGTCCTATTAAATACATAAGAGACCAAGGGAACTGGGAAAACGTCTAGGATTGGATTTGTAATAAATGAGAAACGGAGCAGGAGGAATACTAAAGGATTTTGATTCCGTTTTCTCGCAAATTCGTTTTAGATTTTTTATATTCGTTTCACGCTTTTCTACATTTAATGCATCAAAAAAAATAAAGTCATGCAAACAGGACGGTATTTCCCAGTCTTTCTCTCAGCAGACCATGTTAATCAGAGCTGTTTTAGGGTGTTGACTATAATGACCTACTTGGGCCCCAAAGTAATTCTCTTAAATATATTAAATATATATACACATAAAAAATATTGTAATATATTACAAACACACTAAGGAAGGTACGAAACAGATCTAATAAATTGAGAAAGTGTAAACTGTGGGTAAACCGGGCATTTTACTTGCTTTACCCTCAGCAATGTACTTGCTTTACTTCTCTAATATGTGTTGGTACAGTTTAAATGACTCCAGATCTGTTCCTGCAATTTTCAGTTACTTCCTGTTGCCAGACGCAGGAGGACCGTTTTATTTATTTATTTGTTTGTTTATTTTTTATTTTTTTTTACCTCAGTGGGTTTTCAAATCAAAGACTCTGAGTGCTTCTTTTTGTCAGTGGGTTATTTGTCTGGCTAACACGTTTTTGCTCTGTGTTGATTCCTTTAGCCTGCAGGACTTTCGCCTGGTGATAATCAGACGCCTGCGCTGCTCCTGGCTCCGGGGTTGAGGTGGGGACAAACACCCATCAACCAGTCCACACCATGGGACACAGACGAGCCTCCAGTCAAACAGCACAGAGAGAATGACGCAGCAGGTACGGTGCCTTCTTTCAACTTGTTAGTCCTGGCCACTTGGAAAACACTACTATCATGTTTGATAACACACTGATCGCGTTCCTTCTTCTTATAATAATACATGACAATATAGTAAATCGCAGTCGTTGGTATCTGAATCTTACATGCACAGGAGGATAGGATTTAAAAATACATGTGACATGTAGAATGAGTATATATGGGGTTAAGCCCTGGAGGCTTCTGACATCTTCCTGCATAGATGAATTCCGATTCGTCGCTTGAGAGCTGCCACTTTTCTCCCATTACCCTGGCAGCCTTCTAACGCCAGCATGCTAAATCATTCACGAAGTGTTGAAAGAGAACTACGAGTGAGTAACCGAACCAGGATGCATGTAACGATGAAATCTGTTTCGATATCACTTTTGCACGTTACATTTTTCCACTGCGCCCCCCCAAAAAAGACAAAAAAAAACGAAGAGTCAATTATCATTCAGACAGGGTACACCACACTAATCACTAATTCATACAAGGCTTCTAATGAGGACGATGTGTTGCGTCGGCTGGCCGAAACTGCCTGTGGAGAGAGTCGTTATTTTTGACCTTGGTGATTGGACACGGGGACCGGCCCTCTCTGTCCATGACCCCCCCTCACTATGTGGTGTGAGTGTGTGATTGAGGGGCTCCTGGAGGGAGGCAGGGTTTGCGTTAAGACACATCTCACACTTCCAGTACCCTGCCTGAGCTCCGTTCGCTCTGAAACAGCTCCACTTAATTGAAGCTCCGCTTAAAACTTACTTTCTCCCTTAAACTTTCTCTTAAAGTAGCTTTTTGGATGTGAATTAGGTGATACGGAAAAAGAAAATTGAAATAGTCATAAAAAAAAGAAAAAGGCCAAAGAGTCATGTATGAATCAACTATTATTTCAGCTTTAATTACAGCAGACAAGAGAGCAATCACATCCAGGATTCATTTCATCTTAATACAATCACTTTTCCCTGCTAAAAAGCCGTCATTAACTTTGCAGCTGAAAGGAACGGAGCGTGTTGGACGCGGCTAATGAGTACAGGCTTGTGAATGTAATTACGGTGAAGAAACCTTCACAAAGTCTTTTATATCTTTGATGAAGTTATGACAGTTCGAACTTATGCATTTTAGCAAAAAAAAAAAAAAAAAAAAACGGTACACATCCAACTTGGAAAGTTTGATCGCGGTGCCGTTTGGGAAAGAAGCATCCTGTGCTTTCGGTTCTGATAAGCCGTAAGATTGTACTGAATAATGCAGACAACATGCTCACCCGGGCTACAGTAGATCATCTATTCTCATTACTAGCGTTCCCTGTATGCACTCTACAGAGCAACGAGGGCTAGTGTCATGAATAATGTTTTTTAAACTCTTGCTTTCTCCCCTCCCGGTATAAAGTACCCCATAGGCCTTCTGTGCTATTTTTATTCGTTTTCCAGTGGAAGCAGGGCACGGGTCCAATGCGGCTGAATATTCATGAGATTAATCGTGCCTGTGAATGTGGATAAGTTTTCCCATGAGCCATTTCTCCGGTTGTGGTCCACCTGTGGGTACCTGTAACACCCAGGACAAATTCGTTCCGGGATGTATTTATGAAGGGTAGCTGCAACCAACTTTACAATTTAGCCCCGGGGTATATTCAGTAGGGACGAGTTCAGCGCTGGACACTCAAGATCTTCCCCTCCAATCCACAACGTGTTCACCACGTCTTCATGGGCATTGCCGTGCAGGGACAGGTTTGCGTCTCTTAGTTCAAGTGATGGAAAAATGTAACTGTCGACAGCCGAAAGACATCCTATATAGTTGTGTGCTGCCATTTTTGTGGAAGAACCAAATAAAAGTAGTCATGCACATGTATGTATGTGTATATATATATATATATATATATATATATATATATATATATATATATATATATATATATATATATATACTCGGGATCTGAAGGAAACTTTCTGACACTATGTAATTCATACATTGTGCTGAGATTCAGCGATACATGAATTAATTAGTGAATTCATTAGTCAATATAGTACTCTGGGAGAAGAGTCAGTCTCAGGCCTACGGAAATAAATGTGGTGTAGCAAGGAAACTGCTGATGCAAGATAAATGCATTGTTCTTTAAGGCCAGATTTATAAAATGATTTATTATGTGAGCAGTATGTTATGAGTCTTTTTTTTAAATCTTGGCTCGTACGTGTCCAACCAAACCGACAAATGCGCAAAGTGTTATAGGCCGTCAAAGTACCACACTAGACAGTTACGTGTGCCTGTAAGTGTTACGCATGTTCTCAAAGTGTTACGCGTGTTATGCATGCCCCCTTGACGAAGCGCAAATATTTGTTTTAAAACGATGTAGTTCAGTGATTAAGGCAGTTATTTTCTTTTACGTGCCCCCGAAGTTTCACCGCAAACCCCTCCTCCCCCAGGGCAGATTTGTCAACCCAACCAACCCAAATTTAAAACGATGTAGTTCAGTGATTAAGGCAGTTATTTTCTTTTACGTGCCCCCTAGGAAGACGTTTCACCTGTCACAATATATGCGTATCACTAAAATACGGTAATCCGCTGTGGCGACCCCTAACAGAAGCAGCCAATTTAATCATCCATGTTATATTGTCATAGTATAAGAGACGTAATAAGTAGGTTAGGATTGACTTGAACAAGATGTATCATAAGCATGCGATTAAACATTGTTTTGCACGTTGCTATTTTGTGTTAGCAACCAAAATATTGCTCAGACTGAATGATACTAATAATACTGCATTACTAATAGAAGTAATATGTATTACTAAACATTATAATTACTTCATTTATTACTGCTAACAATGACTGTTGCCTCAAAAAGAGTTTCATGTGCCATTTATGTCCTCCTCCATCAGGGCCTCCATGGGTGCCTCCGGTGGTTGCAGTGAGTCAGCCGAGTCTCTTAGCTCACACCTACACGCTGCCTCAGCCTCCGGCCTACAGCCAGGGAGCCTCCGTCCAGTCGCCTGTTATAGGTGTAACCCCTGCCATCCAGACCCCAATCCCCCCTCACCACCCGCTCATTAGTGCTCACTTCCAAGTTCCTCCGCACTCGTCCCAGCCCCCCGGCAGCCTGGTGCTCAGCCTGCAGAACCAGTCGCCTTACAGCACTAACCAGCCGTCCATCACTCCGTCGCCCATGCCAGCTGGAGGACACAGCGTAGTGGGCAACGGGCACATGACTCACCCACTCATGCAGATGCCCGCGCTGCCTTCTGCCGCACTGCCATTGACCAACGGGCAGCCGTCAGCCGCGTCTGCAAATCAGGAGGGCTCGAACGGCCTGCAGATGCTTCGTACAGTGGGCATGGGGAAGTACGAGTTCACAGATCCCGGGCATCCTAAAGGTAAGAGACTAGAGCCCACGGGAAAACGCGGCTCACATCGGCCTTTTGAAAAATAACAAAGCTGCCCAGGGTCGTCATATATTATCTCTTCCAGGAAATTGCATTTGATGTTGCCAATGAAAGATGCCACAAACATGCTGCTGGGAGGTTGTTAAAATAAACCCCAGGACCAGCTAAATCAAAGCACTTCCAAGGTTGTGGATTTCGGCAGGAACAAATGTCACTCGGATGTGTTGCTTTCTTTGAGAGCTCGTCTCCTTCTGAGACTCATGTGCTGTGGAGACTTCACTGGTTTGCCGGTAATAAATTGTTGTTTGCACAAGATAACCTTGGACTAGGCACTGTCAGCCCGACACAGATGTTCAGTATTCCCCGAGCAATTTTTGCATTTAATGAACCTTTTAATCTAGGTTTGGATTGGCTTTTAAGCTTGTTTGATTTTGTTTTGGGTTCGTTTTATGGGCTTTATAAAAACGCGAGCAGTTTGTTTACCACACCGATTGAGATTTGTCTTTTAAGCGGCGAAAATGCGAGATAGTTCTGAAGTAGTCAGAGTTGCATTGAAAAGGCATGCGATCACTCTGTAGAGGACGTTTACTGGTTACTTTTTCCTGCATTCAACTTTTTATTTCTTTTCTAATTACCATTACTCTATAATACCATGTTTAAAAAACGTTACCACGTTTTTTTTTTGTTTTTTTTTACTCACGAGAAGTACATTATGTTGACCAAGGACAGTTTGTCAAATGCAGGATCATGGTGTCAATGTGAATGCGGTATTGTGTTTCAGTGGATCGAAACTGCTGTCGCAGGGTTGCTTTGTAGGGAAACGAGCGTATTTAAGCGACACAAGCTTTTTTCAACATGACCCAGTGTGACCTCTGCAGTGTATAGCATCTCGTATAATGCTATCGAATACCGGTCCTTCATTCCAGTGAAATGTTTTAGTTTACGCGATTGTTGAATCGAGAGCAAATTTGGACAGATTACGAAGAGACGAATGCATTGGCTTCTCTCAAGGCTCACCATTTTTCTCCAGTCTATGGCTTTAGTTCAATCTTATTTATAGTGCAAAAGTAATCGTCAAATGTAGTAAACATTATCACCGTTCGGTTATGATTCCTAAGGAGTTCGTTGTTGGTGCCGAAGCGCCGAAACTTTGCGCTGAATAATTTTCAAAGTTGCTTGTATTCCATTGTACAAAAAACGCCTTCGACAATCTTATAGTGTAGCACACTTCAGAAAAAGCACTCGTTTCCAACTGGCCTCGTTACAAATTTCCAATCTCCTGCCTAGCGTAGCTACAGAGGCGGTGAGTACCGTGGACTTTTTCTAGCCTGTCGAGAGGGGCTTCATAAAGTCGGCACGTGCTCGAGCAGACGTTGAGAAGTGTTCCTCCTTTCTTCTTTATATTGCCACATCATGGCTAAGTGCAACCGGCTGAAAAGGTTAGGCGTGATAGAGATGAGGTGGCGCGGCAATAAGTGAAGCCCTTCGTGTCCTTGGCTCTGGGGCCGCGTTTGAAAAGGCCAGGTCCTCTTCGGATGACACCTTGACAAGGATCATATGGTCAAAAGGATCAAAGGTGCACATATCATGCACCATATGCGCTCCTTTCAAACTGCCCTTCGCCTGTGTGGTATTTTACCTCAGCCACAGATCATTCTGACCATAAGGAGGGATTCTGGCTTTTCACCACTGTGTGTGTGTGTGTGTGTGTGTGTGTGTGTGTGTGCACATATGTGGTGTATTTCACTGTTGTTTGACCTTCGCAGTCTGGAGGCATTTGTCAGTTATATTTTTTTTTTCTTTTTTTTTTTAAATAAAAGGAGAAACGCTCACAGGCATGAGTACATAGTTGATTTGCCCTGTGGCTTTTAACGGGAGCAATTTATCACCTGCCCACACGAACAACTGAGTTAAGAGGACGACTTGAGAAGTGCCAGTGAGCGGGTTGATTTGTGTGCGCGTCTCCTCGTGTGTATTTAAAGGCATTCGGGGCCATGAATCACAGCCACCTTTCAAGCCCTGCATGTTTTTTTCCCCTCTTTTTGTAGTAGTAGTAGTGGTAGTAGTGGTAGTAGTAGGAAGAATTCTGGGATTCCTGATGTTGAAGCAACACCATCAGGGGGCAGTTGCTCCAATGTGTGGCGCTTCCGACTTCTCAAGCTGTCACCTCGTGGCAAGTTGCATCAGAAAGTGTGGAAGGATGAAGGCGTGCTGTGTGGCATCGACACTGAAACGAGAGCACGGACTTTTTCCGAAGCAGGGTCTGTATCAGCAGGAAAAGAACAGCCTGTGGCCATACAGTGTATAACCATAGCTTCCCAGGAGTGGCAGGGGTTGTATAGAGGGAAAAAGATGGCCATAGATCATGCCTCGTATACGCCGTCTCGCTGTTCACCTTGTAAATGGATGTTAATAAGGAGAAACCAGGGAACGGGGTCATTTGACAGCACTACAGGGATAAGGAAGTGATGGATGGTGCAGTGCTACTTTTTTGAAATAGAGCCACTCTTTTGCCAGCTGCACAGCCTGCACGTTGCCTCGGCGTCCGCCACATCAGGCGAGCGGCACCGCGTAAAAAAGGTCTCCCGTCGACTGCCAAAATGCATTTCGTTATAATGTTGTTCCTTTGCTTATCGCGCCGGAAGTATTGAAATGGAAAACGAGATGCCGTCACGTGAGCTTTATTCAGACGCTCCGGCACTTTCGGGGTGGATGTATCGTTTCGTGTCTCGCTTGGAGGTATTTTGTAGCCGGGAGCTTTCGTCTCTCTGTCTCGTCCCCCGCGATTTCTCCGCACTAAACCCCAGGTCGTCTAGACAGTTCAATTAGAACGCTAATCAGTTTGGACAGGTAGTTAGCAGCGTGATCGAGAGGCCACCTCACGAGTGTTGCACTCAGACCGAGGGTTAGAGCTCATAATGTTGTCACATGTACAAAGCCATCCCACCCGAAACCCTCATACCCATGTTTGTTTGTTTGTTTTTTTTCGTTCACAAAATATGTGACATTTGACGAGCCGATGCGAATTTGAATCTGAACGCCTTTGCTTTCTCGTTCGTCTTAAGCCGTATGAAACGCGCCACATGCTTGACTTGATTTGGAAATTGTATTTCCGCTAGCAGTATAGTTATCATTAGTAGATGCATATTATCATCAGAGAGTAGTGATGAGTAGTGATTTATACATATATTTACATTTACATATAAATTAAAGTTTTTTCAACTGGAATGATTTGAAATTGGTAAATATTTCGTCTTTTTTTTTCTGCCTGCAAGCGCGCCGTTCGCTTGCATGCTGGCTGAATCGGTCGCTGCCCGCCCCCTCCCTCCAAAACCTGTGACACAAAAGCATAATGGTGGGCATACAGCCGAACTGAATAAGTACATGATTTATTGCTATTCATGGAACCTGGATACTTTCCTTCACTCACTTTTTCCAGAATTTCTCTCTGAAATTGCTTTGCGGACAGCAGTTTCTGCCGCATTGTAATTCAAATGCTCCGAGAGAGAGAGAGAGAGAGAGAGAGAGAGAGAGAGAGAACCTGAACCGACTCAAACATTCTGCGAGACAAAGCTGATAAGGTTTATAATGTTGATTCGATTTTAAATTTCTAACATTTGAATACCAAATCGCTGTATACTAAACTCCATGGTGAAGACGTATGACTGAGTGATGGATTAGAGGGGACTGTGAGGATGATGCTTTATTTTTGTGATTAGGTTACAGATACGGCGATTGTGTAGCTCCAAGTCAAGCTTTGACTTATGGCTGTGCTCACCGCTGTACAACAGATTAATCATGCAATAAATATGAACTGTTAATGTGCCTATTTATGCATTTGTGCCAGACGGTTGTTTTTGGCTTTGTTCTGAAGGCCATATTTATAACTCATTACTGCGTACATAATTCTTAGTAAATCTTGATAATGGTTACCTTTAGGCATTTTTGTACATTTTGTACATCCCCTTTTTAATAAAGGCAATAATTCCTTTGTAACTATTCATTCTGCTGTACCAGAATGTGTCACCTGTCATTTACGGCTGCAACATTGGACCAGTTGATGAAAATTATTTTTTTTTTTTTTTATGAAAAAAATAAATAGGGTCATGGTTTATATGTTTTCATCAATTAAAAAAAAAAACGAATAAGAAAACATTATATATAAAATATAACCCCATCGATCTGGTTGCTGATATTCCTTTGACATTAAGAAAGATATTTTGCCGAATGGGTTTCATGTGTTTGCGTCAGCACTCTAGTTAAACCTGATTTCTAGCTCTAATCTACTTACAGCCACAGTGGAGTGTGTGTTCGCCAGCGTTTCTTTGGATAAAAGGGGGGGGGGGTTAAGGAGGGGCCAAATGCATTTTATGTGCAAAATAAGTTTATTACACTTAATAACGTGTTCATGAATATCTTCTCTTACAAGCACAAGTACACCTGTCACAGAGCAAGATTCGGAATACTGCGTTTAATGTAAACATTCACTGTGCAATCAGGTAATTATAGTAGATGGCACGCCGCACATATGGAGAAAGACACGGCAGCAACCCAGGCTGTGTGACACTGCATACAGAGGGTTTTGCTGCTGCCTCGGCGCCGGCAGCCCCCTTGTGCATTATTATTCGGAGTGCCTCCATTGAGACATTATTCTGAGCTGGAGTGAAGCTCGGTGTGGGAGAGGAGATGAAGTCTGTGCTCATTATCATGCTTTAGAAAGGAGAATCCCACAGCGAACCCATACGTTCCAGCCCTCGCAGTTAATATAATGCACAGCTAGCGAGAGAGCTCATTAAGATTGATCATGCACCGGCCGACTGGGCCGTACCCGAACCCTGCACCGCTTCCATTAATCACCCGCTTTTCAAGATAACATGGCGCGTCACCAGACAGGTCCACTCAGAGATGCAGTCGGGAAAACATTGAGTTCTCTCTTATTCACTCGCCGCTCCTCGAATGTCCACGGCTTGTCACCTACTGCACACATCTCCTCCCCCCCCCCCTCTCTCTCTCTCTCTCTCTCTCTCTGATGGTATGTGTCACGTTTCTCTCTCATGTCTGCCCTTTTTATTTCTCTTGCCCCCCCCCCTTTACTTTAGTCATTTCTTTTCTTGCGCCTCTTGCTTCTGTTTCTGAATACCGGCCATAAAACAGCGCTTTAATGACCTGTTTTCAGTGGGGGAGCCCGTGTGATTAGAGGAGCGACAGGGGAAATTTGATGGCAGAAAGGATTAGACTGTGGGTTAAAGAAGAGACTCAAGTTCAGATTGCTTGCTTCCTGTGACATGTGGACCCAGATGGAAATGAAAAGGAAACGAGGGGCCTTGATTCTGTTTTGGTGGCAAAATCTCTTTTTTTGGTAGCAGGCTGTGCTACACAGTGGAAAGATGAACACAGTGTTAGTAAATAAGGGTTAGAGAAAAACGGATGATCAGTGGTTTGAGACAGTTTTTACACACACACACATATATAGTGTTAACTATTAGGGCTGGAAAAGTTAACATGTTAATAATGCTTTAACACAAATTCACTTTAGGGGCACTAATTTTATTAACAGGCATTATCATGTGAGTGATCTGCGCCTTCACTCTGTGTTGTGTTGGTGAGCGAGACCACTGGGCACTTGTTCATGCTGAACACCAAAAAGCACAAATTAATAAAGAAACTTCAGTTCGTGGCCTTCCCAGATAATTTAACACTAACCTTTACTCATCCGAGCTTACCGCTTGTATTGCTAGGATGGAATATAAAAGAGGCGATAAATGTGTTTTATTAACAAAAAACCTGGTTTCAAAACGTCCCCGAATTACGCCTACTAGATGCGCATTCACAACAGTTATGAGCTACTCACTACGTTGTCGTATATGTAACCTAAAAGTGTCATATTTATAGTTCATATGGAAAGCAACCAATACTGGAACATGATTCTTAAAGGAGTCATGTACCATATTTAAGAATTAAAACGACCAGTAAAAAATTACCATTCAAAAAAATTCAAGAAATTATTTCCAGAGTGAAATAAATATGAAATAATTCATAATTTTAATAAAGTGTTAGGGTTAGTATATATATATATATATATATATATAATATATATATATATATATATATATATATATATATACATACATACATACATACCTGGGGACAGTTATTATATCCAGTCAAATTGCCTACTGGGTCCTGTGCAGCTTCTGTGATAACGGTAAAGAGGTAACAGTGTGAGTTTACCAACCCCCCACCCCCCACCCCCATCTCCCTCCAGCACCCTGCCCTGCCATGAGTGGAAGCTCAACAGGAAAGGGTTATGAAGATCGGCTATGCTTTTCTACTGCTCATTACCAAGTCGGTGAAATTCAGGGCAGCGAGACGCCCTGGAATCATATCATTTCCAGCTCCACACACACTGCAAGCATAAATCGATTTGTGTGTTTAGGACTCCATTTCTCTGCGCTCTATAGCAGACAGTCTCTGTGCCAAAAGATTAATTGGCATATGTTAAATGTTGATGCGCAATATTGTGCACAGGGATTAAAATAGGCAGTAATGTTTTTTTTTTATATCCCTAAAGCATCCTGTTCAAATAGCAAATAGAAGTATGCAGCATTCTCTACTAATGAGAATGTGTTCAATTGCAGAATGAGAAACAAGGTTACACAAATAGCAATGTAATGCAAGTTGCAAATGGCAAGACACAATGAATGTCATCATGAAATCTTCCAGCTGTGCTGATAGCATTTACCCTGATAGTTTTGCATCCCATTCTCAAGCATAAAAGTAATTCCATCCAAAATGATTGCAAAATGGAGAGTCCACTGTAACCCAGCTGAGACGAGAACATGGTTCTTCTTTTAGAATTGGAGCGGCAAACTTTTAGTGTGAACCTGCCGTTTCCCATTTGTTGTCTGTTTGGCTGAAGTTTGCAAGGAAACGTCTTATGTGTAAAATTTATATGTAAAACTGTTATGACTTATGCTTGCATCACAAGCTGTTTATTTTACGGTCATTTTTGTGTCAGGGCTATAACATGAGTTTTATTATTTTTATGGCAGCACAGAGCTAAAAAAAAAAAAAGGGTTTGCATCACCAAGCAAAAACCTGTGGAGATTATAAAAATATATGTGTATTTGGTATCAAGAAGAATATAAACTCCCCAGACACACACATGGATATATATATATATACTAATAGTAATACATTTCCAGAAGAAAACCTTTCTGAAACACACTTAATAACAATACATCAATTCATTATTATTTATTATAATAAAATTATATCATTATTATAATACATTATAATACTCATTATTATTTTTTAACACATTTTTCACATCTCTATGGATGCTGTGAAAGGGGATGATTCCCATTGTTTTCTGTTATGTATTACCCAGCATTCAACTCTGTGTGTTTTGATGTGTACATAAAACTATGCAGATGCAGAGCACCAGGTGTTTTCTATGTTAAAAGTACGTTGTTTGAAGTCATTTTTATTCCAAACTTTAACCGTACTATTTTGGTGTCCAGCAGTCGTGTAGACTCTGTTGGCCAGAGGTAAAACTCAGTGTGGCATTTTTCTGTTGTAACACAACGTCATCTCGGTGTTCGAGTATTGTCTCTGAGCTGCTGCACACTGTAAGAGACCGTTCGGTGTGAAAACCATCACTGAGATTAAACCCATTCTGAATTTAGGTTTGATCGTTCTATGTAGCTATGATTTTGTTGCGCTTGCTGCACGTCTGTGACATGATTGGCTGCTGAGATAATTGCAAGAATGAGCTGGACAACAAGTGTCGTAATAAATTGCCTGGTTAGGGGCGTGTAATAGATCATTGTATCCTTCTGCATTTTCTTCCATTATGTTTTACTCCTGTGTTCCGTTTTAATTAATTGACTTTCACAAGTGGATGGTAACGAGCGTTAATTATTATCGTAATTTTTAATCATACTCATTCTCGCACTTTACAGTCATCATCCTCGAATATAGGTGTCTTTTGCATGGGCATGACACATAATTGATGATGTGCTTGTATTCATCCAGGTGGTGAAAACCACTGACAGGTGATGCTCCTGGTGAATGTAGAGCTGCATTACCTTACCAGGGAAATTAAACCATAACTTGTAGAGTAAGTTGACAGATTAAGTCTTGCTAGGTTTTTTTTTTCCATTCCATTAACAGACGTAATCTATCTGCCAAAGGCTTTATGGGCATGTGTTAAATGTTAATGTGCTATACTGTGCACTGGGCATGAAATAGGCAGTAGTGTTTTACCTATAAAGCTGTCTGTTAAATTAGCTGACACAGTCATTTCTTAGACACCGCTCAATGTAGATATATGTATACCCAATGACTAGAATGATCTTAAATTGAACAGTTAAGCTGGCAGACTTTCTGATGTACATTATTGATATACAGTATACCCGACTTTTTCAGCCTTATAGAATTCTTCCCCAAAGCCTAGCCCAAAATTAGATACACGCGGTTGTATACGGCGTCTTTGGATGCAGTTCATTATATTTTCCCTCCACTTGAACTTGGAGCCCCAGCATGTTCAAGTGCCCCTGTGCACAAAGTGGACCTCCATGAACATGTGCTTTACATGGGTTGGGGTGGAGTGTTTTGTAAAACTTTCAGTTTGGAAAGCTTTCTGACCCATACCCCCCCCCCCCCCCCAGGCCTCCTCACCCTGCACCGTCATCTTACAAAAGTGTTTATTTAAGAATTAAGAACATAAGGCCATGTTTAGTAATAAACCGTACACTAAGGATGCAGGTCTATTAAAGCTCTATTGAGGCAGCAGTTTCTTATAGATTCAATGTCATTAATTTGATTTCGATTATTATGCAGGTGGCAGGGTCTCTGTTTGCTCATTAATGCGTGTGTGTGTGTGTGTGTGTGTGTGTGTGTGTGTGTGTGTGTGTGTTGTGTGGTGTGTGTGTGTGTGTGTGTGTGTGTGTGTGTGTGTTTATGCAGCAGTGATACCTCATGATACCTTCATTAGTAATTTTAAGTAAATGACTGTAGCCTGGCTAAATCGATGCATATGAGAAGAAAAAAGGCAGAAGCATTTTTAATCAGAGTCTTGCTGTGTCCAGACGAGACGGCTGTAATTCCATGCATCACTGATATATTCAGAACTTTGATAAACAAGCTTTGTTTTTTTTGCTGTTGTTGTTGTTTTTTTGTAAAAGTTTTAAGGCTGGATTAGACATATTGACAACATTTTTTTTGCCTTTTAAAGAGAAAATGACATATAAATACAGCGATACTTCGGCTTCATCGTACGCTGAAATATTCGTAAGCTGAAACAAATTTCCCCATAGGGAATAATGTAAATTCCGATAATGCGATAATGTTATTTTAAAAATAAAAACATGATCAATATGCACTAAAAATATTTACTTTATAGCATTTAATAATACTAGGTGCCTTAACATCTAAAAAAAGGAAAACATTATCTCTACTGGGGACTTTATCTATGAGAAGACTGGATGATGGAGATGATGTTCGGAGGAGGAAGAATTATTGTTCTGAATATCTCCTTCCATCAGGATATCGGGGTAAGACAGTGCTCTCGCTATGAACTCAACAGGAACAGAGGGGTTAACTGACTGCGAGACTGAGCGGCACAGCGTTGGTGGGCGTCTCGCAAGGACCTTTGTGCCCTCGAACCATGACCTTCGAGACACTTTGTATCACTCGTAACCCAAAATTTGTTCACAATCCGCTACAAGTTTTTCTCCCAAATCCGGACTCGGAAACTGAATTACTCGGATACTGATACACCATCGTAAACAAAGGTTCCATTGTATCCAGGAATAATGAAAACATAACGCAATTCACATTTAATGTTGAAGAATATTAATTTAGTATTATACATTTTAATATGATGCATATTAGAATTACAATTATTCATATATCCATAATATAAAAATGTATAATATTAATTAAATGTGTGTGTATATATATATATATATATATATATATATATATATATTACTTACGTTTATTTAAATATAAAATATGATTAATTTTACATTTAATTTTACATTTTAAAATTAATTTTTTTGTGTAAATACTGCATTTCTGGAATTATCGACATAATTTTAATGTGAAAGTGAATCTACGGTGATACTGGATACGGTGTGTGTGTGTGTGTGTGTGTGTGGTGTGTGTGTGTGTATCTGTATAGTACAACATTTAAACTGAAAACATTTGATATTAGTATAAGATCAGTATTTTGTTGTAAAATGGGTTTTTTTTGTTTATTGTGTTGCTTTAAGCAGCCTAAGTTGCAAACTTACAAGGGCCTATATAGTAAATACACTAATAAAAAAAAAACATGAAGTGATAGCGTGTAGTGTTACTTTGTGGAATAAATAGTACTGATTAATATAATAATAATAATAATAATAATATAATAATAATAATAATAATAATAACATCATAGCAATAAAAACGTTCTATTAGTGCATACATAATAATAATATTATATATTTTATTCACTACTTTTTTCACAAAGCCCAACAAAGTATAAGTTGGAAGTATAAGTTGAAGCAGTTGCTAAATAGCAGTTTTGCAATGCTGAATGTGCACATCTCTCTAAAAACCCCCCGAAACCCCTCCTGATGGCCTGAAACGAAAGTGCTTAAACATTTCATTAAACAAATGTTTGCAGTGTTTTAGTTATTTTCATGCTTAATAGCACCCATCCTGACAGAGACTGGTAATCACCCCATTGGTCAGCTTTCTGCTGATTTCGCCTGTAGTGTCATCTGATGAAGTATGTCTTTATTATATGTCGTTACTGCATTTCACTGTGCTGTTGTTTAGATGCGTTTTTCCAGCGTTCCTTTAGAAAAGCAAAAGCATTTCTCAGCAGTATTAATAACCAGAGCTATTAGAGTGAAGGCGAGTGAACCTAGAGGGAAAGAATCGCAGCAGCTCGTGGCTCGAGCACATCAAAATGACAGATCGGCTGCTGCCACGCTCTTGATGGATCTTGCGTCACGTACGGCTGCTGGCACTTCTCCCATGTTCTGTGCGGCCCGCTAGGTACCTGATAGCTATTGTTTGTGTATGTGTGGACGGGAACGCATTCCGGGTCTGTGTCACACTGCTCTTTGGAATTCTATTGGTGAGGAGAAACACAAAGGCCGAAGGGCGTCTTCTCCCATACAAGGAGAGGCCTTTGGTTTATCTACTCGATAATCCCTATAGTGTGAAGACTCTCTCTGCAGACAAGACTTGAGAGAGAGCACTTGCCTTTCCCAAGATAGACCTAAGAAAGGGCTCTTTATGGATTACCGCCGAGCGCCGGTGCTTTCGAATGCTCCTGTGATGGAGGCCGGTAATTTTTTTTTAGAAGGACCCCAAAAAATATCTCAGGCTGTCCAAGGATGTTATCACATATATGCAAGGTAAAGTTATTTGCACAAGTCCGTTAAAAATGAGCATCCTTGTCCGGTTCATCCTGTCTCTGTGACTCTACTACTCATTTTCTTTCAAGAATGTAGAACAGTCCAGAAATTGTCGCTGTTAGCACTGCTTTTTTATTATTATTATTATTTGATTTGGAGTTTCTATGTTATCCACTGGCTCTTGTTCACTTTCTTATCAGGTTATCATGTGCCTTTTAGAAAAATCTGGGCAAGGAGTATCCAGTTGGTTATGCTAACACGCTTCCACTGCCTGTAGATTATTTTATTCCACTGTGTATGCTTGATGAGAAAAAACTCCATGATCTCTCAGACAAAACAAAACAAGTACATGAAGCACAATTTCTTTGCTCTACAGCCAGTATATGTGCGTGTGTGTGTGTGTGTGTGTGTGTGTGTGTGTGTGTGCGTGTGTACATTATCTCAGAGAATGATATTCCGTTCTTGTATTCGCCCCAAAACTCCAGTCAAAGATGTATTCTTGAGATATTTGTCTCTTATAGGGAACCTTCTTGTGGGTCTTTCTAAATTTGAAACTTGTTTTCCAAACAAAAGAAACCCGGGCAGTCCCACAACATGCTAATCTGAATTTGCGAAGGTAATTTTGCGCCACGATCATCACCACACTTAGCTACACATGCTACTCTGGGTTGAAGATAAGCAGATTTGGGTCAGTTTGAAAACCCAGCACTGGGGCTAATATGGACTAATCTAGCATGGGGTGAGTTAATCCACCGAGGATGGGTTTTAAAATAACTACATTTCTGGGATATAGACACCCACGTTGTCATGGATACAGAGTGCGCGTCGCATGAGCAGCTTCGTTTCTTTTATTGCAGCACAAAAGAAGCTTCATGCAACGCTGTCTCTCTGCTATAGCACTTTGTAAAAAAAAACAAAAAAGTCTATAAGATGATAATATCATATGGGTGCAATTAAGATTTAAGAGTAGCAAACACAGCAAATGAAATCATGTGCCGATTTATTATTATACGTAAAATTTTCTTGCTCGAAAATCGTATTTATTTATTTTTATTATAAGAAGCCATAGATTTTCACCAGAATATTATAGGCATTGTGCATTTCATGTATAGATAGATATTATTGCCTAATGTTTCATTAATACAGAAATCCAATTTTGAATGATGAATGATGAAATGCGAATAAAAAATCCAAAGAAAAACCAAGAAACCCTTTCATCCAAATTTCATCCAGGCTGATATTACATCAGATTTGGTTGCCGCATGGCAGAGTGGAAAATTTTAGAGAGCAAATCTCACCACGGCATGTTTTTTTTTTTTTTTGCTTTAATGCATGCTGCCTTTTATGAACCCACATTTGCTATTTGAAATTTTTTAAAACAATTACAATCAACATTTAGATATGTTTTATGTGAAAAGAAAATAATGGATAAATGTTTTTTTAATTGCTTACAGTCTTTTATCATTTGGAATCAATCTTTTATAATCATCTGGACTAAAAGGTGAATTCTTTTTTAGTTAAAATTTAAATTATGTCAAATATCTAATACAAAAATATTTGCATATATATATATATATATATATATATATATATATATATATATATATATATATATAGTCCCTGTTCAGTATAATTTCAGTACGGAAAGTGGGAAGAAATGCAAAATATAAAATTGCTTTTTTTATTAATGCATTTAATTATTACAATTTTTGAACGACAGTTTATATTTTTCAAACACTTTTCAATAAAATACCTGCTTGGTTGAATATTATATAAGATGATATTTTCTAAAATGTAATAAAAAAAGTTAATATAGTAAATTATGTTAATACAGTACACTTTTTTAAATAATGCTTCAAATGAGTAAGCAATTAAATTGGCACAAATTCAATTGATTAAATAAAATTTAGCAATTTAAAAAAAATTAGAACGTTTACTTTTGTTAGACCCCATTTAGGTAATACATGTGTTCCATCTGTGTGTGTTTGGGCGTGTGTGTGTGTGTGTGTGTGGTGTGTGTGTGTGTGTGTGTGTGTGTGTGTGTGTGTGTGTGTGTGTGTGTGTGTGTTTATATTAGCATTTACTTGTCTTCCATCCTTTATTTATTCATTCATTCGTTCACTTGATATTTGGAATTGGCAGGATTTTTTCCTTTTAGGATCAATTCTTGTAGCTGAACATAAATAGCTAAATAATCCATAGCACTAGCTACTGTGCTAGCCAGTTCTTACTTAGCAGCTAACAGTAGCACCATGGATTCTTCATGCATGCGCAAAACAAATATTTTTTCCTGTACCGAGTATGTTTTCAAATGTAATAATTAAAAATGGCAGAGAGATATAATATATATATATATATATATATATATATATATATATATATATATATATATATATATATATATATATATATATATATATATTAGGGCTGTCAATAGATTCAAATATTTAATCGTGATTAATCGTAAGGTGATGATTAATCGCACATTTTTTCCTGTTCTGTATCATAAATCAATACTTTTCATGTTCCTAATACTCCAACTAATTGTAGCAGATGCTATTAATATATAAATTGCATTCAAAATCTCTCCCTTTAATACAATAATTAATAATATGCATATTATATATATATATATATATATATATATATATATATATATATATATATATATACATAATAATAAATTAATATAAACATATTATATATTTTTTACTTTTGGAAATTAGATTTAATATTTTACTTTTAATAATTAATAATTAATATACTATACTATAATATACAATAATTAATTACTTTTAATAATAATTATTATAAAGATTATAACGATTGATTATACATATTAATACATTTCTTGTTCATTTCAATGTTAATTTTTTCCTGGTTGTTTTAATGGTTAAAATGAAACTATGTTCGTGTATTATGTTTACATATAAATTGGTTTAGTTTGCATATGGTAATATAGAGAGGAGCCGATGGCTGTTGTGAATGTGCAGCTAATAGGTGTAATTCGGGGGGGGGGGGGGGGGGGGGGGGGGGAAATTTAGGAAACTCTATGAGTGGATGCACAGTTGTTGGTGTTTTTTTGTTAATAAAGCACATCTATCATCTCTTTTATATTCCATCCTTACATTAGAAGGGGTAAGTAAGGAATGAGCTTTCTAAGTACATAAGGACTGAGGGATAAGAAAGGACAGAAGTTTCATGGGAAGGAGCAGTGAAGGAGCAGATCACAAATTGAAATGTGCGCTACGTTAATTCGTGCGTTAATATTTTTGCCATTAAATTTTGTGTGTGTATATATGTGGTGTGTGTGTGTGTGTGTTGTGTGTGTGTGTGTGTGTGTGTGTGTGTGTGTGTGTGTGTATATAATATATATATATATATATATATATATAAAAATACATAAAGAAAGAATGAATGAATGGACTGACTAAAGGCCATTGACACAAAGGTTCCCCTGGTGATTAATGAAGCTTAGCCTTCTTGGTTTGATTTCACTGGAACGTTTACAGGGCTGTATATATACTATAAGACTACTCTGTCCACTGCCAAAAGCATCTTTAGAATTTAGAACATTTTAATTGGACCATGCAGTTTAAATTATTTGGATAATTATGTTTGTGCGTGGCCTTACAGTACGTGGGGAAGTGGTGGCACCAGGATGTCCTGGGATGGAAGGCAAACCAGTTGGTGTGATGGTCTGGGAAATGTTCTTCTGGGAAACCTTGGTGCCTGGCATGAATTTATATATAATGTTATTTTGACATGTACCACCTACCTTAACACTGCAGAAGACACAGTTATACCCATGGCCTCTTTCAGCAGGATCATTCTCCTTACTACACTGAAAAGGTTGTTCAGGAATGTGTGGATGAACGTGACCGAGATGAAAGTATTGACTTGGCCACCAAATTCCCCCAGATCTCAATCTGTGTTATGTACTGGACAAAGAGGTCTGAGCCATTTTGCAAGTTACAGGACTTAATGGATCTGCTGCTAACCTCTTGGTGCCAAATATTTCAAGCCACCCTTTAGAGGATTTGTGGAGTCTGTTTTTGGGATGTTTTGTTGGCACAAGTAAACCTGTACAGTTATTATTCAAGTGGTTTTAATGTTTTGGCTGATTGGTGCATGTGCTGTATAATAAATAATAAATGTTACCATGATGATGATGAGTTGTAATAATAGTAATAATAATAGTAGTAATACTAATAATAATATAGTATATTATTATTATTATTATCATCATAATCAACATCATCAATCATCATCATTATTATTATCATTATTATTATTATTATTATATTATTATTATTATTATTATTATTATTATTATTATTACACTATTATTGTAGATATAATTATTTTGATTTAGTTATTTCTTTTTTATAGTTAGCATTTTTATATTTTGCTAGAAGCATACGTTTTGGCCATTAGTCACTCATCCTTATTAAAATTAACAATATTAATATGAACATTTGTGTGTGTGTGTGTGTGTGTGTGTCATATGTGTTAATGCTACTCCTTTCTAAAGTGGACAGGCTGATTACACAGCATTTGAATTGTATAAGAGATATATAGCTAGACAGTATTTCATAGAAACCTACTTCTCATTATGTGTGTGTCTAGAACTTTAGCATTTATTTATACTTTAGCTGTTGTTTATACTCCAATTTACCAGGTAGGTCCTGTCAGGTTAACAACAAACAGGATCAGGATATAAACAATACAGTTTGATTTCACTGGGAGTGTTTGAGAGGTTTTGGGAATTTTTAATCACCAAATTGTTTGTTTGTTCTTTCTTTTTGCAAGTAATCGCAAATATTGACCTACTGGAAGCTTAGGCAAGAGCTTATGGACCTTAATTTCAAAATAATAATAAATCATTTTGTCTCTGATGCCTGTTTCACGACAGATGCAGTACCGGTTCGGAAAAATAGTCCTTATTTTTCCAAACATTTCATTTATATGAAAGAAAAATGTTAAATATTAATTTCAGTAAAGAAAGTAGAGCATTACATAATAAAAAACTGTATGTAAATACAAGTGTGACATAAAAAATTCTGAGAAAGATTTGAAAATATTTACCAGGCGATTTCTTTATAAAGGTTCACAGTGTACCTGATACTGTTAATCCAAAAGCACTGTCAACATCCTGTTTTCATTTATTACTATTCACTTTTTCTTTATGGTAGGAATTCATTTGAATATTTTTAAAAGCTATCTTCTCCTTACAGCAAGTGTTTTTTTGCAGAATACTGTACATTATAGACACAGTAGACATTAAGGAGAAGGTCAAATACTGATGACAATAAATGGTAAGAATATTATTCTTACTGTATAAAGCAAAAATGACATGCGATTCACTTCCGCGTGATCAAATCACATTCACCAAGTAGCTCTTAAATTCCACAATTCATACGAATTAGAATTAAAATACTAACATATTCGATTTCTAGAGCTAATAGTCTAATATTCATTCTAAATGACCTCATTTAATTATTTAATTCTTTTATAGCTAGAAAGTTCATTAAAAGTGTTTTTATTTTTTTGCCATTTGAAGTCATTGAACCATTTGGCCAATGTACAGGAATTACTAACCAGAATTAAGATTATTATAATATCAACACTATTAATAATAAATACTTATTTAATAACAAGCACTAGATACTCTACAGTCAGCTGAAAGCTTCCCTGTGCTATAATGCTTCAATAAACGATTTATTATCAAAAAAAATAAAACTAAAATAATGTATATATTTTAACAGCCAAATAGTTACAATGATATCTCTCCACATAGAGTTTTCTGAACAGACTCAGCGAACCTTTTTCCAAGGTCATATCCAGGTTCTTTTTCTGATACATAATACATAGCGACGTGTCCATGGATCTATAAAAACTGTCAAAAAAAAAGGTCAAAGGAACATGCTAAAAGATTCATTTACCATTTTTGGAAAGCAACAGTAGATCAGTGTACACCATATACAGCATAAATCATTTGATTATTTAATGTGGTGTCTCGGGTACAAAAAAAATTAATAAATAAAAAACTTGCTATATTATTTACATTATAAAACTTTGGAACAGCGTGTCAACATTTCCCTCCCTGTCACCTTCTTCACTTTGTCCTGTAAGTGTTCATTTAAACAGCGTAGGTGGAACACCAGCAGCACTTCGCCTCACCTCACATATAGCCTTTTTGTGCAAGAGGGTGTGTAGATGTGTGTGTACATTTGAGGGGAAGCACACATATGCCTCAGGCTGTTTCATGCTCCACACTAATGATGTTCTGTTCCTCGCTGGGCCTTGACCCTCCACTTATACACCGCAATTTTCTTTTCTATCAGCCGTGTCCACCAACTTCGTGGGTGAACCATTGTTCAACTACAGCTGAAGTTCCTCATTTCTCTCCGGCTGCCTCCCTTTTATTCTCTCCGCAAGTGAATTGGGTGCTCTCTGCGACATGAGATTGGAGGTGAAAGCCATGTCGGTCACACACACACACACACACACACACACACACACACACACACACACACACACACACACACACACACACACACGCACACACTGCACATGCAGGCGTGCACAATGGCCGCACCAGTTACAATAACATTCACATAAATACACAGATTCACACGAATGGCTGTTTACATCAAGTGTGCCATATCAAGGTGAAACATTCTCCCTGGTCTCGCTATTTATATGATTATCTGTAAGAACCATCTGACACGCGCACATTGCGAATTTGGAATGAGGATGAGCCAACATTTATGGTTCAGCAATAATATTTTGAGAGAAAAAAAGACACTGACGACTTTGCATTTCTGATTTCTTAGCTTAAGCATTGAAGAGCTCCGAACAAACATCATAGAAAATGTATTCAGAGGGAAAAAAACAGTGGAACCTCTGTTATATGAGCAAACAGAAATACAATAGTGGGAGTGTATGGAGAGTAAAAAAAATACAGCTATTTAATTATTATCATTTATTACCATGATTGATAAATACCGGTTCTGATTTGGCCTTAATATTTTCCTCAGTTCTCCACGGAACTGACCGTGGTTTGCGTTTTGGATTTCTGTGCTACTAATTCTAGTGTGTTCTTTATTACTACCTATCTTGTGAGTAAGACTGATGTTGCTGTAACATGTTTAGGGCATATTAGCATGTTTGCCTATTGGCTACTAGAAGCACAATGATTGCGAGTGCAAGACACCGAGAGTTCCTGTGAATTGGAGCCAGAGAACTTTAGTTGCAGGTGCATTTACAAAACGCACTATAATCTTTTCTGTATTAGTGAAGTGGCCACTCTGGGTTGTCATTATCGTTGCTTGTGTGTGTGTGTGTGTGTGTGTGTGTGTGTGTGTGTGTGTGTGTGTGTGTGTGTGTGTGTGTGTGTGTGTGCGTGTGTATTTCGCTCTTCACACCATTCCACGCAATCCCATTATGTTAGCATCGGTGGACAAAATTCAACTTTGAAATAGCTTCTTGAGTTTAACAGTACAATCTGCCCTCATGCCTGCAAGCTATGTGTGGCATTTCGGCGATCAAATCTAACATGCTACCCTATACACACACACACACACACACACACACACACACACACACACATATATATGTGTGTGGGTGTGTGTGTGTGTGTGTGTGTGTGTGTGTAAAGATGTATATATATATATATATATATATATATATATATATATATATATATATATATATATATATGTTTGTTTGATTGTTTTTTTTTACCATTTTATTTCATTTCATGTTTATGTTATCTTTATAAATGTTTTGATCTGACGGTTATAAGTCGCCAGTGCTGGGCCCTTGAGCAAGGCCCTTATCCCAAGATCCATTTGCATAAGAATGAGATCATTGTAAGGGGATCTTGCAGATGCTGTAAATATATTCAGTAATGTTTTGCAAAATGCAGATTGTCTCCAAAATATGCATCCGTCATCTGGACATCAAATATATGCATTTTTGGAATCCCAGAGTAAACGTGATCAAAATGATCAAAATGTTTATTAGAATTATTATTTTCCTTATTATTAACAGTAGTGCTATTTACAGTAGCATTTAGTATTATCTAGAGCTGGGTGATATGTCATATCAATTGAATCTCCCATATTTTTAGACACAATTTGAAAGTGGGACAATGTGTCCGCAATTAGAGAAAAAAGAGAAAGGCTCTTTTTGTTTTCCCGTGTCATGTTTATCCTGCAACGCCACACACGCCTCCCCTTTCAACAACGGGTTTGTTTGAGGTGCTGGAATAAATTAGTCGTGCTGCGTCTGAACGTCTGAACTGATGTAACCCTGCCCCTCTTGGAAACAAGCTGTTGGGATTGGTCAGAGCGCACCACCATGTTGGACTTCGTATTTCGGGAGTGTAACGTGGGGCGGGAGGTGGAGAACTACGGAAGCTCGCTGTGCCAAACCAAGGTGTAATCGCAAAAACTCGATTATCGTATTTTGATAATGACGATTCATCTCCCTAATCTAGTATTATACATTATTAATCATTTTTATAGTGTATTCCAGTGATCCTGGAACGTTCTCTGAGGCAAGAAAAGGCATCTGTGTACCTAAAAAAAAATGAAATCACGAGTCAGAGAGTTGACAAGAGAAATATCTAAGATCCCTGCAATAGTCAGTAGCTCTTGACCTTGCACTGCCCCTCTTTTAAATTTTGACAGCGAAGTTCACTTTACAGAGCCTCATTAAACCCTCGAGCCACTTCTATTCCAGCTCGGAGCTGCTCCAGGTTTTTTTTTTTTTTTTTTTTTTTTTGCTCATTTAGATCATTTACATATCTCTGCTACACATTTTCCAGTGGGATATTTGTTTTTGTTTTTTCTTTTGCACAGTCATTTCTACTTTCCTCATTAAAACAGTAAAAGAGCAGACGAACGGAGCATCCGGAATTACGCTAGCAATGCTTCGACTTTAAACGATTTAAAAATAGCACTGGTTAAAAGAGTGTGTTTCGTTGGCTGTAGAGCGGTGTAGTGCTCTGCCTGCTCAGTTTGTTTTGCTTTGTTTTCTTTTGTGCGTGAATGCATCAGCCTCAAAACCCGCCGCCGCGCAATTTAACAGGGACAAGAACGAATCATATTTTTTGCAGGTGCTAATACTTCAAATAAGGCAATTTTCATAATGGAGCGTTGTAACGTGTTCTTGCAGTTGGGAAATATTTTGAGGTGCGCCGCTATTGTAATGGTGTATTGATTATGTGTCTCATACTGAGCGTTTAATCAAACACAAACATATTTGCTTTTCTACCAGCTTGGGTTAGGTTTATTACAGATGACGACTACATGCGCTTTTGTGCTCCGAATGTCATCTTATAATACACAGATTAAAGTCCAGAGAGCGAGAGAGAGAGAAAAAGAGAGAGAGAGAGAGATACTATGAATACTATGTATACTATGAAATATATTTCCACATCAGATAAATTGAATGTGTATATTGGCCGATCTGTGTTTTTATTCATCTTCAGCATTATTATATTATTCATATCTGTTGAACCAGTGATAATCGATACACGTCCTGCTGTTTGATTGCCGTTCAGATATTCGGCTCGTGGCGTAACGTAGGCCGCCTTCACGCCACGTCATTCGTGTACACTGTGATAAGCAGTAGATGATATTTTTTTAACCAATGTTTTTCTGCTTTCAAACATGCAGTGTGTTTCATCGTTGTTCGTTGTCGCACAATTTCTAACGTGTGCTTATTATGTCTAATGTGCTGTTTCATTCTTCTCCTTTTCTCTTATAGACAATTTGCCGATGTTTTCCCACATGTGTTTGTTGTTGTTTTTTGTTTTTTTTCCCAGATCTCTTTTACTTCCATGTCTTTATTATTAAATGTGTATTTCTGCAACAGTATTTGGCATTGTCTGTATTTTTTTTTGTTGTTGTTGTTCTTTGTTCTACAGAGATGTTGAAGGAGCTGAACCAGCAACGCAGAGAGAAAGAATTTACAGACCTGAAAATTGTAGTTGAAGGCAAAGAGTTTGAAGTCCACCAAAATGTTCTAGCTTCCTGCAGCTTGTATTTCAAGGACCTGGTGAAAAGGTTTGCCTTTCTTCCCTTCTCACCAGCCGTCGATCTGATCCGTTCTTTTCATAGGGCACATTTGTGTGGGTTTTTTTTTTTCTTCTTCCTTCCCTTGCCTCCCCCCCCCTCTCTCTCTCTCTCTTTCTCTCTCTCCCTCTCTCTCTCTCTCTCTCTTGCAGGTTGTGTGAAGACTTTGGTTTCTATCGCAGGGCCAGCAGCCATTCCTTCTCCCACTTCAATGAATGTATCTCAAAATGGGAGAATAAAAGTCACCTCTTGTCTTTTCCTCTCCCCCCCCCCTTTAATTTAGAGTCCAATAACAAGAAACAGTGTTCCATGACTGACGGATCTTTAAATGAATAGAAAAAAAGAAGGATTTCATAAAATGGCCTTTACCAAAAGAATACCTTATTGTGCATTTCGAGATTGTCCTCCACTAGCCGCGCAGTGTCTTTCCTGTGACAAGCTTTGTCAGCTATTTTATCAGCGTATAGGGCACACAAGGAAAAAAAAACACAAAAAAAAAAACCCGTCCTATTCTTGTGTTAAATATTCATGCTCTGATGAATAGTAGAAAAAAAAAGAGCACTCAGTTACAAACAAAGAAACGAACGCGACTCCTTTCCCGCACTTTGCTGAATCATTACCTTCACAGGTCAGAGCCATCTCCTGTATTTACTGCTGAAGAGCAGAATTTTATATATTACCTCGTCTATATTGCATTTGTCTACTCGCATTGCGAGCTGCCTGCATTTTTATGATTATTCAGTCGTTTTATATTCCTGGCAGAGCGTTCATTGGCATTACGGAGGTTAACAGACTAGTAAGGGAGGCATTTTGTTTGCGCGTGTGTGGGAACAATGTGTTTGAGTGGGTGTGCTACTCGTTTAGCCACGCTCGCGCACATGCTTTCGTTCACGCGTCGCTTTTCCACTTTTTTTTTGCCGCCCGCACGTTCGCTTATTTGACAGATCGCGGTGTCTGAAATCCTCGAGCTGATGTATATTTATTGCAACCTTAGGATAAGAATGAATAGCAGAGAAATGCATTTAAGACGAATCTCACATTATGACCTAGTGAATGCTAGTAGACAGATGAGTAGATGGAGGAAAAGGTTCGAGCAAGTCTCGTCCTTGTTCTATACAGTGTTGTGGAGTTACATGTAACGGCGTTAATCGCAGAATAAATGTAACAGTACATTTTTTACAGTTGCTGAAAAAAATGTGTAATTAAATTATAGTTATTTATGAGAATGTTAAATAGGGTGCGTGTGACACCGGGGGAATATGCTTTTTTGCCGTACTACAATAAATCATAATTGCACATCCGCTACAGTGGGTGGCAGTGGCGCTCTCAGTCCCGGAATATGCGCAGGGAGTAACATGACGGAAAATACGGCGAAGCGTAACAATCTGAGATGCAGTTTAATTTTGAAAAATATAACCTATTTTTTTCCGAGGGTTTTTGTTTAGGATGTTACCTTAAAAGCGCCACCTAGTGGACGAATTAAAGTAATCAAAACTTAATAACATGTAATCAAGTGATTGAAAAGTTACACTACATTTATAGTACTATTACAGTTCCAAAGTAATC
>JACRUU010000007.1:21828033-22043033 GCA_030449085.1 Kryptopterus vitreolus
GCGCGATCAAATTTAGCCTAAATGTGACAATGTGCATTAGAAAAAAATTGATTCGCTTGTTTTCTACACTCGATGTGCGCTGTATGAAAATGAAAAAAACAAACCAAAAAAAAAACAAGACAGTACCTAATAAATCCAACTGTCAAATCAAATCAGATATTGCATATCTTTAAAGCCTTCCTAACCTGAGACGATATTTAATCCCGGCATCATTTTTGTCCCTTTGGCTCCCAGAATCCTCTGCGTAATACAGTACCCGCGCACGTGAGGGTTTTTTGGGACGTCTCAGACGCTGAAACAGAATCAGCTGCAGTCTGGCCATTAATTGTGCTCCTCTTGGCCTTGACCTTGAGTGGATTATTCTTTCACACAGGGCATAAAACCCTGATGCACACCATTATTCACAGATCCCCGCTGTACAACCCCCCCCTCCCCGGGGGGCTTATTGCATTTAAACTAATCAGCGCAATTGGATCCGAATGACATCAGCACGCACGGGGATATAAATCACTTTGTGTAGCATATAAATGGAGCTTGGGTTAAGGCTAAAGCTTATTAATATTATTTTTCAAAGAAATATTGTTGTAGTAACGATACCTTTGGCCCTGTATCTGCCTTTATGTTCCCCCTCTGTAAGTGTCCACTTATCCTCTTGTGTGAGTGTGCATATTTGTGTATATGCATGCCGTGCTATTATACGGTAAGCGGATTAGAGCAATAATGTGTTGTTCACTTGCAGGAAGAAAAATGACGAGTTTGTAAAAGAGAGGCTGCTTTCTGAAAGAGAAATGTTTTGAAAGGTAATGCCGTCGTGTCTACACGCGCTTGGTTTGCTAACCAGTCTTATCGCTGCCGCCAGGTCCCTCGGAGAGACGGGTAGTGGGGAGAAGCTGGAGCTGCAGATGACCAACGTCGGCGCAGACGTCCTGGAGATGCTCCTGGAGTTCGTGTACACCGGCTCGCTGGTCATCGACTCGGCCAACGCCAAAACCCTGCTGGAGGCCGCCAACAAATTTCAGTTCAACACCTTTTGCAAAGTCTGCGTATCTTTCTTAGGTAGGACCCTCTCATACGCATTCGCTTTATATACCTCACCTTCTATCCACCGCATCAGCATTTTCCCACATCCAAAGCGTTCGTCTATGCGAAGTAGCTTGCTCGATGATTTTCAACATCACCTGAGAGTTCAAAAGCTCTGTCGCGCTCCTGTGTGTAGAATCCAGCTGTGTTACGCAAGATCAATAAGAGCCGAGCCGGAGGCGTGCTGACTGCGGAAGCGTGAAGCGTCTGAACGCAAAACAAACAGTTTGGGGACAAAGCCCGCGGCCGACTCCCTGATGAGTCAAGGTTATGAAGTCCTATCACTTCTTCCGTATTTGACTTGGGAGCGTAGTCGAACGGCGCGCCACTTTCGGGTCGGAAGGGTCAGCCGAGACAGGAAGTGAAGGATTACCAGCATCTGTTATCGATCTGTTTGCTTTGCTTGTTTTTCAAGTCGGAAAAATGTGTTTTGGCATCACGCAGAGGCAGCGGGAGATTTATCTTAAGGCCGTGCACCAAATGAGGGTACATCCAGTGCACAGCAGAGAAAAGTTGGACGTTGTTTGCAGCCGCGACAAGAAACGATAGCGGTCCGCGTTGTGCAGACGGCAGAACGTTTGAGATTAAAACCCGGCGATTTGGTGAGCGCGTGCAAAATGCGCAACGTTTTACTCCGTTTTAGATGGAATTGTGTACGGCATCAAAAAAGCAAAAAAACAAAAATGTATTTCTCACAGCTGGGTGTAGGCTACCAGAAGCACGACTTAGTGGAGTCTGCAAAAAGTTACATGTGTTTATCGAAGTCCCGCAGAGAAGCAAGATGTTCAAAAGCCTGCGCAGCTGCAGTGCTGCTACCTCAAGCTAGTAATGACAATCAGGTCTGTGTGTGTGTGTGTGTGTGTGTGTGTGCCTATTTGTACATGTGTATGTCATTGTCCCTTTAGTTGCCAGTTCTGGATGGAACGAGGCCTAGACCTCACCATGCGGTTGTGTTCAGCGTGTCCTTTATAGGCCCTTTCAGAAAACTTCCAAAGGGGGGGGGTAAAAAAAAAAAAAAGATTCTTCATTGTGTGAGGAGAAGACATCTGACCTCGTTTATACTAGATGGCATGTTACAACGCTGCATCATTCCAGACATAATAAAACCACATCTGGCTCAACCAGACAAGTTGGGCTGAAATTTGGCAGCAGTGTTTCTTTGTGGACTTCACATGGCCTGCATATTTCATGTTTATACGGCTTTATGCCACATTGATTCATCCATAAGATTCATTCAAAGACCACATGGCCTTCTTCTCCTAATATTACAGATGTGGCCACAAGGAAAATGCACACTTTTTATGTTTGCGGGTATAGATAGTAGCTACATTCGTCTTTTTAAATAACTAAGATGTTATTTTAAAGCTACTACAGAGAGAGTCAGTGCGATGGAATGTTAATAAATATATCAAATTTCCAGTTGATAGCTATTACCAGACTTCAGCCTGTTATTAGGACTGTTCTACCTTGATTTATCATTCTTAGTAGAAATGAACACTGTGCATATAAAAGTGGTTATTATTATCTTTTTGCTGCAAAAAAAAACAAAAAAAAACAAATGTCATTTTAAAATCTGGTCTTCAGTGGGCAAATAATCCTCTGTTAGCGCCAATGAATCCTACACATGAAATACTCTGTACAATACAACTGTACAGACATTAGGCAGGAATGTGTGCCGAGCCGGTGAACAATGGCATGATTATTTAGTCGGTAATAAATTGCATTAAATAGAAACACACTTGAGACAGTCATTCAATAATATTAGGCAAATACATTCCAGGCTACAGCGTCTCGACCAGATTTTGTTCTGGAAGCACTTTAGGAATTTTAACACAGTTTATAGGCTCTGCTTCTATTACAGCCCGATACAGCTGTGCACCTTCAGCACGTGTCCTAGGGAGGAAAAAAAAAAAAAAACAACAAGCCGAGTGTCAGATTTTTTTTCTTAGGGTAAGTAAAAGAGTGGCAGTGTGCGTAACTATGGGCTTTAAAAGAAACTCAAAAGCTTCCTGTTAGCCCGGATCCTGATCAGTGAGCGCAGGGAAATGATTTTCAAAAGAAAAAAAAATAGCAATCATTCAATTTTAAAATGTTTTGCCAAGCATCTTGTTTACATTTCCGAATCACTTCTGTTTAGATTAGTCTGAATGTTGCGCTTCGGAACACTACAAGGGGAAAGGCTTTGTGTACTGATTGCAGTCTACAAACTGGAAAATGACTCCATATAAAAGTCCACACGCATAATTATGAAGAAAACAAAAGTGCAGTTTTAATGTATTAATGTGAATCATGTGTTGATAATTGACTCGTATGAAACCCTGCAATTAAAAGCGGCGGGCTTGTTCTGTTTCTCTCAAACCTTCTATTTTGTTTAGAGGTTAAATAGCTATGGTTAACAAAACAGTTAACAGCTAACAAAAGATCTGTTAGCTGGTGATCCTCTGATACTCTTGTTCTGGAGCATTGGGGGATTCTGAAAGACCTGTCAGCATTTTTAAGGGATTTTGCTGTATCATTTGTTAGCGTTTGTGAATCTGAGCGTAACAGTACTCGTAAGGACATTTTTTTTCTCAAACACGCAGTCACTAAAGCTCAACATTGCTTGAAAATTATATTCTGTTTAAATGTCTGATTTAAAATGAAAAATGTTCACCAGATTTCATCTTTTGAACGAACACAGGTGGAGTAAATGTCCTGGAAGGGGTTTGAAGCAAATTTATTCTGATTTGCAGCAAGACTGAGGCGGAATTAATTGTGGTTGTCATGTAACAACCAGTCCAACTCTCTAATACTATAGGGGCAGCTCACAGCAAGAATTCGACTTGACACAGTGTGAGTGTGTGCACTTGAAAGGAACACATTTTACCTTAAGGAGGCTATTACCAGCCTACAAGGAGCTATGATGAAATACTAAAATTTGTTTCGCAAAATTTGGGAAGCATTGCTTGCATAGAGCTTACTGAAATTCTTACACACACACACACGCCTATCTATGTATCTATCTATCTATCTATCTATCTAGCTATCTATCTATGTATCTATCTATCTATCTATCTGTATCTATCTGTCTATCTATCTATCGAATCTGTCTGTCTCGCTGTCTCTGTCTATCTATATATATATATATATATATATATATATATATATATATATATATATATATATATATATATATATATATATATATATATATATATATATATTCTCATTCATACTCCTTATCGGGGATCTGATCTTTCAAATCCGGGATCTCATTCGGCGTCTATGGGAATTAAGGCAGGATACACCCACATCATCATGGAATGCCAATATATATATATATATATATATATAATATATATATAGATATAAATATAAGATTGGATAAAAGCTGTAGAAGATGAATGAATGATGAATGAATGATATATATATATATATATATATATATATATATATATATATATATATATATATATATATATATATATATCATATATAGACACACACACACACACACACACACACACACACACAGAGAAAGATAGATATAGATATATGCATCCCTTCAGTATAACCCAGATAATGCTGCCTTACATGCTGGATATTACTATGTATGCTTTATTAACGTAGACATTATGTTCTATTTTTAATTCTCTACGCAGCAAAGCCACAGTAAAGATTCCTCATATTAGAGCTAAGATGTCTTCAACAAAGGAACTAATACAAATATTAAAGCAGCCTAAATTTAAAAAAAAATTGATTGATGTTACACACTGTTCTTAGACAGACAGCTGCATATTCTTAAATGTTGCCACATTATTATGATTTGTTCAAGCTTATAATCTGGCCTTGCACTTATGACACATTGTTGATCCCTTATTTGGCTCCTCCTCAGCCTCAGGGCATCAATAAGTACTTTACCTGTCATTGCTAATCCATGGGATGCCACCCCTGCTGTGTGCCCTGCACTCAATCGATTACTGCCCCAGTGTTTGTCCCGAATGTTCTTTGAGCCTCAGTGCTCCTCTAAGTTTCACAGACACACAGCTCAGATAGCTTTGCTGCCTAGCTTTCCAAAACCTTGTGATCTTTTATGGATGTGGGCGCTGGTCGCTCTCTGTCTATCCTTTGTGGTCTTCAGAGAAGCAGCTGACAGCGGGGAACTGCCTGGGGGTCCTGGCCATGGCCGAGGCTATGTGCTGCACAGAGCTGCACAACATGGCCAAGGCATTTGCCCTGCAGAACTTCCCAGACGTGGCGGGCCAAGATGAGATCCTCAGCATCTCGAACGAAGACCTGACCAGCTATTTGTCCAACGATAGTCTCAACACAAAGGCTGAGGAGCTCGTCTATGAGACTGTCATCAAATGGATCAAGAGGGACCCAACCAACCGAGTACAGGTCAGTCTTTATATTACAATAATTATATTTCGGACAATCCTTTGACAGATTACCGCTACAAAATGAAAATAGATTTTATACAAAACAGAATATAATAATAATAATAATAATAATAATAATAATAATATACACATAGAGAGTTCTACCCCTTCAGCTTCGATCTTTTAAATTATGATTCACATGCTGTGAGACAGGAGACAATGCCAATTGCCAATGTCCATCATTTTGTCGCATAGTGTAGCAATATGACTTAATATATTGCAGTATATTTCTCCCATAATCATTTTTTCTTCAAAATATTTGATTTCCTTTTGAAATATTGATATGTTTCATGTAATATCAAATCTAACCCATTTTTATCAGTACATTTATTCTTTATAGACTTTATTCTTTATTTTTTAAATTCTGAAAATAAATACACCTCTGTCCTTATATGACAGCGATATTACATTTACTTTTATTCATTTTGAACGAAGATGAAACGACACGGCGATGTCGCCTTCCAACATCTTTGATTGCCTGTACACATCTCTTGTAAATAGCTTAGTAAATATCGTCCTTATTGCTTAGAATCTGCACATTTTTTAACCACATTTTCCTGTCATAATGTAGTGGACTAAGTCAAAAGCTAACTAATAACGCGAATATTTTTAATCAAATTATTTCAATTCAATTATTTCAATTATTTCAACACATTCTCAGGTGCACGAAACTCAGAGAAGAAACGTAAAAAGCAAAAGTTTCAATGAACGAGACGAGCCGAGCATGACTGAAGGCTCTGCGTTGGAATTGAGGTTTGCCTTTTTTGTGGGGGGAAAAAAAAATGTGAAAGTGTAGGACACAGCAGGAGCACCAAGTCTCATGAAGTGTCTCTGTTCTTCTGGGATCAAAAGCGCTAGCACAGACACGTGACCTCTTCAAATCGCCTCCATACTAGAAGTTAAAAGGAGAAACTTTTTTTCTGCACCTTAGCCTTCTTTTGTTCAGCTCTCCAAAAGACCTTAATGCACAGTAGAGCTGCCTGTGCAATATATTCCAGGCCTGTGCAGTATGTCATCAGGTTCTTGGCAGCCGTGATGGAGCGCCGTGGCTGTCTGAAACACCAGAGCCATGTGTGACAGAGCTGTCGCATTGAGATGCTGTTTAAGAAGCAGCTCACGCACATGGAGGACACACTCGCACGATGAACCCACTGGTCAGTCCTGGAGTGTACACACTAGGTCGTGAGCATTTTTCTAACCACCACGTCTGCAAGCTGGACTAGACTGTGACGGAAGGGTTACGATCTGATATTTCCCAAGGATATGCTAAATCTAATTGTCACATCAGCGTACAGAAACGGAAAGGCCAGTAGGAGGACTTGTTTCTCAAACTGAGCCGCTGTTTATACAAGTGGAGCGTTTTCGCTGTGTGACTCAGTACTGAGGATGCAAATGTGCTGCTTTTGAGATGTGAAAGGAGCGAGACGTGAAGTGTGAGATGAGCTAAACACATATGTGCCAAAGTCTGGTGGTGGGAACAGAGATAAAAACAGCTCGTTTTGGTCATACTTCTAGGTAAGCAAGTCGTTTTATAGCATCCAGCTAATTACCTCTGATTTAGCACCCACTCGATCGTGAGAAGCCTGAGTACTTTGTTTAATTTCAGCCTCAGTCTGAAGCACTGCCTCCATGTGAGATGATGTATGGATCCGTGTCGGGTAGTTCTTCATGCCTTATTTTAATTTACATTAGTGTAGCGCAGCGAGTCAACACAGTTTTCCTTTTCTTGTAACATGGGTCCCTAGTGACTTGCGAAAAGAAGAATGATACTGCAAACAGTCTAGCTCATGGGGCATAAGGCATATAAAAATTGGACATGCCAGCTTAATGATCAATCCCACCTCAATTCCTCCTCACGAAGGAGCGCTATTCACACGCTGGGTTTACAGATAAGTAAATGAACTGCACACAAAATGTTGTGTTGTATTGAAAAATGTCGTATATAAGACGTGAAGACACTAAAGGATCCATTGAGTTAAACCTCACAGTTCCACTCGAGGGAGTGAATGAATGAAGGATGGAAGGAATGCGGGACTGAAGTATGTTAAGTTATATATACATCTGCATTACCCATAAGGGGATAACAAATCAAAACAAAAAAGTTTCATTTATTTTATTTAACTACCTGCAAGTCTTCCTTCACCACATCCATACACCTCCTCCTCAGCCTTCCTCCTGCATGGCACGTCCATCCTCAGCATTCTTCTCCCTATGTACCCCATGTTCCTCCTCTGCAAATCTCAATCCAGCCTCCCTCACCTTGTTTCCAGAACATCCTACATGCGCTGTCCCTCTAATAAACTCGTTTCTAATTCTGTCCATCTTCGTCACTCCCAATGAACATCTGCAACTCTGCCACCTCCAGCGCCGCCTCCTGTCTTTTAGACAACGCCCACTGTCTCTCCTACTACAGTCCCTTTCACTCTAGTAGATACCCTTCTATCACAGATCACTCCTGCACAACTCTTCTCTACCCTGACTGCATTCTTTTCTTCACTTCTCTAACACACATTTCTTCCCTCTCATTCACACACATGTACTCTGTCTTACTCCCACTGTCTTTCATTCCCCTTCTCTCCAGAGTGTACCTCCACCTCCCCAGACTCTTCTTAACCTGCTCCCTACTCTCAGCACAAATCCCATCATCCACAAACATCATAGTCCTATCGAGACCCCAGTCTGACCTCGTCCACTGACCTGTCCATCACTACTGCAAACAGGAAAGGGCTCAGAGCCGATCCTTGATGCAATCCCACCTCCAGTCTGCCGTTCCTACTGCACACTTCACTGCTGTCACAGTGTCCTCATACATGTCCTGCACCATCCTCACATACCTCTCTGTAACACCTGACTTCCTTATACAATATCACAACTCTTCTTTTGGAACCCCGTCATATGCTTTCTCTAGATCACACAATGCAACTCCTTCTGACCTCTATACATCAACAACATCCTCAAAGCAAATATAGCATCCGCGGTGCTCTCATGAAACCATACTGTTGCTCACTGGTGCCCTTCCCTCAGCTTAGCTTCCACTACTCTGTCCCATAACGTCATGGTGTAACTGATCACCTTTATTCCCCTGTTGTTTCTGCAGCTCAGTACGGCACCTTTATTCTTTAAAATCTGTATCAGCACGCTCCTCCTCCATTCCTCACACATCCGCTCACCTTCCAAAATCTTGTCATATGTCATCTGGTTCAAACCGGACATTCTACACTCTATCCTTAGTAATCCTATTCACTTCCTGCTTCACCATCTCCACATCATCCACCTTCTCTCTCTCTCTCTCTCTCTCTCTCATTTTCCCCCATTCACGAGCTGCACAGAATAGTCCCTCCACTTTCTCTCCTCACACACTCTCCTCACTAGTCGACACATTTCTTATCTGTATCCTTTATCACTCTAACGTGCAGCATACCATTCCTCTGCCTGGCCAACCAATACCAATCCTTTTCTCCTTGTTTAGTGTCCAACTTCACATACAGCTCCTCATACACCTTTTCCTTTGCTTTTTGCCACATCCCTTTTCAAATGCTGCTACATCTCCTTATACTCCGCCTTCTTTTCTCATCTCTCTGCCGATCCCAATCTCTTTCTCCTTATGGTTCCGTGCACTTCCTCATTCCACCACCAGGTCTCTTTGTCTTCCTTTATGTTCCCAGATGACACACCAAGTACCTTCCTGGCTGTCGTCCCTATCACTCCTGCAGTAGTTGCCCAATCATCCAGCACCACTTCACCTGTCAGAACTCTTCCCTGAATCTTACACTGCAGTCTTCCTCCTTCAGTTTCTACCACCTAATTCTTTATGTAGTCCTCAATCTCTTCTTCACCTCCAAAGCCCATCCTACAGACCACCATCCGATGCTGTCTAGCTATCAGTCACCAGTCTTTTTCAGGCGACATTTCCTGCACAGAATATCGTCCTTGCCGGTGTGCACCTTCCTCCATCACCCTGTGCTTCTCTTCCTTCGTAAAGTACGAGTTCACCTACGAGGATATCCATCCTCTTATCAAAATCTACCACCAGCTTCCCTTTCACATTCCTCTCCTTGAGGCCATACTTACCCATCACCTCCTCGTCACCTATGTTCCCTTCACCAACACGGCCATCGACATCTGCTTCTATCACCAATCTTTCATTCTTACTCCGTCTAATTTGCTCCAGAAGCTTCATTTGTCCTTAACTTGTGGAGCATAGGCACTGATGACATTTATAGCCATTTATAGCCTTCAACTTCCAGCTTCACGTTCATCTCCCTAACAGAAAAATCTCTTCACCTCCACTACATTTATCCTGCACCCTTCTTTCAGGATTACACCTACTCTCCTTTCTCTCGCCATCCACACCAGTTTAAATCCACCTCCAATGTTCCTGGCCTTTCTCCCTTTCCACTTGGTCTCCTGAACGCACAACATGTTCTTTACCACTCATAGTACCAACATTTCAATTATTGTTTAAACTATTTCAACTGTTCAAATATTGATGATCCCAAATAATAATAATAATAATAATAATAATAATAAACTGTGTTAATAATCCCCCCCTTAAACGTACTTAAATTGTAAACAAAAAACATAATTAAAAACTTGTGTACCTTTACACCCCATACACACACAATACATACAATACATATGGTTTACACACAATACACAGAATATATATATATATATATATATATATATATATATATATATATATATATATATATATATATATAATACAATACAATTGTTAACTTAAATATTGTTGTTTTTGTTAAATATTGTGTATTTATTGCTCTGTGTTATGCATAACAGTAGCTTCAGTGTAACTTCCACCGTTGTACAGTCAGGAGTGCCAGGCAGTAATCTCACTCCTGTGGCATTATGGGAGCGGAGCAGGCAGAGAGAGTGAGACAATTACCAAATCGCTGGCCTTTCCCTTCACTCATTCCAGGTCCACAGCACAGGCCATGTGTGTTCAATTAGAACAGCCCCTCATGCTGCCAGCGGGCCCATTAATGACGCGCCCCGGCCAATTTCAGCCAACACTTTATCTCACTTGCAAAAAGCTTCAGGACAAAGGAGTTTGATTAATAATGTCTCTTTTGAAGGAAGATCTAATATGTGGCTGAAAGGAGAGCTTAATGACGGTTTATACAGGATGAGGAATCACTATTCACCAAACGAAGGTCCATCGAATTCAGCAGCTGTACAATAACAATGAATGTGCCATTACTGATCTGCGCTCCATGTTCCAGCGAGATAATACTTATTAGCTCAAGGAGACCTGTTTGACATTAGACTGTAGACTGGAGATGCATTCTATTTATTTTTATAAGAGATGCCTTATGAACCTTTTCAGCGATAAACCTTAATGTTTTTTTAATGTTACTTTTTTAGTGGTTGTTTAAGTGGTAAAATATGGGACGTGGCTCCTTTAAGAATTATGTTCCGGTTGCTATCCATGTAAACTGGTGATACGTTTAGGTTATACGGAAGCGCATTACATTCACAAAAGAAAAATGACGTAATGCGGATTTGTGAATGCAATTCGCATCCTTAAGGTTCCATACGCTAATATACGCTAATATAGTGAGGAGCTCGTACATGTTGTGAATGCACAGTTAGTAGGCATAATTCAGGGAAAATTTGGAAGCGTGAGTGGATGCACTGAAGTTTCTTTATTCATTTGTGCTTTTTTGTTCGTTGTTGTCCAGGTTTCGTTCATTTGCCAACACAACACAGAGTGAAGGAGCAGATGACTCACATATTAATGCACACTGCGTTAATCGCGCGTTAATAAAATTAGTTTATTTTATGTTTAGTTTAGTTTATGAATTTGCGTTAACGCGTTATTAACAGCCCTAATATAATGTCTTAGTGTAGCTAGCAGCTGTTCTGTGGAGAGAAAGAACAGAAGAGAAAGGAGACATGGTGTGCAGGGTGTCTTCATTGCTTTCTCTCTTGTTTGCACTTGTCTGATTCAGAAGCTGGCCACCTGAACCCCAGCTCCTTACGTCCATTTTTACCTCTGTCTTAGTGCTTTTGTTTTGTTTTGTTTTTTTACTCCATCGAAGGGGACTCACCCTGGATTAACTCGTTTTGAAGGGTGTGCGAGGGAAAGTTCTGCTATCCTATATTTTCTTTGCTGAGATTAGTTAAAGGAAAAGAAATAATGTGTCTGTCTGTACAGGCCTTATTTATACACAGCAACATGGGGGCTATGGAATGACACTGCGGTGCCCACTGACAGCACGAAATAGAAAATGCTCTGTGGGCATTTTTCATCTGTGTGATGCACCCCAGCATGCTCACAACTTGACTCGTGTCATATCCTCTCAGCTTGCTGTCAAACTGATTATTCTCCACCTGAGTGTAAATATGTCGAGTGTGTGTTTGTGTATGGGTGTGTGTAAGGCTAGATGGGGAGCAAATGAGGTATTTGGTATTTATTTGTCCCTCCAATTGACATTTATCGGGTTTCATATTTATATACACCTTGCCTCTGTAATCTCTTTAATTTTTCACACCATTGATAAATAAGAGTTTAAACACAAGCTTAAAGACTATCTAAAATACTCTTAAATCTGGACTTAAATATGAGGTGTTTCCTGAACATCACAAACTAGGCAATTTTTTTTATTTCAAAACAAGAAATTAACCCAAAGAAGCTCATATTCATTATTAATATTACAGATTAGGATTGTTACCTCTATTATTAAACACCACCTGGCCAGTGTGGCCAAAGAAAGCTAATGTAGAAAACTAATGTAGAATATATATATATATATATATATATATATATATATATATATATATATATATCGATATATATATATATATATATATATATATATATATTCCATCAGGATAATGTTCCCACTGTAAGCAAACCTTTAAATCCACCTTTTAGACTCATTCTGTTGAAATGTCCATCAAAGTTCTATGGCCAGATCCATGAGTTGAGACAGGACTCAGTTCTGAGTCTTTCTAGTCCATTAGAACTCTAATGGATGTGGAAAGATTGAGTGGCATACGCGAATAGCTCGTGGTGCTATGATTTTTAGTGGTTTCTATTTCCTTACAATACAATCCCTTCAGTTTCTCTCGTACATTCCCTTTGAAAGTACCCACAAACACAGTGTAAAGTTTGTTTATACCCATTTTAACCAAGGGTGTAAATAGAAGTGGGTATGACTGCATGTATCTGACAGAGCGAAAAAGAAAGTGGGGATATAGACATAGAAAAGACATGCCCTACCTCACTAGTAAGTCAATACCTACTCTATATTGAATGAGTTTACTGTGCAGGCTTGTAGACACTCAGGACAGACAAGAACTGTTTTCACTCACGCAATACATATCATTAGGTATCCTTTCAAATGCACATACGCAGAAATCATGTAAGATATACTGTACCTGCATTAGGTTGCCAGGGAATGCCATATATTTGTGTAGATATTGATTTTTGATTCAAAACATTGTTTCTGTGAATGCTAAAGATGGAGTAAAATAAAATACACACAATGTAACGTCTAACAAGTCTATTGGTCTTCAGCTGGAACTGCTGAGGAATTCTTTCCATGCAAGGGTTTTATGGGAATCCAAAGCCTATCCAACTATGCAATGAACTCATGAGGAACCATTTTTTCCACTTGTAACTCTTCCGCTTTCCTTCTCACTTTGCTGATCCTAAAGACTGATGGTTTGATTTCCGTGTTCGGTCTCAACCCAATGCGCTTCGATCTGCAGGGCAATGCACCGACGGGATTCCCATTCGCTTTTCTCCCTGCTATTTCAGTGATCAACCTCTTCCAGTCATGTTACAGATTGAGAGACAGCGCTGCGCTGCTGTGGTGCTGATCGCCACCCAGCAGGTGCTAAAAGCAAGCCTGGGCATGACTACCGTGGAGCTGTAGTATCTAAGAAAGGATAGTACACTTGCAGCATGGCTGGAATGAAGCGCTGTGTTTAGCACTGGTTCACAGCTACAGAAATACCTCGGTGCTCTCGGTTTCATGAATATTGATTGTGTGCGCACGAGTTGTAATGTTGGTGTCAGGCTCATTGGTAAATTGAACCTTGTGCAAGACGGGAGTACAGAAGCAGAGACAAGTAAAGCGTATCCAGTGTCCGTCGAGAGTCTTTGACAGAAAAGCCATAGTAAATTCTAAAGGGAAAAATGTATTCCAATGAAGAATAGTAAATGAAGTAAAAACAGTTAAAAGTTTTGGCGAATCTGAGGTTTAATTACAGATTAATCACTATTATTGCCATAGGCCAAATGAAATGATACAGACTAGCAATTAAAGTTAAATCTTTGTGGAACTTATTAACTGGTCAGTCATGGATCCTAATAGGACTTTAAACGGGTGCTTTATTAAAGGCGGCCCGGGCTGATATTAACTGTAAAGCATAAATATGTGGTGTGCTAAAAGAACCGATTACAGTAATATTCATTGCATAAATTTCTAAATTCACTTATAATCACTAAAGTGAGATCATCGTACACAAGGACACTTACCTATAGCTATGTTCACTGGGCAGTTTTTATTTTTAATGCTATATTTACCGGACAATTACAGGACACTATCTGTTTACTTCTGTTTACTGAATGCACCTCCATATATATATATATATATATATATATATATATATATATATATATATATATATATATATATATATATATTCGTATAAAGAGACTACCACAGAACCAGCACTGACCAGATATCATTTGCTAGAGATTTATCTTTCAGCATAGCAGTGAAAAACATAGCAGCGTGCGACTCTCTTTCAGACCCATCTGTCCTGTTCTCACCCGTGCAGTGACCAGGTTGACTGCTGAATGTAAAATTTGGAAAAGAGGAGCGATGATTAAAGTTCAGAAAGTCTTGGGGGTGTTTTTTTTTCTGTAGCGCAGTAACACTGACATGGTACAATGTGGTTACTTTACTAAGCACAACACACTTTATTGGTTGGCCTCGAGGTATATCTCTAAATTGTGCTTTTTGCCGCATTGGGATGACAGACAGTCGATAGTATCCGGTGGCCAGAAAAACAGCTACAAGCCACCTTTCGCTGTAGGTTTAACAACTGTTAATCCCTGTCCATCCCATCCTTTTGCAAGGTGTTAAAAGCCCTTTCTGCTGTATGTGCGGGAAAAAGTCAAGACTTCTTGTGCGTGCTTAGGGAACTTTTAATATCTCATTATTTCTTTTCCCAAATTCACCTTAAGCAGTCGACCTGGTCACTCTACGGGTCATAAAAGGCACAGATGGTTCTAAGAGATCCAACTGGGGGGGGGAATCTATAATTCATCAGATTCAGAATTTGACTTCCTCATCAGCCATTATTTCCTGTCCTTCAGGCTGAAGGCTAGACATTTTAGACAATCTTGGCGAATGATTCGTGCTTCCTTCTTGAGGTGGGTGGGGGCTGGTGGGTGGGAGGGGTTTGCATATTTTAATGCACTCATATAATCACTTGGTACAGCATAGAGCTCACAAACAACGGTGTTCTTTTAGCCATATTTGCAAGCGAGAGCATAAATCCCACCACTGCCTGTAACAGCCCTTGCCTACTCCCCTGTGGTGACTCAGCTTGGGAGCAGATGATTATTTTTTCTAACCACTCCAAAAGCAGTTTGGCTGGAACAGCTCAGCTACGGCTCTGGCAGGGCCGCAGAGAGATAGAAGAACAGGAAGGTGAAGGAGAGAGGGAGCGTTCTGGTGGGAACATGGACATATTGCTGTGACATTATTTTAGAACAGACGCGAAATGTGTTCCGAACAGCATGCCTTTGCCAGCGCTACCACCAACCCTAATCCCAAATCGTTCCCCCACTGGGGGGACATTTCCTGTGCCCTGGAGCTGCCAGTCAGTTTTTTTTTTTTCCTGCATTAACATATTATGCTGAGATGGCACACACACACACACACACACACACACACACACACATAGAGATTTCAGACAGGCTTTCTACTGTTTACTTTCTTTTAGAAAATCCAACTCTGAGAGAATTATTCCAAAACATTTAATAGAAGGGCAATTTTCAGAAGAGTTTTACTGAATAATACAAAGGATTGAAGTCCAGCCAAGACTTGGCAAGCTTCTATGAAATAGCTCCAAAGCCCTTTTCATAGACCTGGCCTCTAGCTGTGCATTGTTTGTACAACCGAATCCATAGTTAATCGGTTGTTTTGGGGTTAAAACCAAACTCAAAAAAAAAAGAATACAAAGAGAAACGGTTAGAGGTTATTGCGCTATCGTGAGGTGAGCAGTGTAAAGAAGTGTTGCCTGTATAAATGTCAAGTGAGCCTGAAGTGAACATGACCATCATGTCATGCTTGGAGGACTAGCAAGCTACAGATTGAAAAGAGACCACAGGCCCAGATGACAGTACATGTGTGTGTGTGTGTGTGTGTGTGTGTGTGTGTGAGCAGGTCTTAATAGAGGCAGTGTGTGAGAGCTCAGGGTGAACAGGTCAACTGAACCGATGTCCCTGTTCAGCCCTTGTTTTCCACACCGAGCACCGACGCAGGCAAACACCTCGCAGGTCCCCTCTGCGAACAAACAAGCCATCAGCGCACTGAGCCCCTCACCATAGCAACCCCAATCAAACCTGCTCGTCCCCACAGGCGTCTGGTCAACACACACACAAACATGTAGTCACAAACGAAAACACACACATGCATGAGTTCCTTCCTTCTGCAATGCCCAGGATAGAACAAAAGGGCCCGAAAACCGATATAAAAATTAATGAGGTGTTTAAAAAAAAAGAAAAAAGCACTCTGTTTACTCAAATAAATACTTTATTTTATTCATTTTTAATTTATAAAAAATTAAAGGTCATCAATCAAAAAAAAAAAACACACTGTGTAAACAAGATCGAATGAATATGAAAAAAACCCAATAAGAATCCTTGAAGACATTTTAAAATAATCAATGAAAGATCGTTAAAAATATTCTCTTAAAAAATAATAATCCTATACAGAAGCCATGGGTCACACATCAAGCAGAGATGACAAGAAGCTGCTCCTTTGGATTCCCCCCCCCCGCTATTAATAACTCGCACCGCTAGATGTTTTTGTGACTGTGATAATGATGGCGTTTCTGAAACTGTACTCCCTTAATGTCCTGCTACAAACTAAATAGGAGCAAATGGGACATGACGAAATAGTGCAAAGAAGGTACAAAGATTTATTTTACTGTGATTAAATTGCCCGCATTTACGTCTGATTGCTTGCAGCACATATCGGAGTTGCTGGCGGTCGTCCGATTACCGTTTATTCACCCAAGCTACCTGCTAAACGTGGTGGACAACGAGGAGCTCATCAAGTCGTCCGAGGCCTGCCGAGACCTGGTGAACGAGGCTAAGCGCTACCACATGCTCCCTCACGCGCGCCAGGAGATGCAGACTCCCCGCACTCGGCCAAGACTGTCGGCAGGTACAGCTCAGATCCAGCTCATTTCTCCCTTCACTTTCTCATGTACAGATCTCATTCTTCATGCATGAATTATCTGTTAGCTGGTATTAAACCTATTTAAACCCTTTTTTTTTTTCTTCCATTTCTTTGGCTGCTAGACATTTTGGCCGTGCTGATTTATTTATTTTTATTTTTATTCCAAGGATAATTATCAGGCATAGTTGGAGAAGGAAAGCACAACAAAAAATTAACAATTATTCATTGGATTATCATTCATCATCAGGTACCAGTAGGCCAGAACGCCTGGTGATAATTTACAGGAACGATGTTACGGGATATGATCTTTATCTCTGTATTTATTTTTTTCAGAGAACCATAAGAGATAAAAAATGCAGTGCAACCTTTTTTTTTTTTTTTTTTTTGTTTTTTTTTTTTTTTTTTTTTTTTTTTTTTAGTACAAAAATAATATTTGAACAATAACAAACGGAAGAGCTGTAATTTTAGAGACACTAACATTTGTTAAGGTCCAGGTGTAGTAAACGTCATGCTTGTAAATTGCTGGATAAGTATTTAACACAGCTGTATAATGACAGCAATTACCTCTAAATGCTTAAGCATTAATGATGACTTAATTGCTTAATTGCTTGATCGTTTAAATGCCATCTTTCCGTGTAGTTTCTTTGATAGGAGCTTTTCACGTTTTCACTTTTGACTAGTGTCACGGACGTGTTGCGGATGAAGTACTATGTGCGCCAGCGATACGCATTTTTTTAGGCCCACTTATTTTTAAATAAACTGCTTTCATTGTCATCTTCCGAGCAAATCATTCTGCCAAGTCACTAATCAGACTCTGCTAGCAGAAGTCAGTAAATGATGTGCAAATTATTAGTGATAACGACAGCTATCCATGATAGTGTAAAATCTTTCCGTTCACAAAAAAAAGAAGTCTGTGCTGACAGGAATGAAAGATGGGGAAAAATGGACACCTGCGCATGTCACAAAAATATTCTGAATGAAAGTGTCGGAATAGATACCGTCCCATATAAACAGTCCAATCGAATGATTTTATTCGAAATGACAAATTAGTGTACATGTGAACGTGGCGGCTGATCAAATTTGCTACCATGGCTATCTATTTATTTATTTATTTATTTATTTATTTATTTTTGCTTTTGAGTTTAGAAGTTTAGAAGAGTTCAGGCTTATTTTAATACAATACTGTTCTTAGGTCATAGGGCATGTTTTTAAAAAATGCCAGTATCACTGATAGATAGTAGATAGATAGACAGATAGATAGATAGATAGATAGATAGATAGATAGATAGATAGATATAGATAGAGATAGATAGATAGATAGATAGATAGATAGATGGATGGATGGATGGATGGATGGATGGATGGATGGATGGATGGATGGATGGATGGATGGATGGATGGATTGATGGATGGGTATTTGGATGGATGGATGGATGGACGGACGGACGGACGGATGGATAGGTAGTGTACATAAGAAAGTGTACTATCATGAACTCATACAATCTTTTATATATATATATATATATTTTATATCTATATATATATAGAGAGAGAGAGATAGATAGACAGACAGACAGACAGACAGATAGATAGATAGATAGATAGATAGATAGATAGATAGATAGATAGATAGACAGACAGACAGACAGATGACAGACAGACAGACAGACAGACAGACAGACAGATAGATAGATAGATAGACAGACAGACAGACAGACAGACAGACAGACAGACAGATAGATAGATAGATAGATAGATAGATAGATAGATAGATAGATAGATAGATAGATAGATAGATAGATAGATAGATAGATAGACAGACAGATAGACAGATAGATAGATAGATAGATAGATAGATAGATAGATAGATAGATAGATGGATGGATGGATGGACGGACGGACGGACGGACGGACGGACGGACGGACGGACGGATGGATGGATAGGTAGTGTACATAAGAAAGTGTACTATCATGAACTCATACAATCATTTTTTTTTCCTTTTCATATAACTCATTCCCGATCTCACACTGGTTCGTCTCTGAGGATTTCTCCGCTTCACCAGAGCAGACGCTGTGAGCAGTGCATGGATTTATTTAGTCCTTATGCACTGTGGCCCTTTCTCCCGCCCTGACTGTTATTGATCAGAGTCCAGTGCAATACAGGGGCAATGAAGTGCTGTCTGAATGCACTGAGACGGATCTCTCTGAGGAATGCTATTGTACACACTCCTCTCACATTTTACCATGTGATATTTCTGTACTGGTTCTGTTCTTCAAAGTCATTTCATGTCTCGTGTAAAGGCTCAATTGAGAGCAAGTGCTAGAGAAAGGTTTTTATTGCAGCAGTCAGGCAGAACAACCAAGCGAGCCAAGCTAAACATGGCACCACTTTGCCTTTTTTTTTGTGGCAAGTATGAGAGCCTGACTACCAAAGCGTTTCTTAATACATATCCAAATCCTTTGTAAATATCACCAGCAGTATTTGGATTTTTTTGGCATGCGATGCCGGTTTACATTATTAACTCAGATATTTATAAGTAGCCCAAGTCCAGATTTTAGAAGCTTCTCAGCTGCCAGAATCTCCATTTATCCCCCCTTTTATTAGGCAGTGTTTCATTGTCCTCTGAAAGGGGTTTTTAACTCGTGCACAGCATTACTGCACTTTTTTATTTGCATTTGGCAGAATTTATTAACTGCAGTTTATGCAGGAGTTTTACGTGTTTTACACGTTCGAATTCTGTTCGTCTCTAACTGCGTATTACATCGGCTTTTAAGGCTGGTTTTATTATACACGAGGAATAACTGTTATCTTTCTCTGTACAAAGTGTGTAAACTTTTGGTGCTAGATTCAGTGTGGCTGTGATGCACTGTGGAATTGCCAGTCACCAGTCTTCCCTGTTTAGAACGCTGCATGGAGCTCAGAGAGCAGTCAACAGCGAACAGAAGTACCTCGACAGTCGAGTTTTTACACAGTGTGTGTGTGTGTGTGTGATATTGAGAGAGAGAGAGAGAAAGGTAAGGGAAGGAAAGGTAAGAGAGAGGAAGGTTGAGGTTGGGGAAAATAAAGCATTATGTTATTTTTTTTGTCACAGATGGACAGTTTTGCAGGCAGAAAAAGGTGTGTGTGTGTGTGTGTGTGTGTGTGTGTGTGTGTGTGTGTGTGTGTTTTGCCCACATACAGCTCTTGATGCGTACACCACCTGAGCCAAAAAGATAAGTGTGAAGTATGAAAAAAAAAAAGAAAAAAAAAGTGCTGCTATGTCATCCATGAAACATTCCTCTCTCAACCTACTTGACTCGCTCTTACAGACATCCCCTGGAGAGACAGTTCAACAGGGCAAAAGCTCTTTTGTTTCCTTATAGGCCTTCCTCCTTTTCCTGCTCTTCCCTCCCTCTCTGTTATCTAGCAAACACAAAGGGAATATGACTTCCTGTCTCTATATCACAGGCCTTACAGATTCAAAGTACATCACAGCATCCTTTCTACGGTATAATATCTTACTCCAAAAAAACACTTTCTAGGGAATACGTTTTTTTCTCACGATGACTTTTGGATGTTTTACCGATCTAGCTTTTCACACAGCTTTTATTTAGGGTTGAAAATGAAACCCGCTGGGCTGTAGGGAAGGATAATCAGTACCGTATATGGGGGGAAAACAAATAATAGCGGGTTATCATTTTTTTTTTGATGTGACATTGATATACAGAATATATGCAGCACATGAACAAAAATAGATCTTCCCCAAACTGTTCTATCTTTAGGCAATTGTATAGTATAGTCTTTGGAAGCATTAGCATTAACATTTCCCTTGACCTGAGCTACAAGAATGACAGTGTCTCTGTCCATGAAGATATTATTTACATGAGTTGGATTGGAAGATCTTGAGTAGAATTCTACAAGATCTCTTCTCTTTGGTAAGAATTAGAAAAGATACCTTCACCCCAGACTTCCTCAGCCTTTATTCATACTTGAGTGAAAGCTATGGTCGCCCTTGTGGATGAATGAGCACAAATCTTTATAATCTAGGGGCAGTGTTGGGGAGTGGCTAGTTACATGTAACGCCGTTACGTAATTTAATTACACAATAAATGTAACAGTACTTTGTTACAGTTACTGTGAAAAAATGTGTAATTGGATTACAGTTACTTATGAAAATGTTAAAAATGACGGTTACATCTGAGAAAAAAAAACTAGGATATGTATCATAATAGTGACTAGACATGGACATTTCTTGAAGAAAATGTGAGTGATGTTTGCTGATGCAAACCTCGGCTCCAGGTGCGACCCCCTTAGGGCCTCCTGGCCCGTTTCATTTTTAGGGCTGACATCGAAGCGCGAGCTCATTAGGAGAGACGAGCATTTAGACACCGAAAATGCCCATTTTGCCCATTTTTCTGTAGTTTGACAGGCATATGTTCGCGACCTACTCCATCTCACCTACGAGTCTATGTCAAATGTGCATGTCGGACGAACACGGGCCGAACAGCAGGGCGTCAAATTTCCCCATTTATTCTCTATGGGGCCAGAATGTCGCAGATTTCCCAGAATTATAAACGGGGGTGGGGGTTTCGAGAGGTATATGATCGCGATCGACCCCCCTACAAGTGGATATGCCATATGTGCATGTCGGACGCTCACAGGCCGAGCTGTGACGCACGGCCTTATTAATTTTCTATGGGAAAAGCATCACTAATAATTTGCTCGCCGAGGCACAGCGGTTTATTGGTTAACGTGTTTGCCTCACACCTCCAGGGATGGGGGTTTGATTCCCGCCTCCGCCATGTCGCATGCCAGTGTGTCCTGTCGTAGCTTTCTAAAGATTTGTTATGAAGTAAACAAGAGTTGAGTTACTACTGTAAGGTGAAGTGTAGACTTACAAATGTTTGGAAATGATTTAAGTGGAAATATCCAATTAATAACGTGAAAGTAGTCAAAATGTAATCAAAGGTAATTACTTTATATTAAAAAGGTTATTGAAAAGGTACACTACTTTTTACATTTAAGTAACCTTCTCAACACTGGCTAGGGGAACATCTTCCCATAGTAGTCGAGGTTTTGATAACAGAAAATAAGGACTAAATGTGTTGTTGAAAAAAGAAATGACCTTAAAGTCTTCAAACTAATTGCACATCATAAACCAGAAGCCTGATTTGATGAACATCCTCCTGTAGAGCCAGTGTATACTGAATACTGCAGCAGCACAAGTCCAAACTCTTAAATCTACTGCATGTATAATGTCAAGTATTTCCTGACTTGAAAGCACTGGCCATGAATGGTCCATCGGCATTACTTTACACATTCTACACATGTTCACAGTAAACAGGTATTCACAAATTTACTCCATAACTGGTTGAAGCTTTCCACCAGGCTCTTATTAGTGGCTGATCAGTAGTTTGGTCATAGTGCTTTTTTTGACTTTATTTCCCCCTCCCTCCTCTCACATCACCTCGCCTCACCAGGAATAGGTTATAAGCTATGTCCACTCGAGTAAATGATAACTTTCTGGTTTCTTGCCCATAAACTCAGCATCATCTGCAGTTTATCTGAGGGCTCAGCTCTCCCAATTCCAAATAAACATCTTATTGCTGTGTCTAATTACTCCTCTACAGGTTATTCTACACTGATTTTTTTCATGGTTCATGGCTAAAACCTCATAAAAAGTCCAAAGATATTTAGTTTATGTCTCTTTCAGAACATTTTTTGGCCTATTTTTGCACTAGCCATTCAACTGCACTGCTTCTAATGAATGCCAAATATAGTTTGTACGATGCTTTTCTATTGGCAAACATGCAAGTTTCATTTGAGCTTTTCAAAATCTAGAGCAGCTATTCATTATTTGTAGTTTGTTCCAGAAAATGAATCGAGGCCTTTATTTTGCAAAAAAAAAAAAAATGTCCCTGTTTTAATTAATTCAGATGTATAATATTGTGGCGGCTTAAAAGAAACATTATCTGTGTCTAATTCTCACCTACAGCACTTAATTATTGGCTCTCTGATAAATGAAGCCTAGTAGCAGCCGATGGCCAGTGCTGCTGAGGTTGACATGGTGAATCTGTGCCTAGGAGATAACTCGGCCCATGATGGCTGTATGCATGACAGGTAATGAGGAGCATTTTACACAAAACTGTCAGCTTCTCTCAGTCTCAGTCTCTCTCAGGACAGGACCAATCCATACGCTGCTTCCCCGTCGTCTCTGGCTGTTACGTTAACACCGGGAGTTTATTCACTCCCTTTTTAAATTGAATTTTCTTTTCGTACGTTCTTCGTTACATTAGCACTTTTCAGGGGGAGCCTGTCACAACCAATCTGGACAATTCTCTCAGCGAGGCTCACCTGCTGATTGCTTTCCATTAGCGTGCTATGCAGATGAATAGCGCACTAAAACAGCATTGAATGGTTTTGTAATACTGCTGTTTATTTATTTATTAATATTACATTGAACCTGTTCTGTTCTGACTGTATTAATAACACACTGGCGACTCTTTTCTTACATGGCATGAAAGTCCAAGCCCTTCTCCTCCCGTGTGTTTCTTCTTATCTCTCGTATTTTTGGTGACATTTCATTTTCTTTCCAAAAAAAAAAAAAGCAGTAAAAGTGCAAGTGAGTCACGTTTTCACCTCTCTTTGTGTTGGCATTTTGGGGCTTACTGTGGCCTGTGTTTGACCCGCAGGTGTGCGTGGGTGCATGTGTGGATAGGTGGTTGCTCCCCTGGCACTGACCACAGTGTTCTGCCCATATAACAGCCTTGAGCACAGCAGGAGCTGCCTGCTCCTTTTCATGCCACATTAACCCTCTGCAGGCATATGGGGACAGGGCAGGGGGGGAGAACTCACGCTGGATGGAAATCACACTGAGCATTAAGCCACAGGGAGACTCTGTTATCTTCACCGTTGAAGACAGATTTTGAGATTTGAGAATTGAGGAGGGTTATATATATATATATATATATATATATATATATATATATATATATATATATATATATATATATATATATTTTTTTTTTTTTTTTTTTTTTTTTTTTTTTTTTTTTTTTTTTTTTTTTTTTTTTTCTCCCCGCCCTCAATGACTGAAGTATACCCGGATGCAGCTGCACAAGACATCTGTAACATAGATGGAAAACTCAGCAATCTATTATCTATTAATAGCCTCGGACTTTATACAACATTTGTCATTTCAGTTTTTTGGTTGAGAGAATTTCCTCTTAGAGAAATCAAAATGCATAATCCAATTTCCCTATAAAGTTTACTTCTTCTTCTAGTATTACAGAGGCTTGTCAGTTGTTATAAATCTTGTATACAATAGTAATAATAACAAGTGTTATTATTATTATTATTATTATTATTATTATCATTATTATTATTAACCTGGACACAAGACACAAAAACAGAAGCATATGTTGCATTTTTATTGCCCCATATTTAATTTGATGATTATAAGTTGTTTGAAAATTGCAAAATTAGGATTTACAATACAAACATTTGTAAAAAATAAAATAAATAAATAATAATAATAAATAAATACTAAATACTATATATAAGATATATAGATATATATATATATATATATATATATATATATATATATATATATATATATATATATAATATATAAATATATATAGATATATAATATATTATATATTTATATAAATTAATTATATATATATATATATATATATATATATATATATATATATATATATATATATATAAATTTTCAAATTTTTACATTTTTGAAATAAATTTTGAAAAATAAGCCTAATATTAGATACATAGTCAATTGGTGGTCCACAGTCTCCCAAATCTATTCTTGTCTTTTTTTTTTCTTTCTTTCATGATAGAAACAAGACAGCTTCTGTAAGCCATTTATTGGCATTGTGTATATGAGCTTATTTTTTTCCCATGATGGGAAAATCCAAAACCAATCTTCTCTTTCCTGGACCGTTTTCACCCATTTTCAACATAAAGCTGTTGGGTTATGTAGTGTCATATTCTCCATTTACCAGGTCAAATGTACTTTATGGAAACTGGAGCTGTTTCACACCATAAGTTGAGACTTTATAGGGGGATGGGAGCGCCACTCCACAGCTGTACCCCACTGGGAGGGCTCTGATCAATCTACAGAACAGGTTCAGGAGAACTTTCAGTGTGAGTAACTTTGAGAAAGAATGACAGCGAGTGATTTACTGCTCTTCTCTGCTCCAGATGCTATCATTACTGCTCTTTAGCTCAGGGGTGAGAGTTACCTGGGTGGCTCTGTCTCCCGTTGGGAAAGCTTTATTTACCAGTGGCAGGTGCTGATCCAGTGACATGGATAGGCTCATTAGGAGGAAGCGAGGTGGAAGAAGATGCTGTGATTGCTGCATGGCACAGGGAGGAGGGAGAAAGTGCCATGGGGGGGGTACTCAACTGTCAAAGGTGCGGCCTCCCATAGCTGTATAAGAGCTACCCATGGAGTGGCATGAAGCGCTCAAGAGAGAGTAGAATGCGGAGAGGGAGATAAACAGGAAGACAGAAGTGTCGCTGTCAGTACAGAATTCCTCTTCCTGTTTCCATATCACAGATGTAACTTACACAGGTTCAGGAATTGCCGTAATGTGGCGAGAAGAGAGACCATTGTCTTCCTTTCTGTGTATGTGTTGCCATACGCATGTACTGGTGCTGTAGGTTTGATATTCACTGAGGAAGCCAGGAAGATAGACCAGACAAAAACAAAAACAAAACAAAAAAACAATAAGCAATGTAAGAATAGCCGGCAGTTGAAGACATATTTCTGCATCTCAAACTGGTGTCTTAATTAGAATAATTAATATGTCTCATTACCGAGTTGCCTAATAATCTTGGCATGGAGCTGCAGCATTAGTGCATAGTTTTATTCCCCCTAAATTGTATTAATGGCAATTGGAACTTTAATGATAACCTCCAGGAACTCATTATGTTATGTGACACTTATTATTATGTCCGCGAGAGATTAGTTGATGTTACATTTTGCTCTTTCATTAAACTTTACTTATCTGAGTTATCAACTACTTACGGATTACACGTGCATTTATTTGATAATATTTTTTTCGCTATATATAAATGCCACACACTTTACACAGCATTATGTATTTTTCTTTACACACATGTATTGCACAGATATTTTATTTACTTTACATTTAAGTTCACATTACAATTTTTCTATGAAATAATCCCATATAAGGGGCATGGTGGCTTTAGTAGTTAGCACGTTCGCCTCACACCGCCAGGGTTCAATTCCCGTCTCAGCCATGTGTGTGTGGAGTTTACATGTTCTCCCCGTGCCTCAGGGGGTTTTTCTCCGGGTTCTCCGGTTTCCTCCCGGTCCAAAAACATGCAGGGTAGGTTGATTGGCACCTTGGAAAATTTTCCCTAGTGTATCAATGTCTGTGTGTGAATGTGTGTGTGTGTGTGTGTGTGTGTGTGTGTGTGTGTCCTGCGATGTGTTGGTATTCCATCCAGGGTGTATCCTGCCTTAATGCCCATAGACGCCTGAGATAGGCACAGACTCCCCGTGACCCGAGGGAAGATCGGATATAGCGGTAGAAGATGAATGAATGAATAATCCCATATACACCACATGGCCAAAATGTCGTGGTCACCTGACATCACACCTATACTATATTAGATTTCACTTGCCATCTGTTTGCTGTTTGCTCTACTCTAATTTAGAACACAAACTATTATGCGTTCCAACTACTCGTTAACCATTCGAGGAAGAACTTCACGCCATTCTACTATATGGGTGCATTGAATGTGCACCATTTCTGGTTTAGACATCATTTAGACATCATTTTTTTCCGAGGATCATTCCTAATGCTCTGATTTCAACATTGTCCCCTGTCGTAGATCTCGCACAGCATCTTGTAAATAATGACCATCTTCTCGCTCAGTGTGAACTTCCTTGTAAGCATTATGGTGGCAAAATATTGAACTATGCAGAGAGAAATCTGGGCACTGTCCAGATATTCAGTTCCTGTTGCTTGTGTGTGCGTGCGTGCGTGCGTGCGTGTGTGTGTGTGTGTGTGTGTGTGTGTGTGTGTGGAAGGCAGTCAACAATTTTGATCCCCTGTGTATGTGTGTGTGTCTGAGAGAGAGAGAGAGAGAGAGAGAGAGAGAGAGAGAGAGAGAGTTAAAATTATAAAATGCCATTCTGCACCACAGGAACAGCTCTGGCCTTTCTTCCCGAACATAAACTATTTCCGAACTCAATTTCAAAATCTAAATTCAACTTTTGTAAGTTTATATGTTGCTCTGTCCCTGTAAATTCTAGTCATAGGCATTTCAGCGAATACCGACTGTGGAATCCGAACCAACAAATTGACCACTATTGCTGGCCTAAATCCAGTGCAGTATATTTGAATACAGGGATGCTTCAAACGGGATATAAATCGAAGCAGAAGCTATTCTCAGGCATCATGCCCACAATGTAGGAAAATAAACTATTCCTGTGTAGTATCCGCTCCACCTGTTTGCTTAAGCCGAGAATGAATCACTCGGGTGATAGACAGCACAGACTTTGCATCATCTCTCCAGCTTCAGCACCAATTCAGAGCAGATGATTCCCCCTCAACATCTCCTATTCTATATCTCCTGTCCAAATAGAGACAAAAGGTTAAGCCCCCATGCCCCCCCCCTCCCTTCCCATCCTTTTATTGTACCTCCTCTCATTCTTCACCCCAGTCGTGCTTCTACCTGCCCTGGAGAGATTTCACGAAAGACCTGGAAAGGAAAAGATGACAGTGTTTATAAGAGGAGGTGCAGGAAGAGAGAGAAGGCCATGGATCAGCCGTGGTGCTGTTGTCAGTGGAGCGCCAGGGTTGTATTGATTCTGAAAGATGAGCCAGCAGTTACAGGGAGCTTAGGAATGTCTGAACCTTTCTCTTTTCTCTCACTGTATCTGCCTCTTTTTTTTGGTCTATGAAGGAGCTTATACACTCTGTAAGAGATAACTCCCTGAGTATATAGTCGTCTCTTCTTTGTTCTTTGTTTTATATGATGGAAACCTATTTGCACTTATTACATAAGTAGGCGATATTTAATTCACAACATTTGTTGTTGCGGACAACTAAAAATATAGTTGACCTGAACGGACGGCCAAAAAAAAAAAAAAAAAAAACGCAGAGCGTCCACATGTTGAGGATATTGAGGCCAACCTGGAATCACTGGAGGGCATAGTGCTGAGCAGATGGTTATGACTTTAGTTAAGCTCTGATAATTCAGTTCCACACACAAGCTGGCTTGCTCATGTAGGTTACTTCGAGGAAAGGAAAAACAACGGGGCCTTTTTACGTAACAGGGGCCCGCGTTTGCCAGAAGGCTTTGGCCGCAAGTTAACTCCCAAGTCTCAATTTAGTGGCTCCGTGTCCGAGTGTGTTTGCGCAAGGTAATTTAATGTCATCTGCCATGTTGATATTCTTGGATTTCGTCGCCATCAAGCCTGGTTAATCAGTGAACCTAATGGAGCAGTGCATTCCATCAGTATACCATTATCTCCTAATGCCCTGTATACTTCTCAGAGCTATGTTTAATAGCTTCACCATTACCACCCGCAAAAGGAGCTGCTGACACGCTCGCAGCATTATCGCAGCTCAACGCCATGCCACACATTTGTTGTTTCCTCCCCCGACCTCCAGGAGTTGCCGAGGTGATAGTGTTGGTCGGAGGGCGGCAGGCCATCGGTATGAACCAGCGCTCTCTCACCGCAGTCACGTGCTTCAACCCGCAGAACGGCAAGTGGTACCCGCTGGCAAGCCTGCCTTTCTACGACCGCGAGTTCATCAGCGTCATCTCAGCAGGGGACAACATTTACCTGTCAGGTACTGTCCTGCCCAGGCGGCGTCTTTTATAAATTCAACATCAGCTGTGACGGCGAAGATTGGTTTTCATTTTCAATCCTCAGACAGTCTAAGGTGGTGGTAGTTTAGGGGAGGAGGTAGCTTAGCGGTTATAGTGTTGGTCTCTGAACCGGAAGATCACAGGTTCAAATCCCACCACCACCAATCTACCATTAGTGGTACCTTGAGCAAGGCGCTTAACCCTCAGTTGTAAGTCATGCTGATTTAGGGCGTTTGATACCTTAAATAAGTAATGTAAATGTAATGAATAAAAAGCGAATGCAATTCGCAGTTGTGAGGTGTGACTATTTTTGCTGCCTTTCCTCAGGGGGAACCGAGTCCGGGGTGACGGTGGCAGACGTGTGGTGCTACATGTCACTGCTGGACAACTGGAACCTGGTGTCGCGCATGACAGTGGCGCGATGCAGACACAACAGTCTGGTGTACGACGGGAAACTCTACACTATCGGAGGACTCGGCATGGCCGGGAACCTGGATCATGTGGAAAGGTAATAACATGTTGACATGCTACTAGTTAAAAACATGCCTGCCGTCACTTTGATGTTCTGTTTCTACACTGACATGCGGTGACACGCAACAAAAAGACGCTCGAGTCGCCGATCAGCTCAAATATTCACCCGACGAGCGGGGGACGGGGATGGAACTCCTCGGTATTATATTTCCACTTATGACACCTCTGGCTGGATGCAGGAAGTTACTGAAGTGACTGCGTATGAAAAAGTCCGGCGTACTTCAGTGGCAGCGAGCCCACGAGGGCGAGATTAAACGGGGCAATCAAAAAAACATTACAGCTCTTATTAAAGTAGGCTGCTGCGCCTCATTACAGGATTGAATGGAGCTCGCGAGTGCCTCTCAGCACATAAGTCGCTCAAAATGAAAACCTCTAATTTGATATTTTTTTCCTTAATGCCTCCATGCTGCGCATTATCGTGGAATACTGGAATACACCCCTCCCTCCCCCCTCCAACCTTACTCCCCCACCCCTCAACAGCCGTGTAATAGTAACACCTAAGTCGCGTCAGATTCGAGAATTACGAAACCGCGGCACACCGTGTTTCCGCAAGAGAGGAGAGGCGGTTAATGTTTTGCAAAGTGTCACGTCGAATATTTCAAAGTGGTTTACGGGACGGCGCTTCGGCAAAGGTGTGGGTCTTAAAGCGAGGCTATGAGAGATTGCTGACCAAATGCCCTCTATTTAATAGCTCAACCTGTCTGTGATGTGCTGGTAAACGGATCTAATAACGTTTCCACTCAGCGTAACATTGGGATTATTTACGCTTCTGCAAGTTCAGCCCGAAAGCCTTGGTATTGCACATCAAACTAGTGAAGTAGCTCAAGGATCAGCATACATTATTTGTAACAGCAGCAGCAAGTTTAGAAGCGGCGCAGTGAAAAGTTCACTTGCAATAACATTTGTGGTGGATGGGATTGTATTGCGGACCGTGTTTGCTCTCGGTAGGGTTTTAGCGAGTAAATAATCTTCGTCACTGTCGCCCCCCTCGATGTATATTTCCGGTGCTTTTAATTCCGCCGCTGTTTTCCTTCGCCCCGTCATTATGGTGTGTGTGTATATATTTCATGCACACTCAACCTTGTCTTGTTCGACTAGGTCCGAGCAAGTCTTTGATAAATCCAGTTTGCATTTCTGTTGCACCTGAAGGACTGGATTGTATACGGCTGAGGTGAAATAGAGCGCTGTGGCCTCTGGAACTTTATGCGCTAGTGGAACGGCTTGATTTGCCGGCAGGCTTCAGGTGATTGACGCTGCCGAAGGAAAATTTGTTTATGTCCCTGTGCTTACAGTGCAAAAGTTCAGCTCTCGCTTCCTCCCTCAGCCACTAACCTGCCTAATTTGTGACCTGTCATCGGTTCTTCTCCAGCTTTTTTCATGCTCTGGACCATGAAAAATCCCACATAGAGGAATTAAGTCTTCAATCAGGCTTTTCCCAAAGTTGCTGCCTACTTCCTTTCACTCTGCCCAGCAGGAGACTCGAACGCAGTAGTGAAATGGAGATGCCCAGCGAGGGCCGGCTTTTCTGCAAATAACCAGAGAATTTGTTCATGAATTAAAGAGCATTTGAGTTTGTTTTTTTTTTTTGTTTTTTTTTGCCGATGAGACAAATAAGTTTTATGAACATGAATCGCATTTCCAGTTTGCACATTATTCATGAGCTAACAAGTTTCTGGAAATGGGTGTAAACGAAAGCCTCATTTATTCTAGTCACATTTGTTTCCTTCCGCCTACATAATCACTCTTTGGTTAGAACGTGCGGGCGTTTCGCGCTCCCGTTTCACGGCAAGGAGGAAGATTGGTCGAAACCATAACGCCTAGTGAAGTCTTGTCAGAGATGTTTATATGATTTTAGTTAATTCCTTTGAAGGAAAGCTCATCCTGACATGTTTGGGTGTAAATATCGGCAATGTGATTACAGATTCTGCGGGCTGTCTATTGGTTTGCGCTGTGTTTTTCATTTGTGTAAACAGGTAATAGCTGTGTGCCGTGCTGTCATCACAGGGGGGACATTGCTAGCAACAGCGTTGCTTAATCAAAGGCATTTCTCCTCTTACAGAAGATCTGCACTTTTTTTTTTCCCAAACCTAATAAACTGCTTTGCTAACTCACACACTTCTAGCGATGTTCAGTGTCCCATTAACATCAAATCCCACAGTAAGTACCGGAGACAAAAAACAACTGCTAAGGGTTCAATAGCGCTGACACTGCTAGCAGCAGGTAGTCAAAGGCTGAGGAGAGGTATTACATGAGACAGTTCTAAGTGGAACCCCAGCAAAAAAATTATCTTCTACTCATTAATTGTAAACATAGATATAATATAGTTCACTATGGATTTTTTTACCCCCTCTTTTCTTTTCCTACTCTTTTCTTCCTAGAAAACCGTATTCTCCTCACAAAAGGACTGTTATGTTGACTGAGCGGTATGTACTGTATCCTATAGTCTGATGTCTACTGTGTTTTTATGTTTTTTCAGGTCTGGCCCCAGAGAACTGTTTTTTTTTATCTCCTGTATTATATTTGTCGCTGTACCTTCTCTTCACTGTCCTGCTGTTGAGCTGATGTTTTATTTTTTTTTTCATTTTTTATTTTTTATGCATTGTGGATTTTTTTTTTTTTTGCTGGCTGTGTAAGACAAACACTACAATGTTGCACCCTACTTTAAATATGCTGACTTTATCAGAAACGCTTCAAACACGCCTGCAGCAGCTGAACTTTTTGGGTGCCAGAAAAGATAGATAAAGAGAATGAGAGAGAGAGAGAGAGAGAGAGAGAATACTCGAGGGAGAGCTTTTAAAGAATGCTTGGTGAAAACCCATCCCAGCAGGTAGGCAATATAATTGTCTCTCAGGGTGTCCTTTCATCAGAGCATGGCTCCATTGAACTGTATGTCAAATATACAGTGAAGCTAAAGTCTATTAGATGCAAGTGTAGTGTGACTAATTAGCACCGGGCCCAGGCAGGCTTCAAAGCCTTTGCTTGCTCTGGTCTGGGTTCAGATGGTTCAGATGGTGCTTTCAGGAAAAATGAGGATCCCCCGCCTCCCTCTTGTTTCCTTCAGCGAAGCAAAATCTGTCCTGCCATAAGTTTGGTTTTTCTAGGAAGATATGTTTTGACACTAATCCTAAATGCATTGTCCTCTAACCCAAAAAAGCTGTCAAACTTGTCAGTGACCCCTGACTCTCTATATCTCTCTCTTTCTCTCACTCTCTCACACACACACACACACACACACACACACATACTCTCTCGCTCTAATGGTATCTTCTTCACAAATTCGGTAAGGTCACTTTGATTCCACTTAAACATCACTCCTGTCCTAAATTCCATCGCTCCACTATTGCTTTTCTGAAGTCAGGGTGGAAAAACCTTTTCCCAGCTTTTTTTTTCCTTTTCTTCAGCCGTAGTGTGTGCGTGTGTGTGTTGTGTGTGTGTGTGTGTGTGTGTGTGTGTGTGTGTATGTGTGTGTGCTGTAAGGCTGGAGGAGTAGGGGAGTGGAGGGTTCGTGCTGTCACCACTCGGCGGACACTGTTACAATCGAGAAGAAGCGAGCTCCTGTGCACCCTGCTGCGCTAATGCAGCACTTGGTGGGATTAACTGATCTTCAAAATTCTATCGCCCGCTGTGCTTCTTCTCCGTCTCCCGCTGTTTAACGCCCATCGCCGACCTCTACACCCACATTCCCACCAGCGGGGAAAATTGGAAACGATGACGAGCCGGACCCTCGGTGAAAAGCCCTCGCTAATTGTAGATCTCCCTTTCAGCCTTTCCTCTGTTCTTCTCCGCGGGCCGTCAGTATATTCACGGCTAACAGTAGTGTTGTCTCAGTGCTCTCTCTCTCTCTATCTCTCTCTCTCAATCTTTCAATGCTGGCTGTATATCATTTATTCCACCGAGCCAGGGGAGAAGAAGGCGTCCATTTGTTCCTCATCCATTCTAATAAGAGGAATATTTAGACCTGGTAGGTAGCTTACTTGGATTTATGTATGAACGGCACACACGGTTCTCCAACCATACTTAGAGTTACATGAGCAGTAAGGTCTTTGACACGCTTCGGATTGGAACGTCCAGCCTTTTTGATGATAATGGACACAAGGACTGTGCTGTGGTTTAAACGATTGATCTTTTTTAAGAAAAAAAAACTGTCATTATTTACTCGTTTTTACACGGTACACAGTTTTTATTTACGGTTGCTCGGATACATATTACCGGCATTCTGTACAAAATTATCTTCAGAATCTAATACCATTAAAAGACATAACACACAGAAATTTTGGCAAGAAAAATATTACCAGAATTACGAACAGTGTGCAATATGAGGTGATTTCTTGGTCTACATTCGACGCTCTAAACCTGTTTAGATGAGTGGGATGAATTAATCATTAATCTGTTTACCACATGCCAGCAATTTGTATTCTGGCAGAGCGGTAATGACAGGCCCATTGTTCTGTATTAAAGGGTGTAGTAGACTGTGTGTATACTATTACATGCCAGGTAAAGTATCCATAAAATGCTAAAAGATCTGTACACCAGCTCCTTCCTAGAGTTATGGCGAGAGTTCGATACAGACAATCATGCGGGTTGGAAAGCGCGTGATGTTTTTCAAATATATTCTGTACAGGTGCGTCTGTACCCAGTTTAGCCTCAGATTTTTTTTTCCTGACACTATTGGAACTTGATGTGATATTCTCCCACTGTAGCTCATCTGTCTCAAGATTTGACATGTTTTGCATTTTGGGATGCTTTCCTGCTGATCAGGTTTGTCAAAAATAATTAGTGGGCTACTGTAGCTTTTCTATCAGCTCTAACCTGTTTGGATATTCTGCAGTTCACTGGAAGATTTATGTTTTTTTTTTTTTTTTTTTTTGAGAAGTAAAGTTGTGATGCTCTATATCACTGGTCCCCAACCTTTTTTTCACCACGGATCAGTCAATGCTTGACAGTTTTACCACAGCCCGAGGGGCGGGGGGCTGCTGTATGTAGATTTAAATTGTTTTAATTGTAAATATAACTAGACATGGGACATTTCTCGAAGAAATTGTGATTGATGCTTGCCGATGCAAACCGCATTGAAAACTGCTTTTTTTTCCGAGGGGGGGGGGCAGGGTGCAGTGACGCACATGACATCATCAAATTATCCAGCGTCCGACTCTCTTCGACATGTCGAGCGTTTATACATGTCACATGACCCTGTGTTGAGTTTCGCCATTTTGCAGATTTTTCACGTTTGCGGCCACATCACGCCATGCGGCATATGTTCGTGACCTTCTCCATCTCGCCGATGAGTGGATATGTCAAATGTGCATGTCGGGCAAACACAAAATTTCCATTCATTCTCTATGGGGCCAGAATGTCATGGATTTCCCAAAATTTCGTAAGGGTTTGGGAGGTATATGTACATACATATATATATATATATATATATATATATATATATATATATATATATATATATATATATATATATATATATATATATATACGTAATCCACTCTGGACCCCCGTACGAGTGAATATGACATATGTGCATGTCGGATGCTCAAAGGCCGAACTGTGAGGCACAAAAATTTGCCCCAATTCATTTCTATGGAAAAAAATTCGGATTGGAATTCCACAGGACGATTCCTTATAAAAGGAATAACACGCCTCACGCTTGGTGTGTGGGAATCAGCTGTTCCGGTAAATCCATATTTTAAGTACGACTCCTGGTGTTGTCTGTTAAAAGCTTTCTTTTTCTTGGAAGTCATAAGTTGTTCTGTCTCTTCACTGGGCTTTTTCCCCCTTTCCAAAGAAAGTCCTCATTTTACTAGCTTGCGGGTTACATTTTGGTGACCGAGATGTAACCGAGAGAATACAGTCATTTTTCAAAATAAATAATGTTTCAAAATAAAAGATTGTTCAGACTCAGATCATAAATAAAACAAATTTATGTAATGAATTAATACAATGTACTTACTTTATGTAATTAAGTACAAATAATTGATGAATTCTTGTGATTGATTAATCATTATTTTAATATCACTGCATCGTTTTTTTCTTCGATTTTCTTTCTTTAATTTGCCAAACTGTTAATGCACATCTTTCTGCAATAACTAGTTATGAGTCCAAACATAAGGAAATGTAGCTAGCGCTGTCGACAGTGTTGCTAATCTAACAGGGACAGATCTTGGCCGTGGCAGAGCAAGGTATTAGGTGAGAACAGTAATGGATGTAGCAGGGAGGCTGCCTGCAATCAGTCAGATAAATGACTAGTCTGATGCATTGAGGGATTTCCAAGCTTTACCAGCAGGTATCTAATTTCTTTCCTATCTTTCTTTTTTTTTTTCTCTCTCTGGTCATCGACCAAAGAACAAAAGGCACAAGGAGAGAAGAAGCTTGAGGGACATATATTAGGTGTATGTAAAGATTTGTATCAGCTCCCTGGCTGTGATAGATGGCGAGAAAGCAAGAGCATGGCCTTTCTGAAATAAGTGTAGATAGAAAGACTGCGCAAGAGGATCCAGGCTTGCAAGATAGATGACCTATATCTCTTAAAAGCCCACCATGGGTGGCAGTGCGTCTCCGACATGTTAATAATACACCTCTACTCACTATTCCTCACATGTCGCTCTCCACATGCACATGCTCTTCTTTCCGTGTTTTTTTTTTCTTTTCTTTTCTTTTTTCATTCCGCTCCTGAAGAAAAAGGAAGAGCTAGGCAGATAATAAAGTCTCATCTCCACTTTCCTCCTGGCTGTAGCCATTTTCAGACTGAGGTGGAGTAATTAGTGTATGACCTACTCGGCTGTCGAGTTGTACTGTCGCTGTTTGTATGTGATGCACAAATCCAATTAAGCCAGAGCACTGAGTTGCATGCAGTCCTCCCAATGGAGGCTGAAGGTGCCCTTCACTGTGATGGAGAATGAGATGGTAGTGCACGGAAAGGCTGGAGTGGCAGGCCATGTTACAAATGAGTTTATACGCAGGGATTATCTGGCAAATCTGGGTAGGACTGCTTTTACAGCCACTGTCAGGAGTAGATTAGATAAAGGTGGCCAAGAGGTCAAAGCAGGATTTGTTTACCCCCCACCCCCCCCACCACGTATTGCATGACCCCTGCATGTCGAGAAATACATACCTCGTAACACACACACAATGACTACAAAAGGTCAAGTAGTTTCAGTGAGTGGATGATCTTCCTTCCTAAGACTCTAAATGTGGCCAATAAGCACCGAATGTTCACAGACAGAGGTCACTTGGTTGACATAGGAACGGACCGTCCACATTTGCATCACACGGTGTCATAAAATAAATCTCCAGTTGTAACCTGCTGTTTTCCATCTCACATAATGACTGTGGAAAGTACAGAAATCTAGATTGCTCTCGAGTTAGTGAAGCGTCACAAGATACTATTCTATTCCAGGAATCACAAAAGAATCATTAAGAGTTAGTCGGGTCTGGATGCAAAAAAGGCGTATAGAATAGTTGAATACATATCCGGGCCACAAGCTTCAGAATCTTGAAAGTAATCTGGATTTCTGCACTGTTCAGCATGTCGTTTTCTGATACCAGGAGTTTTATATGGGATATGTCCCTATATTATTACGTCATGTAATTACCACCTGTTATTTGGTAGAAAAGGTTTTGAACGTACAGTGGTGTACGTCATTAATGAGCCAGCATCCAATTCCGCAGGTACCTGGCTGAGGACTCGGAAGGATTGCTTTATTAGACAGTGATAAAGCTGTTAGTGTGGCAGAAAGCGGCATGTCGTAATTAAGACGTGTCAGTGTCACATCACTACTGAGGTTTTTCACTTCCTATTTTATTTTTTCCAAATTGGGTATCAAGCAACACATGCATAGATCAAGAGAAAATTGGTTCGGCTAAGACAGACCTTTTTCAGGAGAGTAATGATCAATTTTGTCAAACAACACCACGTAGTTTTCTCCCTCTCTCCTTTCATAAACCCAAGCCTAATAAGCCTAAGATTATATATACACACACACACACACACACACACAGATATATATATATATATATATATATATATATATATATATATATATATATATATATATATATATATATATATATATATAAAACTGTATATTCAAGCACAAACAGATCAGTACAGTCATGTACTTGTAATACATGCTGTATTAAGCGAATTTTACTTTATCCTGTGTGTAATCACACCCTGTTTTGCATTGAATGCGGATCCATTAATGCCAGTCACAGTACAGCTGTGCAACAAATAATCAATAAATTAAGTTGGTGTAAAGTCTTTTTTTTTTTTTTAGAAAACAAGGTCGTTTCAATTAACAGATACATTTGCTATTGATTCTTCTATTGATTCTATCTCTTCATATTGGCTCCTCCCTTCAGAGGACAAAAGATTAGGAATTATCCTTCCAATCGTTTTTTCCTAGTCAGGAAATGTTTACCGTGTACTTTATCGGATTGAACGGAATTGCGAAAGTATTTAAACATTTGACAGTATTTAACTTCTGACCTGCTGCTGGTTTGGACTCATAAGTGTTTGACCTTTGCACAATTGTACATATGGGAAATACTAAAAGGTTGTATTTTAATAAATAGCCAAATGGTGCAGCTATAATATATTTAATATTAATAATGGGAATTGCCCAAGGCACTGCTTTCCTTTAGTGTATTTTGTAGATTTTTGAAAGGACTGCCTTATAGCAAGAAAATCGAGCATTGTAACTAGATATCTATCCACTGTCTTACAATAGTATCATGTTGAAAAACTGCAGCATATGGGGCAAACTGTGAAGGGGCAATAATTAGGACGCACACATCCAATAATATTAGCTAGTTCACACTGAGAAACCGTGATCAGACTGGCGTCTGTAGAAAAACTATTCAAACAGAAAGACTATTCGCATTTTATCTCCATTGAGGAAATCTTTTCGGCTACAGAAGCGCATTGTTCTCTTTGACAGGGATTTTTGTTTTCGTGCTTGACTTCCAGCGAACAGGGGTCAGGGGTCAGTTGTTCAGGGAACTGCAGGATGACAGTCCAGCTTTGGTCATCATCTCTCTGAGGTACACAAACACATAAGGCGGAAATCTCAGGCTAGACTACTACAATATACACAACATTAAAACCGGCGACAGGTCAAAAACTGACACCTCGCGCAGGGCGGCGAGTGAACGGTCGGCTGTCGAAACTGGCGTGTTGGAAGTGTGAAAAATGGGCACGACTTTTCAGTGTCTCTGAGACGGGCCGGATAGTGACCCGGACGAGATATTGGCAGAACAGCATAGACTTGTTAGGCTTTCTCAGTATGCACTGGTTGGTACGTATACAAAGTGCGCCAAGGAAGGACATTGGGTGAACCAGTAACAGTAAAAAGACCTGCTGCGATACCATAGTACATCTTCAGAGGAACCACAGCTTCAAAGGGTCAACGGTGTTTTGGTTATAAAAGGTGAATACGACACAAGTTATCAGTGGAGCAGATATCTTTTAAATACACAAACATCACACATATCCCGCAATGCCCGGGGTGTGCCAAGCTAACGTACGCTTACACTAGAGAGTCTTTGACCAGCTTGTAGTGCTGATGGAGTGGACTTGGCAGTTAGTGCCAGAGATTTATGTAGAGTAACCCTGCCAGACGCTGGCTCTGCCCCCATCATATATAAACAAACACACACACACACACACACACACACACACACAATCAACATATTGATTCCAGGCATCGCTGCACATGAAAATACACTATTAGCTTGTTGAGCGCTTGGCAACGAGCGGCGCGTCCTCTGTGACCTTCTCCACTCTCGATAGGCTGTGGCTGCACCTGAGAGCTAGGTGAGATAAGAAAGCATGTCAGCAGCCCAGGAAGTGGCGATAAGGTCAGGGAGGAACTCTGAATTGCAGTCACACGCGCCCCGTGCGATCCCAATGACTCAGAGCTCCATTACCTCGCCGAACAAGCAGGATCAAATTTTTCCATTTCTCCTCAAATACTGTATTAAGTCCATCAAAGAGGCAGCCGCCATGCCTCGTACAGCACCAAGCCCTCCCCGGGGGCGAGTGCTGACGAAAAAAAAAACACACATCAGACCTAGTAGGCATTTACCTAGTGGTATTTTCTGACATTTGTAATTTGCAAAACATGTGTGCGGCTTTCCGAATGCACCCGGCCGTTCAATGCAAACTTGAATGGCAACAAATCCCATGACTGGAGAAGTGCCAGTGGAATTTGCCTGCCATAGGTATTCATAATAGTCTGCACTTTCCTTCTCTTGAGCTCATCATCATCTCCTCGTGCCCCGTGGGTTATCACCACGGCCGAACGCGCGCTTCCCTCCGGCTCCCCGGGTGTGATTAAATTGGGTCTCAATGGAGATTGGAGGCTTGGAGGGGGTCTGTGCCACATCGCAGGAGCCGTCATAATTACAGCACAACCCTGATGATACCACCAGATAGCGTAGCTTTCATCCTTGACTAGGATGTTGTACATCCCTGAAGGATAACTTTGTCATACGCACGCCGCACTGATGCCGTCATATAGATATCATATGTTTAATTTTTTTGCCCCCCCCCCCTATTTCCCTCTACATAGCGTTTCAACTGTCTTTTGCCTTGATTTGTACACAACATGTTTAGCTTAGCTTCTGTGAGTCTGTTTTTCCATTATGACTGATTCTGAAGAGATATCTTGAAGACAGCCAGCAATGAGTGGAATTTAAGCGGAGTTTAAAATGCAGTAAATTCGCACATACGCTCTTATCCAGAGCAACTGAGCAATTGAGGGTTAAGGGCCTTGCTCAAGGGCCCACTAGTTGCAGCTTGGTGATGGTGGTATTTTCTGGTTCTGAGGCCAATGCTTTAACCACTTCGGCACCACCTCTCACATATGTAAAGAATTAGCTTAGCAGTTAGCATGTTCGCCTCACACCTCCAGGGTTGGGGGTTCGACTCCCGCCTCCGCCATGTGTGTGTGTGTGTGGTGTGTGTGTGTGTGTGTGTGTGTGTGGAGATTGTACGTTCTCCCCATGCCTCAGGGGGTTTTCTCTCCAAAAACATGTACAGTAGGTTGATTGGCAGCTTGAAAAATTGTCCCTAGTGTATGAATGTGTGTGTGTGTGTGTGTGTGTGTGTGTGTGTGTGTGTGTGTGTGTGTGTGTGTGTGCGCCCTGCGATGGCTTGGCATTCCATGCAGGGCGTATCCTGCCTTGATGCCCGCAGATGCCTGACACGCTGAAGACGGCACAGGCTTCCCATGACCCGAGAGAAGTTTGACAAAGATGAATGAATGTCCATGCCGTTACAGAAAACGTTCAATGGCTTTTTAAATAATGATTAAAACTCCCGTACAAATATTTCTGTTTTTGAAGATAAACAAAAAAATAATGGTTTCATAATGGTTACTTTCATTCCCTGGTCCTTTCATTCTCAAATGCTCTGCATTTAAACCAGATCCCACAATTCTTTAGGCTCCTACACAAAGTCTTAAGGTTGAAATATATCTTTGTTGATTAGAGGCAGGGGGCACGGTGGCTTAGTGGTTAGCACGTTCGCCTCACACCGCCAGGGTCTGGGTTCGATTCCCGTCTCGGCCATGTGTGTGTGGAGTTTGCATGTTCTCCCCGTGCCTCAGGGGGTTTTTCTCCTTTTTTTCGGGTTCTCCGGTTTCCTCCCGGTCCAAAAACATACGGTAGGTTGATTGGCACCTTGGAAAATTGTCCCTAGTGTATGAATGTGTGTGTGTGTGTGTGTCCTGTGATGGGTTGGCATTCCATCCAGGGTGTGTCCTCCCTTAATGCCGATAGACGCCTGAGATAGGCACAGACTCCCCGTGACCCGATGGAAGATCGGATAAAGCGGTAGAAGATGCATAAAAGAATGAATGATTGGAGGCATGTTAGCTAGATCATGACATTGTGCAGCAGTTCTTTCAAAAATCACATCATGTTGAACACGCGATAATACTATATCTGCCGTATGTAGCGTCAAATCGCGTTCATCTAAAACACAAAAAGAGAATTTTAGGACTAAAATACACTTTTATTTAGCAGACATCTTGTATCCGAAGGGTCTTGGCACCGGCTCGCTGGCAATAGATGTAATCCGTCAACCTTTCAGTCCCACACACAGAACCTAGATTATGAAAGCTTTTAGGATGAAGACACAGATGGAAAACTAGATTACTGCTCTTGAATGAATCCCTGGCAAATAGTAGTTAGGCCATAATCAACATCACTCCCCGTTATTGTTTCAGTGGATTCATATTAACAAGTGATTACGTTTTTGACTCAGAAGCGTTCATAAACACGCTCGCTAATATTCCCGTACCTCCGGGCACTTCTTTCTCAGATCTTATTTGGTAATCCCCCCTTCCCTTTTCCTCCCGTTTATCTTCACCTGCACAATTTTTTTCCCCTTAATGGCGACTCCATTAAGATGCCACACTGTCACACCCGTTTACGAATGTACTTCCTAATAAGTGCGTGCTGCCTAATTGATTACATTTGCCTCATCGCTGAGCTTGATGCTCATGTGGCTCATTATTCAATGTGTAATCGAACTCCTTTGTGGCTAAACCGGTTAGCAACCAAGCAAAAGTTAATTTTGACATTTCTCTTGGTAGAAGGTAAAAAGGGCACTTCTTTTCCTCCCAGATGCAGGCTGAGCCGTTTTGGTGCTCGCATCGTCAGGTGGAGATGAATGAGCTCAGATAGTCTCGGTCTGCCGCCTCTGAACAGCCGTCCCATTAGTTTGCTGTTCACTTGTTGGAAGCGATTAGAGATTACAAGGGGTGAATGAATGACTCTTTGTTGGAAGGGCATTTGTCTTCGGCAAGGATAAATATACATGACCAATTCTTCGTAGGCTTACGGAAAAAAAAGAACTCGCTTGCTAATTCTGCATGCAAACCTGATTCAACAATATGGAGTCTTGTAATGGCATTAAGTGATCTCAGTGACATTTGTCCTGCAGACTAATGACTTATAGGTATGAGTAATTTCTCAGTCTTCAGGAGTCATTAGGAGCACTTCAGAACAGATTTGGAGACTCCATGATTGCAGATACAGCAAATAATAGCCAGTGCGGATGCGCTCTGAGGCAGGATGGAGCCCGAGTGCGGTAATGAGCAGTCTGCAGATTTCCCTTTTACCCCCACAGCACAGAGTAAAAACAAGCCGGCAATGTAAAGCACCTGACTTTTGCGCCACGTATGGTCCGCCTCAAAATCTCCCTATTCCTGGCTATTAAGAGGATCTAGATCTTGACATTTTCTCCATTTTCTCACCAGGTATGACACCATCACTAACCAGTGGGAGACTGTTTCTCCACTGCCTAAACCAGTGCACTCAGCAGCAGCTACCGTTTGCGGAGGGAAGATCTACGTGTTCGGAGGCGTGAACGAAGCCGGACGATCCGCCGGGGTTTTACAGTCGTACGTTCCTCAAACCAACACCTGGAGCTTCATAGAGTCACCGATGATTGGTAAGACTGCACACAGCTCTTCATCGTTCCCAAATCCATTAAAATGCCTTTAATATTAAAAGGTTATTAAGAACGCACCAAGTATGTCGTTGCGCATTTCAACATCAGGCTAGGAATTTTGATTCTCCGACATTAGGCCATATCCACAGTAATCAAAGAGCCGGAAAGTAAATAAACAACAATAGGAAATGGCGTGGTTCGAAAATGTTTTTTGGACGAGTGTACACATAGATTTTCTGGTCTCATTCATTCATTCATCTTCTACCGCTTTTCTCTCGTGTCGCGGGGAGCTTGTGCCTATCTCAGGCGTCTTCGGGCATCAAGGCAGGACACACCCTGTATGGAATGCCAACCCATCACAAGGCACACACATACACACACACACAGGTACACAACCTAATGTTTGTTTGGACTGGGGGGAAACCGGAGAACACGGAGAAAAACCGCCTGAGGCAAGGGGAGAACATGCAAACTTCACACACACACATGGCGGAGGCGGGAATCGAACCCAGACCCTGGCGGTGTGAGGCGAATGTGCTAACCACTAAACCACCGTACCTGGTTTTTATTCCAAAAACATTGTGTTTTCCAAATTTGGATTAAAGAGCTTTGAAATGAACGTGAAAGTACGCTTGGCTGCTTCATAGCGATATTTTTTTCTTTTCTTTATGTCATTCCTCGTCAGGCTCAGTGCGTAGGGGCAGGCGTTCATTATCAGAGCAAAAAAAGACACACTGTACGGCTCAGGTGTGGGTCGAGGAAATGTTCGGGATTTTCAACACTGGCGGGTGGAAGAGTTGCCCTGGCACCATCCGTCACCAATCTCCATCTCTCTGTCCTCTTTTGCTCCCAGTGAGTTGTCTGTCATCTGGCTATAGGCTGGCCTGATTGGACAGAGTGAGTGATTTGTCTGGTGAAAATGAGTCCGTGCAGCCCGAGAGAGAGAGAGAGAGAGAGAGAGAGAGAGAGAGAGAGAGAGGTGCGTAATGGAGGGATTTTAGTGGTTAGTTTCTTCTTGCGGATTTTCAGCCATCGCTCCATCTCTCGCCCACACTTTTTTTTCTTTCAAACTATCATCCAGATTGTGCGAAAGCATGGCGTCAGAGGCAGAGATGTTCGAGATTTTTGCGCCTGGAGTCATCTCAGAGAGCAGGCGTACTCGGCGGACCTCAGCGGTGGAAGGCGATTTTCAATATATCTTTATTCCAACCCCTGCAGCAAGGGGAGTGAATTGGCTCGACACTCCTTAACTTTTGAATGCATGCGCATAGCACCTCCACCAAAACACGAGCGAGCGTAGAGATTTTTCCAGAAAACAAGGACACACACACACACACACACCCACACACACACACACACTGACCTTTTTTTTTTTTTTTTTTTAAATCGTAGGTGTGCTAATCAAATGATACGCACAAACAGAATGTCAAACACTCAGTAAAACCAATATGCACACACATGGCCCCGCTGTGAACAGTTTCCTCGAACACTAATTTAGCAGGCATACACCCTGCTGACAGACAAGCTGTCATCTATGGCGATGCAGTGCAGCACAGGGGAGACATGCTGCTGGAAGCCTGGCACAGGAACATCGGTCGGGGAAGAAAAAAAAAAGTTATTTGTTCCAATTGCTGTCGAAAGAGGTACGTTTGAAAAGTGATTCAAGGTCTGGACATTGGGATGAGATACGCCCTCTCAGGGGAACCATCACGGAGCCAGACCCCCTAAATTACCCACAAGGGGAGCAGCGATTGTATGGAGGTCTTTGAGTGTATCAGTGCACACACGTGCGGCCGTAACGCTAACAGATACGAGGCTGAGATGCAGATGCGCTGAAGCTTTCACGATTCGGCAGCTGTCAATTTCCTGTCATTCTCATTTTACCGCCGTCCTTTTATAACCCTGCTATTTTATTTTTAAATAGACTTCTCCGTCTGCGTCCGTTTCCCATCACGCCAGAGTCGGGCTTATGGAATGAAAGTCGACAAATTCCACAAATTGGCGGCTTGAACTTTTAACTTCTGCCTTTATTTGCTGTTGAAAGGCACGCTCCATGTTAGTGCTCCTGTTTGAAAGACCTTAAGTTGTCTTGCCAGAGGCAAAAATCGCGCCATCAAAGAAGCAGCCCGTAATCCCTTTTGTGTGGCGGCTTTCAGGCTCGGAGAGCGCACAGAGGCGCGCTTTAGTAGCGAGCGCGGCCCGAAAGAGTTCGCGCAAACGAGTTAGCTGCTTACGGGGGCGATAAGGAGCTAGCGTTTCTCATCGCGTGCTGGAGATGGCGATGCGGATAACCGCGCACGAGATAACGAAGCAAAACGCGACACTATAGATCGTGCGGCAAATGTGGAATTCTCCAGGATCACTTTGGTGGCGTTTAGCGTCGCAGGAGCTGCCGGGAGAACTACCACGGAACTGTCCCCGCGTCACTCACGCAAGAGTGGCAGGGCTTTTAATGAGATGCAGCTGGCAGGCTGCACCGAGGAAGGCCAACCCGAGCGACACAGCGCCCAGCTGACACGTTTATGTTTCCACTATTAAACCCAGTGGCAGCTTTACAGATCCCTTCCATGCATGGCTTCTCAAGCACTGGATGATGGCGATGGGGGAGGGGGAGGGGCGGTAATAACGAACGAACGAACTAAATAAATAAATAAATATACTTGACCATGGCCATGTGAATTATTCATATGTGTGATAAATTGGCCCAGCTGTAATCATTTGGGAGACAATTTCGCTCTCGGAAAAAAAAGAAAACGGAGGGAGCTCGGCGAAAGCGAGTTTTACTGTTATATGTACTTGCCGGACAACCTTGTGTTTACTCGGCGCGGACAGATGTTGGACTGTCAGTCATCCACGCCTGGTGTTTGTACTGTTAACCCTATTGGAAAGAATAATGAATCGACTAGAGATCACGTTCCGTGGAAGTGTTGTATTGCAATAATACGACAAGGGGGGGATAAAAGACTGGAGAATGAAGGGATAAAGAGAAAACAGAGAGGAGTGGATGTATAACCCGGAGCTTTTTTCGAAGGTAAAAAGACAGAGTGAAAAAAAAAAAAAAAAAGAAATACCTGTGTAATAAGAGCAAAATTGAAAGGTACATTTCTATAATATATATATATATATATATATATATATATATATATATATATATATATATATATATATATGCGAATACGTGGAATCACTGTGAAGAATCCACCTCTTTTTATGTGTAAATCAGTCGTATTCCGACGCACAAACATGCCGCCGTCTGAACAAAGCAGCACTGCGGATACAAACAACAAAGTCCCGCAATGTGTAATCCGGCTCATTAATTATCTGACAATTCATTGAAATCGAGGAGGAACGCGACGAGGGGAAGCACAATAAGTTTCCTTTGATATCAATTCAATTATCTCAGTCATAGAAAGCGTTTATTTTCCAACACGTGGCGTCTCTTTTCAGCCCTCAATGACTCCGACGCCTGAACAGGACGAGCTGGTGAAGAGTGGAGAGAGGGTTTTTTTTTTGTGCCTGCAAGCCTCTGACATCAGGAGGAAATTAAAACCATTGCCATTATATCAGTAGAAGCTCCGATGCGAGCAGAACTGCATTGAAGTGGTAAATTCTATACGCTTTGCTGTCTTTTCCCGGCTTTATTTAGATAACAAGTACGCCCCTGCTGTGAGCCTCAACGGCTTCATCTTCATCCTCGGCGGAGCGTACGCCAGAGCCACTACCATCTACGACCCGGACAAGGGCAACATCAAAGCTGGACCCAACATGAACCATTCCAGGCAATTCTGCAGGTCTGCTCGCCTTTCTTTGCCTCTTTATTTTATTATTATTTATTTATTTATTTACACACACACACACACACACACACACACACACACACACACACACACACACACACACACACAAACACACACACACACACACACACACACACACACACACACACACACACACACATATATATATGCAAATGAAAGAGAAATCATACGATAGATAATCGATAGATAGATAGATAGATAGATAGACAGATAGATAGATAGATAGATAGATAGATAGATAGATAGATAGATAGATAGATAGATAGATAGATAGATAGATAGATAGATAGATAGATAGATAGATAGATAGATAGATAGATAGATAGATAGATAGTCATTCAGACAGACAGACAGACAGATAGATAGATAGATAGATAGATAGATAGATAGATAGATAGATAGATAGATAGATAGATAGATAGATAGATAGATAGATAGATAGATAGATAGATAGATAGATAGATAGATAGATAGATAGATAGATAGATAGATAGATAGATAGTCATTCAGACAGACAGACAGACAGGCAGACAGATAGATAGTGAACATTTGAATGCTCTCAAATACTGCAACCTTATCATGTCTGCCGTTATACAGGATTTGAAATAAACATTTCTCTTTCAAAATAAACAAAAAACAAAAAAATGTTCTCCATTTTTTTAGTCACTGTTTCCTCACAGATAAAGCCGATTTTTATAATGACGCGTGGTCATGTTTATAGCTGCGCCGTCTGATGTCTGGTTAAGCCAGGTGCCCGCGGTGCGATTTTAGCCGTGATTTAGTCTCCTTGGAAAAAATGCATGAAATCCTAATAGATCCCTGTAATCCTGTGCTAAAAATCTCTCGGCCTTCATCGTCGGTTTGATGTTCGCCAATTAATGAAATCTGCAATCTTTTTTTTTTTTCTCTTTTCTTTCTTTTTTCGAAACTGTGAGACAATTATAGACACTTTTTCCCGCAGTGTGATTTCTCCTAAATCACCTCAGGGATAAAAAGGGGAAACGAGTCAGGAGGACACAAGCAAGAAGAGAAACTTATTAACTGACGGAGGGGAAAAAAAGGGAGCGTTTGCTTTTTATTATCGAGACAATGAACGTAGAATTGTTTTTGTTTGTGCGATGTCATGGAGTTTTTGACGATCATCACTGGTGTATTCACATTCATTACTCAGGTAAAAGTGTAGATATTAGAGTTTTAAAAGACTTCTGTAGAAGGTCAAATATCAACTTCGAGCGTTTTTACTGAAGTAAAAGTGCATCAAAAACCACTTCAAGTGTAAAAGTAAAAGTAATATAAGGGGAAAAATGGCATTTTATTATTATTTTTTTATTAGGCCGGGCCAATCGCTAATTTATTCAAATGTCTCTCTGCCGAACTCGGTACTGTAGCTTACTTTTGAGGAGGATGAAGAGAAAGATCCCGTTGAGCCAGTAGTGGAGAAATAATCACTTTTAAGAGATAATCTTTTACGACCCCAACACTGGTTTTGTCCTTACTCTAGTGTGACGCGTGATTCGTGTACAGGTGGATCTCGTATAAACCAATAGCGTGTCGGAATGGTATATATTTATATCTTATCCAAACACAATCACATTCACTCTGTCCGGATGGAGTGATTTATCTGCATAGGGGTGTTTTTTTTTGTCGACTGAAAAATAATTATAATAATTCATTCATTCATTCATTCATCTTCTACCGCTTTATCTGATCTTCCCTCGGGTCACGGGGAGCCTGTGCCTATCTCAGGCGTCTATGGGCATTAAGGCAGGATACACCCTGGATGGAATGCCAACCCATCGCAGGGCACACACACACACACATTCATTCATACACTAGGGACAATTTTCCAAGGTGCCAATCAACCTACCGTGCATGTTTTTGGACCGGAGGAAACCGGAGAACGCGGAGAAAAACCTCCTGAGGCACGGGGAGAACATGCAAACTCCACACACACACACACACACGTGGCCGAGACGAGAATCGAACCCAGACCCTGGCGGTGTGAGGCGAACGTGCTAACCACTAAGCCACCGTGCCCCCCTAATTATAATAATAATTATAAATATTATAATATAAATAATATTATAATATTTTCTCCAGTAAAGTATAAATACCCCCAATTTTTTTTATTTAAGTAAGTATTTATACTTGGTTACTTAACATGTCGAAATGACGACTGCAATCCGACAGCGTGACGAGCGACAATAAAGCATCATCTACTAATCATCATCATCATCATCATTTTTAACCCTGTAATATGGATGATATATATTGTTGTTTGTTTCAGCGCCGTGGTCCTGGACGGGAAAATCTACACCACAGGCGGCATCGTGAGCAGCGAGGGACCGGCCCTCGGCAACATGGAGACGTTCGACCCCTGCACTAACACGTGGACTCTCCTGCAGAATCTACCCTGCCCGCTCTTCAGACACGGCTGCGTGGTGATCAAGAAGTACATCCAGAGCGGCTGACGAGCGCGGGCGCGCGCACACACTCGCATACACACCCAAACACACGGCAAACACTCCTCAATACACTGCAGGGATCCAAGTCCAAGCACTACTCCCCGAACTCCAGCGCCTCTCCTGGGTGGGATCGAGCAGAGCGCCACCTCTCGACCAGTGCGCAGTCCGGAGGGGACGTGTAGAGTAGAGAATCCTCCTTCACGCCTCTCGTGCCATACGAGTAACAAACAAGCATTTTGATAACCAACAAGGAAAAATTCTTTCTCTGATTGATTTGTTTTTGTTTGTTTTGTTTTGGTTTATAGATTACATTTTGTTTTTGTTTTCACCCGACAAATTAATGTCAATAACAGGCCGTGTTTTTTTGTTTTTTGTTTTAATAAGTGAATCAATCTGAATTCCTGATTCATCAATGTTTCTGCTATCAAGAGTTACTCCATCGAATCAGAGGAATACTTTTGACTTGAGGGTACTTCAGTGAAGCCTGAATCTTCACAAGACAGCGTCACGGGTATAAAGTCCAACAACACGACCGAATGAACAATGATTTGTTTTTGTTTTTCTTTATTTTTCTTCCCCTCCCGCCTCCCAAACACAGCCAAAGCACAATCTACTTCTGATTTTGAGGACAACGATGTACATTTTGTTCCTAAGTGAAATCCAGCTGAAACTGTGGATGGAGGAAGGTTTTTTTTTTGGGGGGAAGGGGGGAGCAGGGGGGTGGAGGGTCCTGTATCATAGGGAAGGAAATATGTATATTTTAAAACTTAAGGTAATTCTGTATAAATGTTTTAAGAAACTTCGATAGGTTGAACAACAAAAAAAAATAATGACTGTAAATATGTACCCAAAAAAGGACCATTTACATGTTATTAATGATGAAACATAAAACAGATAAAAAAAAAAACAAGAACAAGTGTCCTGTTTTTATATTCCAAACAAATCCCTTCTTACGTACATCTTCATACCAGTTCTAGTGTTTTAGTCAGATATTTTTTGTTTATGATTATGAGTTTAGTATAAATGTAGTCGCTTAACAAACGTTTCCTGCAGGCAAAAGTATTTTGGACTTTTCCAGCCAGATGTGATAGATTAGTGGTTATGTCTCTGTGCTGCGAGAATACTGTAACTATATGTCACGGGGAGCCTGTGTCTATCTCAGGCGTCTATGGGCAAAAGGACCACCCTTGGAATTAAGGCCAACCTATGCAGGACACACACACACATTCACACACACATTCATTCATAGGGACAATTTTTCCAAGGTGCCAATCAACCTACAGTGCATGTTTTTGGACCGGGAGGAAACCTGGAGAAAAAAAAACCCTGAACGGGGAGAACATACAAAACACACATGGCTGAGACGGGAACGGGAAGAACAAGTGCTAACCACTAAACCACTGTGCCCTTTTATATACATTACAGCATAGTGATACTCAAGGGTAGCAGTTTGGTGATACCGGGGCTCAAACCTTCGACCTTCAGATCAGTAACCAAGTGCCTTAAACACCGAATCAAAAGGTTCAAGCCTAAATTTTGCCGTCTGTCACTGTAACATTGCTGCTCGTGCACTGTGACCTCAGGTTGCTATAAGAGTTTTTTTTTTTATTATTATTATTCCCTAAAAATTGAACACAAAATTGGAGGCACATTGTTGTTATGGGCTATTTTTAGAATCAGTTTTTGTTGTACACAAACTCCACAAACGTATGGATTGGAGTAGATCTTGCATGGCCTGCTATGGAGCTCTTATCTCAACCTTACTGAACACTTTTGGGATGAATTTTCACAGGGTTGTCCAAATAGATGTCACCACATACATAGGATTGACTTTTATTTTAATAAAAAGCAAAAACAAAAACATAACACACATTATGTACACAAGTCCAAATGAAGCTAGTGCATTACTTGAACTTGTACTACTTGGTTCTCAATGCATGTCTTATATATATATATATATATATATATATATATATATATATATATATTATGTAGAACCATATTTGTGGTAAGATCTTTTTTGGACAACCGTGTAGAACACTGCAGCAGCCTTTTTACCTCACCTACATCACCACCTGACTTGTAGCTGAAAGAGCAAAAAATCCCACAATCACGCTCCAAAATCTAGTGAAACATCTTCCTAGAAGAGTAGTGGGTGTGTTTGGTGTGTGTGTGTGTGGGTGTGTGTTTTATATCAGCATACTCCCCTGGACTGCAATGTTCAAAAAAGCAGTTGTGAATCTCAGTCATGCGTCCACTAAACCTCATTTTAATCATTTCTTGAAAACATGAAAAAAGCAAGTAAAAAAAAAATCAAATAAAGAGTCACCAAATTGTACAATTTGCACCTTTTATTCAAGTATAATCACAGCAGTTTGATAAATTACAGTAAATGTGTTCATTTCAACAGGACTTTCACTAGAAGAACGCTTGGTTGGACATTAACCAGGCTTCAGATGAGTTTTTACCAATTTGAGAAAACGGGGCAAAGACCCCGGCAATAGCAGAAATACAAATCCCCCCCCCCCCCCCCCCCCAAAAAAAAAAAAACAAAAATCAATCAAAATAAACATCAGACTACATATTAAAGGCAATTATTATAATCACTGAAAGAGGTTTATTAAAAAAAAAAAATCTTGGGGGGGGAAAAAAAAATTATAAAAAGAAATTCCTCAACTACCCTCCTGAACACAACAACAATGTGGATGTTTAGCCAACATATGTGAAAGGAAATGATTTAAGCACATGGTCTGTCTGTCGTTCTTCAGGAGATGATCCGGGATGGGAACGGGATAAACACTAACGCATGTTTAAGGCTCCGGTCTGGTGTTAGTTTAATAGTCAGGCAGTTTTATAGTAGGCCAGTTTTTGGTCTAGCAACAGCACAGCTTTTTAAACAAACATGCAACTAGACTACATTAAACCAAAGCGTTAAAAATGGAGCTAACGTGAAAGTGACGCTCGGCATTAGTTTTATCAAAAGCACCATTTCTGACCGATGCTTTAAAATCCCAGGACAGCGTTCACAGACTGATGGGGAGGAAAGTGCCATGTGTTTATGTTGGGTTCGAGTGTGTGATATCTAAATGCAGGCCTTCACTTTTTTATATCTGTATTATGTCTACATGACATCAGAGAATCCCTTTTAAAAGAAATATGTTAATCATGTTTCCCAATTTGATCTTATTTAGAGAATTCACATATCTATCTATCTATATATATATATATATATATATATATATATATATATATATATATATTATTATTTTTTATTTTATTTATTTTTTTGGGGGGGCAGGAAACACGCTTTAGGAACAGACCACAGACCAGTAAACACTATAAATACTTATTAAAAAAAAAAAAAAGCCTAATAATATACTGGCGAATAAATGAGCTATTAGAAACATTTCATGAGTTGAACCCGGGTCAAATTTTGCAATTCGTCTAATTGTTATAGAATTTGCGAGACAGATTAAAATGTGAAGACCTAGTGGTCAATATCACAGTAGTACCTACAGAATTCCACAGAACAAGCAGATCATGTGCAGGAGACACGGGGCATTAAACACTCATTACAATAGCTGTATGACAGTCCCTTTACCAGAAACGCCTTTTTATATTAAAAAAAAAAAAAAAAAAAAAAAAAAAAAAAAAGCACCACCACCACCATCATAATGGAATAAATAGATGATGAATGTAGCAGAGACCTGAGACCTGTAAACCTTTCCACACGCGCAAACCCTGCTACAAAAATGTGCTACATCATGACATGGCTCCAACTTCAAAAAAAAAAATAAAAAACTGTAACAAATTTCCAATTTGTCCCCTTTTAACTCAATGATGAACAAACATCTGGATAGAGACAAGAACACCAATACTCAAGTTAATAAATAAACAAGAACAGAAGAGATAAATAGCGAAATGCATTTAGGCAAGACACAAAGAAAAGTGTAGTGACTGCCATCACCAAGGTCCATGTCCAGGAGATGGAAAAAAAGAAAATAAAAAATACCTATAACAAAATCTTACTGAAGTTTATGTGCTGTTTTTGTGTTGGCTCAACTGTGGGGGGAGAGAGAGAGAGAGAGAGAGAGAGAGAGAGAGAGAGAGAGAGAGAGAGAGAGAGAGAGAGAGAGAGAGAGAGAGAGAGAGAAGAAAAGAAGAAGCAAAAAGGTGGATTACTGCATCCGCCACAGGACTTGTTGCTCAGTACCTGGGCTTTCAAATGGTAAGGTGCAGAGATGTTACAGAAGTTGACAAATACTGTACTCTTCGATAAACATGTTGTCTTAAATCATTTTTAACTGAGGTAGCCAGGGTTTCTCCATCTCGCTGCAGTAGTCCAGAGCTAATATCTCTTTTTGCATGTTTGTAAATGGTGTGTAAGCTTTACAGAAACTTGAGATGAGTTAAGCAATGTATTTTCTGCAAACTGAAGAAAGAAGCAGTTAAATCCTTTCAGAGAAAAAAGGGGCCTTGGCAGTGAAACACACTAAGCCAAAAACCAACAACCTAGCTACTAAAAACAACGAGGAGCTACTAATAGCTCAAATATCTTAATACAAATAAATCAGAGAGCAAAAAAAAAACAAAGTAATGAAAACACCTTTTAAAAAAAAAGAAGAAGAAGAAATTGAACACAACAATAATGCTCCATATACTGAACAAACCACACTGGTTAAAACTGCCTTGTTCATCATTTGTTAATTAATGCAAACATTCTTAGCATTCATATGACTCACACTAAGAACTCAATGAAAAAAAATTGTAAATGATACAAAATATTACAATATAAGGTCATGGCAGAACCAACTGGTATCAGAACAATGATCTAGAGAGGACAAACCATGTGAGTGTGCTGATCAATCCAAAGAAGACGAAACAGAAAACGTGAAAGTGAACATGGATGTCACGAGACATCTTTTACCCCAAAGACAGAAACAGATGTGGCCATGACTATACCAAACTTTACATGCTCATTGGCCAGGAAGAGATTCTGCAAAATGCCTTTTTTTTACCTAGATATGTTATCAGTTATTTCTCACAATGTATTTATATATATATATAAAAAAGGAGGGGGTGTTGGGGGGGGGGGGGGGGTAATTACTGCATCATGGTGTAATGGGAATTCTAGTAAAGTAGAAGTAATAATAGAAGAATTTTAGATATTTGTTTTTAAATACAAAGGTGCTTTAGCTTTTAAATGTAAAAGAATATATACACACCATGAGCACCAGGTAGAAAACAATCACAATTTTGTGTTAGAAAATGTTTTTCCCCCCTTCAGAGCAGAAATACCACTGCAATTTTTATTTAAATGTCTACTAATCGAAGGTCACAGGGACACAACGTATTAAGATGTCGATCATAGAAGGAGAATGATGCAATCCATTTCCACAGTCAATAACTAACTGGCATGACCTCATTCATGGGGGAGGGAGGAGGAGTTTACTGCTGCTGGTGAGAATCTGTTCCTGGTTGGTGGAGTGTGTTGTCTCTTCCTGACAAATGAGTCCAAGGTGTTTGAAGTGACATCGCACAATTGTTCTTTCCATTTAATATGTTTTTTTTTTTTTTCCTTTTCTCACATTTTTTTCTTCAAAGAAACTCGAGGAGCAGCAAATGGATAAACAATAGCACCTAATAGCACCAAAAACGCCCGTTAGAAATTGGCATAAATGTTTTTGAAACCTATGAGTCTTGACTTGTGTTTGGTTCTGTAGACTAGTTCTGTCCAGGTACCTGAGACAATAGCACCAAGGTTGCCACTGAAAGTCTTTGCAAGTCTCCGTTAAACGCCTCCTTTACCTTTTAATACCAAACCTGCTCGGCTCGCTGTAGCAGCTTGGTTCTTTAAGTTGGTCTCCTTTTTTTTTCCTTTTATCTTTTGTAACACAGGAGTCTCTTGATTCTGATCACCTTGTGTCTTTACAGGAATGTATTGAAATGCTGCACTTGCCTCTCCATCTCCTGAAAATGTGAGAAGGGGAGCCATGATAAAAGTGATTCAGAAGCTGTATAAAGGTATTATTTTGTACAAATAGAGGTGCAAATTTTAGAATCAAATTTAAACATGAAATAAATATAGAATTACATTCATTAAAATTACATTTACTTTTGAATTACATGTGATGCATAATTTTGTACATGAAAAATATTGTGATGTGATTCACATCACAAAATATAAAATATATATATTAAATATTAATCTTCAGACAAACAGTCCAAAAGCGACCAACTTATTTTGTGCATTGGTTTTCTTTCACATTGACGATTCAGTTCAATAAAATTAACAATAAGCACTGTTCCAGAGCAGATCCAACTGTGGATGCAGCAAAACTTTTTTTTAATAGAACATTTTAAGAACATTAAAAAAATTGTCGTGAAGTGAACACAGGGCAGGCACCTAAAGATTTATTTACACCAAAGATGTACACTTCTCAACACCTTAGAGCAGGGGTGGGCAATTATATTTTCCAAAGGGCCACATGAGAAACTTGAGGTGTGTTCGTGGGCCGAACCAACAATAACGTTGAACGTAACTTATGTTCAATATGAATTTTTTCCTCTTGTAAAGAGTGTTAAATATCATCATGTTCATTAGGCTACCCACTATCCTTAAGAATAAGGATATTCTATTTAAGGAAAAGAAACAACAAAAAAAATGGCTGTATTTTTCCTTCATTTTTAACACTGAGCATACTCCAACAACGTCAGCGTTGCTGTGTGGTTATACATTCTTCTCGTGCGGCAAAGAAGCCGAAGCAGTTCAGCGGGCCGGATTAAAAGGACCAAGGGGCCGGATGTGGCCCCCGGGCCGTAGTTTGCCCACCCCTGCCTTAGAGAGACCAATCTAAATAAAAGTTATTCCTTACTGTTTCCAGTTGTTGCTTTTACAGTACTGAATCCCACACAGCTGTATAAAACGACTCTTTGAAGAGGTCTCAGTTATAGAGATATCCACGTTATGTGCATTTTACCTGGTACTGTATCACAACCCCAATACACAATGCCATTTGTATTTATTTATAGTTTTAATGAAGGATTCATTCCACGTGCTGTTAGTTTGTGCGTATGTCAGAGACCTTAATAGGTCCTCGTGCGACAGCTTGTCCTGTTCTGTCATTATGTAGCATATAAACAGACATGCAGAGAGAATAAAAATAAGATGATTAGCATTGTTCGGGCTTCATGGGTGTTCTCAGTACTGTCATGCCATGATTACATCGGCCATTTCTAAGCTTAAATGATAAGAAATAACAAACTCCAGCAGCACATTGTTGTGCAGTCCTATTTCAAAACTAACAACTTGTCAGAAAATGAAAGAAATGAAAATGAGTTCATTATGCCTGTGTAGCTGTAAGCAGATGATGAATACACACAGACTGGATGCTGACACACTGAACAGCTGCTGAGTGTTGAAATTAGAGCACTGTGTTGATAGCAGGGAGCTGTGGTTAATCCTCTGGGGAAATTAGGATTGCTGTTCTCAAATACAAAGGTAATGGATGCTGGCCAGCAAAAAGAGAGTGGAGGCACACTTGGGGCCTGGAGGTCAGCAGAGACCTAAGCTCATTTTTGTCCTCTCCTCAGGTACCCTTTTTGGAGTCCACTACATACTTCTAGTTATTCATAACAAAATAGCTTTCTGTCCTAATTCAGAGAAAGTCTGACTATTGGTGGGGAAAAATTATATTTTTCTTCACTCTGCATTTTAGTTGTCATGCCAACCACTGCAGAACATTTAATAGCAAATGTACATGTAGCTACAGGACTTCCAGCTACTGGAAGATTAAAATGCACAACTTCTATTCTTTTTTTTTTTATATTAGAGGGCCACTCACCTCGATTAGGCAGGTCTTGTCGTAATCCCTGCGGTACTGGTAAATACACTGGCTGAGCACCGAGTAAAGTCTTTCCAGTTGATCCACACTGTAGCCCTTACTCTTCATCACAACCTGATCTAGCAGGGCCTGCAAACACAAGACAAGATACACACCAAAGTTGTTACATACATAGGGATATGGATATATACATTTATACATATCTACACAACACACACACACACACACACACACACACACACACACACACACACACACACACACACACATATATATTCCCATGAACAACTGGCTTCCATCTGGTGATTTCATTCTTTTCATACCCTTTAAAACAGGAAATCAAAGTGATTTGTTGAAGTACTCGACAGTAGTACAGCAACCTAACTAAATATGGAAAGTAGTGGTAAATGGTAAATGAGATCATTTTCTTTAATCTTACATTGATTGAAGAAATGCAAGGCCATTTTTGAACAGTAACAAATTTCCTCCTTTGTGGTAGTTTAAAAATAAATAAATAAATAAAACTCGAACGAGCTTTAAAGAAAGGAAAATAAAAGGGGTTAGGCAGGTAAAGCCCACGTATAAAGCCTGTGCCACCTGAAACCCTACCATCAGAGAGTCAGGACAGGGGGTCAGCAGCCTTTCCGAAGCAATTAAGATCACAGTGACAGCTAATTAAGGCAAATTATAATTACCTTTTGCTTCATACAGTTACAGCACACTGGTGTTTACATTTCTCCCCGACTTTAATTAAACCCCTCCAGTCCCTGTGATGCCCTATCAATTGACACATTCATCATGGTGACTTTGTGGACAATCAGCAACTCGTCAAAATGCATACAGATGAGTTATTCGGTTTTGCTCTGGAAGCCTGGGGTCAGCATTTAATAGCATAATCCAAAAAGAACAGAGACCATGCAGTGATGTGGAAAAAGATAATGGTAAAGAAGGAGCTTCCCTGCAAGAATATTAGCTTGGTCTCAGGCCTGTAAATTAAATGAATCACTTATGCGAAATGTTTGAAATAATACCTACAGCAATTACATTAAATCTACATTTTGTCTTATTTTTGTTTTGTTCAAATATAAAAAAAAAAAAAATTGAGCTACACCAAAGCATTATTGCCCCCCCTCCATCCTTCCGGAACATCCTCAGGGTCATATATTGGATTTGGAACGAAACACTATTGTACTAGTAATAGTTTCTCAGTAGAAGTTTTTTGCACCTTCGGTGGTTTGGGAAGGACCTGCATTCTCTCTTAATGTGTATTGACTTGGCACTTGCATCTGTGTCATTAATACTCATGCACTCAGAGGAAAATGAAGCTGCACAACCCAACACTATGAAATGTCAGTAACGTTTATACGTCAGAGAAGGAAGAATTCCAACATCCAACATTTCACATTCAGCTGCGCTCTTGTTAAAAAGACAAGAAGTGAAAAAGCACCACCTTCTTTTTGAAAACACAGCATTCAAAAAAATAAAACACTAACGTTAACTGTATTTATATTTTTAAAAAATATCTATATATCTCAGCTATACAACATCTGTTGAAGCGCTCATCAACTCTGAACCCTTTGAGGGTTATCATCTTCTCCTCCTTAGTAATAACCTGGCCAGTCCAGCAGTGATGCCTTTATAAAAAATAACAATAAATCACCCTATACAAGCGCCTGGGTCTTTTAAATAACACAACTGTACAAACATTATATGGACAAAGGTTTGTGGAGGCCTTGAGTATAGTCATTGTTCCGAATGATTCCAAAGGAATTTAACTGGGTTGAGGTCAGAGCTCTATATCAGCCTACTCGAGATCTTTTCCTTCAGTCTGTGTAAACCATGTGTTCTTGGAGCAGCCATTATGTACAGGGGCATTGTCATGCTGGATGTGGATCTCGTAGTTCAACTCTGCTGCATCCAAAGGCACCTTCTGTGCTATATCCTATGTTCTACACCACACCACACCACACAACCTGGAAAATGTACGTGCCGCAGTACGTTTGTCCATATAGTGTATCTCACCCATACATGCACACTGAATTAAGCAGCCCCAGCCCCCTTCACTTGTAACCAATAAGTAATTCAACCAAAGTGTAAGAAAGGATGGTGCCTGCTGTACAGTCTACCTGAAGTGTTTTTTTTTTTTTTTGGAAAGGGATTTTTAATTTGAATCTCCAGATCGGCAGGAGATTAAATGCATTAATGAATAAATTAGCATTTGGGGGTTTTAAAAGGCAAAGCAGAAAAAACAATGAGGTAATGCAACAGACTGCACAAGTTTCAAACAAAGAGATTTAAATGTGGAGCATCTAGTATACAAGTTTAAAATCAGGCTTTAATTTTGTATAGAAATGATTTTGTATAGAACTTTATACCTTCAAATTTACAATCCTCTTTTCTTTTAAGATACCAGCTCAAATGACTTACTTAGGTAATGAAATATTACATGGATAAAGTAATTTAAACTCAGAAGCACTAATCTAACAAGAAGGGACACGGTGGTTTAGTGGTTAGCACGCTCGCCTCACACCGCCAGGGTCTAGGTTCGATTCCCGTCTCGGCCATGTGTATGTAGAGTTTGCATGTGCCTCAGGGGTTTTTTCTCCAGGTTCTCCGGTTTCCTCCCGGTCCAAAAACATGCACGGATGGTTGATTGGCACCTTGGAAAATTGTCCCTAGTGTATGAATGTGTTTGTAAATGTGTGTGTGTGTGCCCTGCGATGGGTTGGCATTCCATCCAGGGTGTATCCTGCCTTAATGCCCATAGACGCCTGAGATAGACACAGACACCCCGTGACCCAAGGGAAGATTGGATATAGCGGTAGAAGATGAATGAATGAATGAATCTAACAAGAACCATGACAGGAGTGAAATGTGCTTAAACAGTCAGTGACGTATTGGTTAGAATAGCTACATGTTACAGATCATTTTAAAGAGTTGAATTATATATAATGATAATGAATGATAATGAATTATCAGAATTATTAGTTCCTTTATAAAAGTAATAGTGGGAAATTTAGGGAGTGCATCGTTTTAGGATACTGAATATGATTGGTGTGTTTGAGGAGGGAAATCAAATAGAACTACAATCCTACAAGATATGAAATGTTCATTTACTGCATATTTTTAGGACTGCGATATGGCACGGGATGCTTGTTAAGGGCAGTTAAGAACTAGGCATATACCAGTGTTTGTTTCCCAAATAGTTGTTTTCTGAAAGTTTATTATACTCTTTTGCAAGGTTGCGATGGATTTTAACAAGGAACATCACACATAGGACTCCTGCCAAACTTTCAACAAATTCAAAAGGATTGGAAGTGTTGCAGACCAACTGAGAAGTAGACATCTAAGAACATGCACTCATTAAGGTACAAGTGACGTGATTCTGGCACACGCAGTCTACAGTAAATGCAGAGTAAACTTCCCATAAATCCATGCCACATGAAGACTTGCCAACCAGTTGCGATTTCTTGATTCATTATTGTTCCGTACTGTCCAGTGTCTATTGTTCTGTCCAGTGAAAAAGTACATTTTAGGCTAAGAGCCTGTGCCTGTGGGATTGTGATATTAAATCCCAGAGGTAAAAGACAGCAGTTTATGGGAATGAGCCAGCAGCCGGATTAGTGCTTGCACCAATAACCAACCAACTGCTACACACACACACACACACACACACACACTTTACAACACAACATTCAATAAAAAAATGATTCTCAAGTCAAGGAAAAAAAAAAACTTGCCACTTCATTATAATAAAGAGAGAAAACCTGACAGGAAAGAATTGAAACAGGTGAATATGTTTTTTGCCAATAGCGTAGTGTTTTTTAAAGATTATTTGGTCCTTAATTCCAAAATCATTTATGTAAAATAAACTAAAACACTGTCTCGAGCAGGATACAGAGTGCAGAACTACAGTCTGCGTGTCAACAAGCGATGCACTCATGTAGAATCGATGGCTAAAAAGACAGCCCTCAATGGAGCATTTCCATCGTCACAGGATTAAATACAGTATGGGGAAGGTGTAATATCAGCAGTGCGGTGCAGTGCATAACTGCTTACGCAAAGTCATCAGTAGATTCTTAAGAGATTCCGTAATAAATATAACATTAGCAGATAACTATCAGCACAATGTATTTATCGGAGGTCTAATTCCTGACCTGGATGACCTTCTTTCTACTTATTCCAAAAGAAACATGCAGGTAATTATCATTACCATTTATAGTACATCATTTATAAAGTGTTGCAACTAATAAAAAGCCTGTACAAAATTAGAGACAAACTACAACAAACTGAAAATGTTAATATTTTTTGAAGTTGTCTGTAATAAAATACTCAACACATTAAATACATAATTGACAACAATTAGCTCAAACACACGGTCAATGATTTTTATTCCATAATGATACAGAAAGTCTGCAGATCTGGTAAGAATATCATCAATTAAATGTGATTGGCATTGTTGTAATATAATATGTAGAGATGATTAATCATTATCTTACACCAGTCCGATACTTTTTAAAACCAGTAGTAAAGCTTTACCTTTTTTTTTTATTCCCTAGATTCTCGTAATTGGGCGAAAAAAGAAAAACCAAGGGCAAAGGAATATAAATGTTTAATATCCTGATGATGCATGAGCATGACACGACATCTACAATTAGCACCTGGTTAAGTGTATATACATTTAGAAACATTAAAGAATGCAAACATATTTCAAGAGGAAATTAGGTCTCTATTCATCAAACACAGCTATTTTCTATTTATGTTCTTAATAATGATTTTTTTGACATACTATAATACTACATTTTAATGACCAGCACTTCTACGTTTTTGATACAGACCTTGAGCTCCTTTTTTCTGCCAAGACCGCCAAAAACCAGTAATCAATTCAATAACAACATGTTTACTGCATTCCCCACAGCCTTCTCAGCAACACGACGATGCAATAGTGAACTACTTACAGCATCGAGAACTTGGATATAATAAAAATAATCACAGCACTGTGATCACAGTCTTCTGACACATCCAAGGTCTTCCTGAATGGCAGAAATGTTACTAGTAATGACTGTATATAGTTTATAAATATAAATGAAATGCAAGGTAATCGCTCGTGCCTTCCATCTTTAATATGTACCAGGCAGTTTGCCAAGCCAACCAGTAGGAGATTCTGTTTAAACGGCAGTTCTCATCCCACTTCAACGGAAATTCAATTTGTTCCATAAGCCATGAATGAAAAAGCAATTATTCACACACCCCGTCACGTCACGATCTGTTTCGTAAAGATATCCCACCCCCGCCTTTTAATAAATAAATAAACAAACAAGCCAACTCCTCAGCAGTGCCAAAGACCTCAGCTCTTGTAGCTCATTGGGCAAAAGGTGTATGAAGCAATGCTGAGGACCATCAATCAGTGCAAGAAGCAGTGGTCTTGATGGAAATCCTCAGAGTGGTTGTGCAGGGAAATAAGAATTCTGAAGAGCAATAATGTGGTGTGTGTGTATATGTATATATATGTGTGTGTGTGTGTGTGTGTGTATAGATATATATATATACACACATATACACACACACACACATATACATATACACACACACACACACACACACACACACACACACACACACATATACACACACCACACACGAGACAGCTTTTGCCTCTATCTGCAATCCATGAACTATCGTATGCATTACTGAGTGGAAAGCAATGATTAAAAAAATAGAATTGCGTACTGCAAGATTTAAACGACACAATAAAAAAAGTGGAAAGTGCTTGTGAGCAGAGACGATAATAACGTGAGGAAATGATGACACTGTCTGTGCTGATGAGTGTTTCTGCTAACATTACCTGAATGATTGCTGTAATGATGGCTGATTTCACCATCTCAGAAATTAGCATACTTTAACATGGCTTCTATGCAACCTGAAGAGGTTCAAACTACCGAATACATGCATCTGTAGCTCAATATATTTGACGAGACCATTACAAGGGAGCCTGATGTGGCAGCACTGAAGAATAACAGAAATGGCTAATAACAGCAAAACTGCACCTACCATTCCCATTAAAGATTTAATGGACAGTATTCATACTCTAACCATAAAATTAGAATAGATAGAGATTCAACAAATCTACCCCTCATGACATGTTTAATAAATTCAATACAGTTGTCAGGAGAATGACCACATAGTGAATCAACCGAACTGGGATCAGTTGCTTCTTTTGCTAATCTATTAGAAACACCTCATAAACTGAAGTTCAATTGTGCGGCAAGATAAGTTGCATGAAAAATAATGCCGGTAAACACTGTACACAATTAAGCTTAAATGTTAGGGTTGGGTGAACTTTTTCAGTAATAATTACAGTTCTAATTATAATTATGGTACACGAATATTCAACGCAAACGTATTATCAGGATTTAAAACATACTATTGCAAGTTCCATGAAAGATGAAATTAGTTTGGTTCATGTATAAATGTAGCAACATATTTCAATATATCTATATATATATATATATATATATATATATATATATATATATATATATATATATATATATATATATATATATACATACATACATATACACACACATACACACACACACACACACACACACACACACACACACACACACACACACACACACACACACACACACACATATCATATATATATATATATATATATTTTTTTTTTATTATTATTATATATTATTACCTTGAGTCGCTGATGGTCTATGATTAAAGCAGGTGGAGGCGGGGGCTGTGGGGGTTCCTCAGGCCTCTCTGCTAGAACTTCCCTCTGCTGTTCTGATTGGCTTCCACTACATGTTGTATCATCAGAGGCACCTGCAATAAGGTATCATTTTACACCAACATTCACAAAGATCCTAAAGCACCATTTAACCTGCATTGCCAAGGATAAAAGTTGAACAAGTACATGAGGATTTGCGATAATGGTGCAACCCTGACCAGATGAAGCTCCAGCAATGTGGAAGCTCCAACAATGTGAAAGCTGACAACAGAAACCAGTAATTAAAAGTTGACAGTCTTTGTGCTGACTGTTAAAGAATGAACTACAAGCTAAATAAACACTGTATTTTGTACTGTTAAGCAATTTTTTGTCATCAGGTATATCTAAGGTGACTTTACGAACACCCCCCCCTTTTCTTTATTCTCAAACTACATAGTCCTAATACCCACATAACACAAAGTATTATAAGTAAAGCATTCACTACAGTATTTCCCTATGGCACAATAACAGATTGAATGATGCAAATAAACAGAAGGCGTTAACTCGCCGTGTTATTGAATATACATTTTTTCTCTCTATACACAATCAATAATTTGTGCAGTCACTTTTTTTTTACAATCAAATAATGAGAAGTAAAAGAAATAGGTTTTATATACTTTATACATTTCGGGACAATACCTTCTTTTTCAGGAACTCCATCACTAGCTGCTCCATCTGCTGCTGGTGTGCAATCATTTGCCTTGCAGTCTACAACCTCCAATCCAGCCCCTTCCCCTTCCTGGAAAAAAGCCTTGACCTCCTTTTTACTACTCCCCGATTCCTTTTCAATGGCTTCGCTGTCTATACTGTCCATTGACTCGTCTCCGTTTATGCACTCTTGTGGCTCAGAAAGCGCCGTTGTCGTCTCTTTCTCCTCTCCAGAACAAGGGCTCTTAAAGGTAGCAGTACTGGCCTTTTCTTGGCCTAGAGGATCTTCAGTTGCGGTGGCTTCACTCGAGTTCTCCTCCTCAGTGCTCAGAGCATACCCGTTAGGTTGGGGAAGGGGTTTATCGGTTGGGGGTTCCATGGTGTCAGACGAGGACTCGTCGTGAGCCGGACTGGCATTCCCCTGGCCAGCAATGGTTGAGTCATCAGCTTCTTCCTCTTCCTCAGGCTCATCATCATCTTCTATCTCTTCCTTCTTGTTGATCTTCTTCTTCCTGATAATGCCCCGCTCCCAAACTGACCGACGCCGAGGTCTGCGCTTTATGCTTCCTGTGGACCAGAAGAGTTTCAGTTATAAACCCTGACAGCATGCTTGATTTGCTCTTAAAATCAAAATCCAATTCTAAACACCTCTCCTATTTATCCCTTTAAGTACCTGTGTAAAACAAACTTGAAAGCGCATCAGTAAATCAGTCCTGTTCAGACATGGCATAAAAATAGCAAACCACCAGACTTTTTTGCCCTTCGAGACGACTTACAGCATTAGTCCAGTATCAATTTCCAAAATGGGATTTAGGGGAGAAAAGTCAGTCAGCACTCAAATGCTTGTTATCTATGTTCCAAAACACCAGGGAGAAAAATGAACGACCGAGATGCTTGAACCAGGTGGTACCTGTCTGCTATGTAATTGGTCAGAGGAGATGCTGGTGGAAACGTACTGCTTACCATACAGGCAGCAGTTTCGACTTCGAACTGAAAACAATGGAAGACAAGTCCAGATGTACACCATAAATCAGAATCCAAAAAGACTTTGCTAATTGGTCTCGTCTCGCTACCAGCGTTTTCTAGTGGGCTTCGGGTGAGTGTGACTGCACTCCAAATAACGGCGTATCCCTCGTTATAGTCTACATTATATAGCTCCACTCATAACTGTTTGCATTTGTTCATTCTGAGAGGTTGAATGTGGAGCACTTAATTTTCCCATCAGATGTAATCAAAGCGATCTGAACGGAAAAGTGAAGTTGGAGGCAAAAAAAAAGATAGTGGAAGAGAGCGATAACAGGCTGCTTGGAAGATGTGAATGCTAACAGATGTCAATAATGTGCGAAAACAGAGTGAGAAGTGAGAAATTTATTTGCACCATCTGCAAAACCATAGCTGCGTGTGCAAAAGCGGCGGCAACGGAGCGGCATTGTTAACATACTGGAGAATTAAATGCAGCATCTGCTAGATGGCATGTCAGCGAAGAAACATGCCTATCTGTATGGTTTCCTAATAGTAGAACACTAAAAGGTGCACAGAGGTGATAACTCCTGATAAAACTTTGTCATCACCTTGATTGTTGTCCTGAGCTGCGTCTCGGACCAAAAACTATGACCTTACTGGTCAACGTAATATTTACTAAACTCCAGTAAATTGTTATGCAGAGCAGACTGTTCTCTAGGTTTAAGTTTTATTAGGTAATATCTACATTTAATGTGATTCGGAGAAAAAAAAAAAATTTTAAATCTTAAAAAGGTTTCTCAGAGCAGGTAGTGTTTGTTTCCAAGAACATACACACAACTGCATCTTACATATCCATACACAGAGGTCATATCAATTAACTTTAACAAAATGAGACACTCTGTACACTTCAAGAAATGGCTACGCTCCTGTAATTCTTCCAGCTAAAAATCAACTTAGGTTTACATTGAAAGATCTTTCCCATTTCATTTTGATCTGGAAGGCGTCCTCTCAAAAACGGGACGATTTCCATAAACAAGGACACTAAACCTTCTCTTACAAAGGGCAGTCGTTTTAGGGCCGCAACATGCTTTGAATTGCTTCAGAGTGCACCAATCTGTCTCCTTAGAAAGTGGGCAAGAACTCTATTAATGATTCATGCAGCCAATACCAATATGTGCACAACATCAGCATTTGTAGTCCATCCACTGATGCAAGCATAATCATCTCATACGTAAATGCCTGATAAATGAGCATGAATGGAGATAGACTTCAAATGAAGCGGAACTGGGAAGACTCAACTAAAGCTAAACCATGAGAATGTGCGGGGCCGGGAGGCACAGCAATTAAATGGGAGGCTATTTGCTTCTTTGTTACGAGTTGGGTGACCACACGTACATAATCTGACGTGACATTTGAGCGACTTGGCCACAATGAAGGCAACTGGCTTCAAAGAACACACTCCACCGAATCATTCACTAATAAGGTGCAATTAATACTACAAAAGCGGAGCCATTTTGTGTGTATTCAGTCAGAAGAATTGGCTTGCTGAAGTGCAAGGCGGTAAAACAACTGGAAAATGATAGACCGAGGGAAATCTTTGGGGGAAATACTCCTCTTTAGGCTACCAATCAATGCCACATAATAGCAGTGTTAATCATAGGTGTGCAAAAGTCAAAGATAACAGAACACGCAGTGCACTGAGGTAAGACTAAAAGGCAGTTCGTGCACTGCTTTGAATGTATTAAGGGAGAATATAAACAGACCAGAAGGTCGCAGGTTAAAATCGCAGCACCAACACCACTAGTGGGGCCTTGAGGAAGCCCTCAACCAATCAGTCTCCCCAGCTATTGCGTTCCTAATGCCGGCCCCAAGCCTGTATAAATGGGGAGGGCGTTAGGAAGGGCATCCATCGTAAAACATGTGCCAAACCAAATATGCGGATCATCCGCTGCGGTGACCCCTAACGGGAGCAGCCGTACGAGATGATGGTGGTGATGAAATGTTGCAACTGGGAATGCGTGTAATGAGCATATCGACTTAATGAAATTTTCAGCGGAAAGTAAAACCGAGGTTTACATTTCATATCAATGCTGGTACATGGTAAAACAGAATGTGAGGTACGGTTTCTTCATTATTAAATGCAGCACAAACAAAGGCATCATATTAATTTAACATAATCGTGCAATGCATTATGCTTCACTACATAATATAACCAAGGCAATGCAGCAAGAATAAAAGTACAAGAAGCTTCATCAAATAGGTGCTGCTTGCTTTACAAACACTGTTAAAAGAAAAAATCTTTTATTATCAGTAACATTTTATTACAATTAATTATTATTAATTATATTTTTAATATATAAGTATATAATATATTACACAGCCAGCCTGTAACAGTTTGCCCTCAGACCCATCAATAAGGCACTGGACTGAACTACACAAATTCATTGCTATATTTGGTCTTTGTTTGTGGAGGAATTGTTGTTTTTAATTTTTTTTTCCATTTCACTGTGTACTGTTTATGGCTGAAATAGCAATAAAAGCTATTTGAAACGTGACTTGAGAAACATGCTTTTAACAATGAGTGCTTTTGTATTTTTTTTTGCATTTAAAACTATACATACGTCTTATACATACGGCTCATTGTTGCCACATCAATGACAGAAAGTTGTACAGAGAAAGCGTCAACGTCACTGTAAATGAACAGAAACAGTTTACAATTTGATGTGGAGGCCAGACGGACAGGGGTGTTTTGGTTCTGACCTGCCATCTAGAGGAGGTCATATTTAATCCTCCAAAATGTACATAGGTTTCTGAACAATGTTGCTCACATTGCTGCCTGCAAGTTATGTTTCCTACTCAAACCAGTCTTCTGCTTGATGTCAAATCACATCACACCACCAGAGATTACTTTTCTGTAACATGCTCCTAATGTCCATCAGAACTACCAATGTGTGAAAGTGTAAGAAATGTAAGGAAGTGAAATAAAAAAAAAAAATATCTCTTTCTGACAATCTGTACTTAAAGGTCATTTCCCTGAGGGACAGGGGAAAAAATAGAAAAAAAAGAGAGTCCAAAAGTCTGCATAACATCTGGCAGAGTCATCTGGCACCAAGGTATACTCTTCAAATGTGAGCAGAAGGGTGGGTTGCTATTAAGAAATTAGTTTCTGCAGTAAGACAAAGTGGAACAGATTTGGGATGCTAAGGACCTTAATGCACCTCATGACTTTGTGAAAACAGAATAATCAAAGTTAATGATCAAAATTTTTGTAAATCTTCAATTGTGCCGGTTAAGTGAGCCGGTGTTGTCTGATCTCCGTTACTGGCTGACAGGAAAGGAAACCCAGTGAGCTCCTCTGCTAATGATCATCTGCATTAAGGTTTCATGCTGTGTGTTGTAAAGAGTTTTATAGCCTTCCTGTCACCTTGATCTCTCATCAACATGAGGTTTCCACCTGCAGAACTGGCACTCACTGGATGCTTATTTCCCTGTACAGACTGTTGTCTCTAGACTACATATCGCAGGAGATCAAGGGTGTGAGAAGCCTGTCTAGAATAAACAACCATGCCACAGTTAAAGTCAGCAAGATCATAACGTTGCCGCATTCTGATCGTTCCAGTTAACTGACGCCGCTCTTGACCTGGATATGCATCTTTCTAAGCATTGCACTGTTGCTAATAGGATAAGTGCATGACTGATTAGGGGTACCCACAACCCTTTTAATGCCACCTGTGCTGAATGCTTTTATTGAGCTGATTGTGTTTCGAATGTCTGGTATAGAGGAGTGAGAATCTTCAGAAAGCTCAGGTCAAGTGTGGGGAATAAAGAGAACACAAAAGCAAAGTGATATATATTCATAATAAATAAAATAAATAAATAAATAAATAGAAAGGGACACATGCACACACACAGAGTAATACCATTTGTAAAAGCATGTGTTTTTAAGTAAGTAGGTACGGATGGATGCTATCTTAAATGAATTCCCCTCCGTTTTGAAATGCAACCATTTGAAACAAACAGTATGCATTTTGCTTCTTAAAACTGAAGCTTCATTTATAAAATGTCACCATCCTAAACACAGCAATTAGTCATGTGTGGCTTTGGCAGACTGTACACAAGACAAGTTTCCCCTCTTATACCAGAGGAAATGAAAATATTTGTATGTTTCGTATTTCCATAAACTTGAGCTCCAGGAGGACGTGAAGTGGTTCCATAAGAAGGCCAGAATAAACAAGCTAGCTCATTACTAAGGCATACTTGCAGCCGTCCCCGGGTGTGTTTATATACAGTAGTCAAAAGAATAGATGCCTTAAAAAAAAAACCCAAAAAACAAAAATCAATTTGCACTTAAACTCATACATTTGTTAATGGAACTCTCGTGTACACCATCACTGTTGCTCATTAAAGTGAGTTTTGGTGACACTAAGGGTGAAAGAGAGACAAAAAAAAAAAGAAAAGCTCCAGTCTCTGGTGGCTTTGCTTCCATTACCAGTAAAGCAAGGATGGTTGGGCCTGGTGTTGTGAAAGAAAATGAGTTGTCTCCCACTCTTAAATAATGCATGGTAATTGTTGAGACCACAAGCACAGAAGCTGCAAATAGTCAATGTTAAAATAGTAACGTTTGTGTGCAAGTCCCTGTGTGCGTGTGTGCGTGTCTCTGTCCTTTGTCTGGAATAGCACAGCATTTTGTAATAATTAAAAGAGTCGCTACATGAATATTTGATGTGGCACCAGAAGTATTTGGCCTCGACCCCCCGCGCAATCAGTACCTGCCAAAATACGTCGGAACTTAAATTTATTAAAACAGTGGGATAACAGTCAGTAGAAATTGTTCAATTTTGGCAATACTATGAAGCTTTCCAGAAGATAATGTGTGGAAACAGCTTTGAAGCTGTGCAGTGTCTGTCCCTCCTGCTGCATGCTGGATATTCATTCTCTACATCCAGCTACACACCATTACTGCTCAGAGACCCAGTCCTCTCCCCACACGTATACCATATATCTGCACATCTCAAGGACATCAGCAAAACCACAAATGATAAATGACTAAGGACAATCAAACATTTAGTATCTGTAAAGGAAACTCTACTTATTAGCCACCACATATTCAAGGTCAGTGGTTTTTGCAGCTTTCAAATGTAAGGTTTTTGAGATCTTTGTAAGATATAACGTTAAAAACACATGTAATTACAATGGCCTAAACTAACAAATGACCCTTTCCATGCTATTGATAAACTTGCAATTCCTCATATCTGAAAAACAAAAACGGCTTTTACGTTTGTGGTACAATCCCAGAGATATTTGTGCCAATAACAGAAATCCTGTCGAATGCTGGTCTCGTTTGCATTTATAATACAGTGAATTCAAGCGAAAGAACTACATCATCACAGAAAGTGCAAAATGATGTGGGAGCATCTCACTGAGCATTAGAGGTAGTGATACACGGACAATGGAACATTAAGACCCGTTTTAAAAAAATTGACGACCAACAACAGCAAATTTAAGACTCAAGGGCTTTTTTTTTTCCCCTTATAAATACACCCTGCAGAAACCCTGAAGGTCATAAATACCATCCACCCTGCTGGAATTTAATCTTTTCAAAGCCCTTTGGCATGCACTGCCCCCAATCGATATATATATATATATATATATATATATATATATATATATATATATATATATATATATATATATATATATATATATATATACTTTTTATTCAAGGGTAGATTATGATGAATACCAGAGAGTTCCCTGGCCAAGTAAAAACTCCTGGTGCTGTCCATTACCGAATTTTGGTTGCTTACAAACGGACCAGGTAAATATGTAGCGGGGTTTCAGTTTCAAAGGCTGATGCACAATGAAGCCTGAAAATTACATTAAAAATGTGCACTGCAATACTATTGCAAAACTGCATTGGTCTCCAAACAGCAGTGCATGTGTGAACCAATAGTTGCGAGTCTAACGGCAAGCTGTTCCGGGTTTTCCATTATGTACAGGCACTATGTAGGTACACGACTATGTAGCAATTACTAGTTGCTAGTGTTAACTAATGGACCTTCACAGCAAGCAGGATCAATAAGACAAGAGTCCTGTTATTGAGCTCTGACCTCAATCCTTCTGAAAACCTTTGGGATGAATTGGAACACTGACTGCACCCCACACCCTCTCTCACCCTACATCAGTACCTGACCTTACAGACACTCTTGCAGCTGAAGAAGCAAAATCTCCACAACCGCTGGCCAAAATCTAGTGCAACCCCTTCCCAGAAGAGTGGAGGTTATTGCAAGAGCAGATGTCACTAAAGAGACTAAATGTGGAATGGAATGTTCAAAATGCACATGTGAATCTTATGGTCAGTTGTCCAACAATTTCTCCTCATATTTCAGATGGATATTCAGATAGAAGAAAAATACCCTGGATATGAAATCTGATATCAGTCCCAAACTCCCAAAAATTTTCAGAAAATTAATCATCTTCAGATTTCATTAGTAGACTACAGCCTAGGCCTAAAGTTCCAGCATACTGAATCCCACAAAGACATGCCGAGAGGAAGTATGTATTGCTTGAGAGTTAGCTCTGCCTTGTACATTGGCAGTGGATTTCCTGCTCGTCCACGAACCCTTTGTATACTCTATCTATTTTTGCCCATCATTTTATCTGCCCATGCATTCAACTTCAAAGCTCAAACGTCTCAAAGGAGCCTCACCACACATTTCAGGCAGTCGGCTCGCACAACTCCATTACGCAGCACTTTATTATCAAGCTGATAGGATCTGTTTCTGTGTCGCAGCAATGACATTAATACCAGGCCTAATTTAAAAGTCCACAAAGCAGTAGGTGTGACATGCTGTGAATGTTATTAAGTGTTTGAGGGTGAGAAAGAGACAGCAGGGCGAGGCCCATATGCTTTAAATGCACTTGCTGGATCGAAGGAGGTCTGGCACAGAAAGAAAGCCTCCACATTCCACATGAGCTTAGTCTTCTCTACAATCTTTAAAGCATAAAAAAGAAAGAAAGGAAGGGGGGAAAAAAAGTGTGGATTACTTTCCTATTCGCTTTGCCTAGTGCCATGGCTCTGTAGTGAATTACACTCAGGATGCCATCAACATAATCTGCAGGGTGTCCAAAAAGTCGGGAACCAATAAGAGCAACACTACATGTCCTTCATTCCGTATGTATTATTTACAGCATCTGCTCTATCCGTTCACCGCTACACTATACTCATTTTCTACTCTGTCATGTTTTGTAAATTGTGCTCAGAATTTCAGAACGCAGATTTTTGTTCACAACTCAGTATTCAGAACTCTGCTCAACATGTTCCCACCACTGTCGGACTATTTCCCTGTTTTATTCAGCATCAGCAAAATCCCAGATAATTAAAGCAATGTTTAGACATTGATCTCACCGACAAGGCCACATTGGTTACGGGTTAATGAGCAGGTTCAGAGATGTACCGATGTCATTAATTACATTAATGTTAAGTACCAAAATCGAATAAAAATGATCAATTATATTTAAATTCTTTAGTTTCCCCTTTTGATCATTATTGTTAGTTTTTTTTTTTTTTTAAACTTTGACAGATTTATGCCGACGCCCCTCAACTGCAGAGCGGCAATCATTCATAGAGTCACAGTTGCACCTAGTGGTCATAAATGGGAATTGTAAAAAGACCTAAAGGTCCAAAGGGGCAGGGGATGTCCGAGCCCCATGCTCACACTATGAACAATTTATCTGAGGAAAGAGTGACGGTCACAAAGGCTAATAACAGATTGGGCTGGCTTACGAATGTGCAGTAGCTGTCTTGCATTACAGTAAATCGATCACAAAATCAGCACCCTACTGTATAAATACAGATTATACATGTCTCTGTGAATCTTATTCTGCTAAAATAGGCATATTACTTAAATCTGATAATAATACATATTACTTTGATCTGAACCTCATACTCAACACCTCGACCATATATTTGTAGCACCTTATCTCGGTCGAATGTTTACTCTGGCTGTTCAGTCTGTACATCTTGGTTTGTTGGTAACGACATTACTATTAATTGAGTTGTGCATGTAGGTTGGTTTTGGTGCAAATAATCTCAAAGCATGAAAAGAGTTTCGGAGCAATTGGAATGTTTTAAAATCCAGATTTCAGATCACTAACACAAAGGGAAAAAAAAATGTATTCCAACAGCACGCCTCGAGAGCGTTTTGGCAAAAGAAAACGATGTAGAAAGAAAGAATGAGACTTATGGGGGGGGGGGGGGGGGGTGTGGGTAGAAAAGGTCATCCCTGAGTGAGGACACTGTTTGTCACTTTGCCCTGCATCACATAGCAGTGGCACTTAATGAGGCGTCTCGATCGATAGATGATTCAGTCCATGCCTCTGGAAATGAAGCGAATCAGTCAAAAGCTGCACTCACCTCCTGCAGCGAGGCGTACATTAGCATGCCCAGAGGTAATGCGTCTCACCAGCATCTGTGCTGCTTCTGTTCCACCAGCTCAAAAGAAGAAGAAGAAGAAGAAAAAAAAGAATAATCAGCAGGGCATTCATACTGTGAGTGTATTTATTTGTGTGGGTGTGTAGGGAGCCAGCCAGCAAGTAAGACTGAAGAAAACGAACATTACGCTGCTGAAAGGCACACTTAAAAGGAATCAGGGCTTTAGCAAAGGGATGCTCAAATGTTTGTTTATAAGCCAAAAGATCCCTTTGCCAATTAGCTGTCTCAAAGAAACACACTTTAAGTTTACAGTTATTCTAATGCATGTTGATACATTTTCATAGACAGAGGTGTTAAAAAAAAAAAATAAAAAAAAAAAGCAAGCATGTTTTGCTCGATTAAAAAGCACTATCGAAAATAGTACCAACTACCGATTAGGGTTTAAACAGTATTTAAATTAGCAAGAAGTTTTCTCCCTGATTTTATTATTCTGATATCTGTAAAAAGTAAATGAACAGATATTCGGCTAACCGCAAGGGAAGGGGGTGGGAAACGTATTTAATGGAGCGTAATCAGCTATCATTTTAAACAAGCCTTACCCCTGTCATACTTACTTATACAATACAGAAGAATAGAGAAGTGCTGCTCGATATTTCAGTTCTGGGTTTGCTTAGATTTACAGAGTCGAATAAAAGCACAGTGGAAACATTCCTAATAATTAATAACAGCAGCATGTCTATAATAATAATAATTTAGAATACTAATTATAAGCATTCATAAGGGGGGGGGGAGTTATAATAAGTTCTAAGTACTTTATTAGCTCACTAAAAATTGCACAGAAATCTCATACACTTTTCAATCAATTACTAGCAGCATGTAAAAATCTTCTAGAATGCTAAACTGGACTGATATTAAAGGATATGAGGCGCACGAGGATTGCCGGAACACCCCCGGTATGTTTGAAGTAATCGCAATTCATAATCATAAGTAGTGACACGGTTACAATGCGTGACCTCCCTTGGCTATAATGCCTTAACAATATGCTAGATACAAAGTACATTTATGGAATTCCAATATTTACGGTGCGCGTTCACACTGCTGAACCACAGTTTCCATTCTCCAGCAGCTCTGAAGCTGCATGGTGTTACTGAAATGGTGAAAGAAACAGCAAATGATTTCTCGGTGTGAGAGCAGAGACCGCTGCAACATAAAATCATTGGGAGCAGTGGGCTTCCTTTTGAATCCCAATGTCTCTAAATCTATGTCTATTGACAATTAAGACCTTTATTTTGGATATAAGTTTGAAATCACTCAATTAAAGGAAACAGTGGTTTGGCTGTTTCACTGGCGGCGGTCATATGAGAAGGTAATGACTCGACAAAGCCGGATCGCCGGTTAAAAGCTGAAAACAGACTGATGAAGTCTCCTTGGCAATAGCGATTCCTCAAGTACCCAGAGTAATTCAATTACAAAAATTCATACAATCCAAGTGTCTGAATATAGGACCATTATTACCCTCTAAATTTGGCGTGCTAGCAGGTAAACAAATAATATTTTGGATCACTTCAAATCAAACAAGCAAAGAAAATATCTTACAGTGCGGTTAACGTAAATAAATCAATTAAAAATAAATTATTTATATTTTTATTTATCAGCATTGTTAGATAGGATAAGCAAAAAAGGGTCGGAGACAATTGAATTTGCTTTCCATTTATAATTAGTTACAGTAAGGAAAATGCATACACAAGTTACAAATAATGCGTTCTTCTGAATAAAGTTCTTCTGCTCTTCCGCTAGCCGCTACTGTTGTCTAATTAACATGTTTACCTGGACATGAAATTACTTAAGAATGATGTATTTCGTGGAAAATTTCACGCTGCTTTTCTGGAAAAAGGAATACCACATCACTATACAGTGTAAGATTTATTAAATAAATACATGAGTGAGAAGAATTGAACTAAACAAGTAGTTTCCCATTGGCACACATCCAGGGTGTATCCTGCCTTAATGCCCATAGACGCCTGAGATAGTCACAGGCTCCCCGTGACCCGAGGGAAGATCGGATAAAGCGGTAGAAGATGAATGAATGAAAAGTAGTTTCCCATGACATTCTCTACACGGCCACTGCGGAGGAGCTTTTTGAACGGACTGTATTTATATTTTGATGTGCTATCACAGCGGTATACACTAAATGCAATAATTATTCGCCGATACACTTAAATGCAATTTCAGCAATATTTTTCTAACAAGAAAAACTAATTATTTATTAGTTTCAAGAGACCTGTCTTATTTTCTCTCATATAGTATTGCGCTTTAATAAAGAAAACATATTTCTTATCCGATTACTGGATGGAATAAGGATCAGAATACTCCATTACTAAGACAATCGATAGCAACAACCCTACTGTTGGCAATGGTTTTGGAACACTGCTACATTATCAGATATGGAGCAATCACTTGGCTATCTAAGAGACTTGACCTGCCAACTGCTGCGCATTCCACATGAATTTGTGCTGAATGACATGACAGACGAGGCGTGCTGTCTACAGAGTATACTTTTAATGGACACCATTAGGAGGCCATGAAATTTGGATTAACACCAAGCTGGGATTGTGATTACCTAAAGCCCAGAGAGAACGCGACAGACAGAGAGGGAGACGGGTAGTATGATGCACCTGCGAGTCGTTTATTATCCACTAGAAAGGGGAAGGAGAGAAAAGGCAGGAAACACAAATGAAATTTGTATGAGCGCAGTGTTTAATTTAGTTCAGGAGTGTGTCGGATGCAATAACACCCACAGCTGGTGAATCAAAACAGGAGGGGCACATATTTCACCTGAACTACTGGTCAAACCCTTCAGATCTACGGATCACAAGCCAGAAACCACAAACAAATCCTAAATTAAACATCAAACCCTCACATTTACAACAAAGAGAACTTGCTGCATCTGTTTGCACTCTTTGGACTGCTTTCTGGAAAAAAATAATGATTAGTCTAAATTCAATAGTAAAGAAACGCAGTTTAACAATGAAGTACACCACCATAGACCAAACACACACCACTACCTGATGCAACAAATAATCATAAGGAGTAACAAGCACAAGCCACTACAGGGAAATGAGAAAGCCAGTGAAAGCCCATTTAACAAATGTGCACGGCTCTCTTATAAAAGTGGGGGGGGGGAAAACTTTTAAAGTATAAACTTTTAAATCACGGAATGGTTCTGCCTTCATTAAAAAAAAAAAAAAAAAGTAAAAATGTGAGCCAGACGAACAATATTCAGCCAATGATGTCAAATTTATAAAGAAAAAAAATGTAAGCACATAATTTAACAGAACAGAAAAAAAATAAAAACCTTGGTGAAAATCGAAATGAAATCTAAGCTTGTGATATTTGCAAAGAGACTTTTTTGAGGAATGAACAAAAGCAAGTGCGGGGGGGGGGGGAAGAGAAAAGAAATAAAGAATAGAAAGAGCGCATGTTAGCAGGAGGCAGGGGTGGGAAGCATTGTGTTTAATATCCTGGAACAAATGGGGATTTGACGAGAGCTTTACAGCTCAGGTCTCACTGTGTGCTGTGCTTTATCCATCTTGGCTTGTCTGGCCATATGGCTCGGGTGAGGCGCCATTGTCTGAAAACTTCTCTCTTATAACTCAACTACTTTACCTGAAGCTGAATGCATTTATCACATTATAGCACAATATAAGCAGAGAGCAGCTCAAAGGACGCGAGCATAATCTCCATAATGGAGGCATATTTGCTTTTCTGGTTTCCCGTTCCTTTTTTTCACATAAATAATCGTAGCTAGCGTCTTACAGATGTATACGCCGGAAAGCAAGCGGCATAATGAATTTTATAACGTGAATCCCCTCCTCCCTCCAATCAATCGCTTTAGCTATAGAGCTATTTAAGCCCCGGGTTCAGCATATGGATTGGCCTGTCACAATAATTTTACTTTGGTCATATTTTGTTTTAAAATCATTTTGATAAACAGTATTAGTGCCATTTTGTAAAACATATGCTAATGCACTAATATAAATGCATAACAATGCAAGCAATGCGATCTTTCAATCTTTTTTTTTTTAAGAATATTCAGACACTAGGATTGTATAATGAAACAAATATATTAAACCTCACAATTAAAACAATAAACAGAAAGAACTCTCAGGCTTCGTTGAGCAAAAATTGTACAAATTATTAAACATTTGGCACAGCTGTATAGAGACGCAGTCAACCATGTGTACGGGAGAGACAATAACCCGCAGATAAAGCGTTCAGCTCAATGGTGTTCATTTACTATTCAGATGCAGATCATGTAGCTAAATCAGGTCAACCCCTGTCATTACTGACTGTGAGTGGATTATTTGAAACACTAAAACCGTTGTTCTTTTATAAATAAAAATATATATATATATATATATATATATATATATTTTTTTTTTACATTTAAGCGGTGTACATGATTTTGAAAAATCCCATTCCATCTCCATCTGCAGTTATACTAATATCCATTCATCTGGGAAGATGTTCCACTAGATTTGTGATCTTTCAGTAAAGTCAAATACAGGTGCAGGATGGCAAGGCCTGGGGTGCAGTCACCATTCCAAAGGTGTTTTATAGAGTTAAGATCAGAGCTCTAGAGCAGTACATTTAAGATCTTCCTCTCCAAACCCATACAAACCATATCTTAACAACAGTATAGGTTTGGCATCACAAATTAAAAACAATACAAACTCCTAATACATCCATTGACATGCAATACTTGTACTGCATAAGGCTGGAAAAGTGAGATGTCCCAATGCCTGTCCATAGAGTGCATGCATTAAGTATAATCAGGCTAGAGATCGTTATATCTAAAAGTCCAATAAAGAGTGCACATTTATCCTAGATTCAATAAATATTTAAAGTTCTAATTTCAATTTGACAGCTGTAGAGCTGATGACGGGACAATATTATGTTCGGCACAAATGATCCGGGTCATGTCGGTATATCAACATTAGTTTATGGCGCAATTACAGTGACAAGATTTATATCAAATTTTCTTAGCATCAAAACACCTTGTGCGTGTGAAGGCACAGGAATCACAAGAGAAATGACGCTGCCTGCTAGAAAAACTAATTGTGTTTCTCTTTATAGGAAAATCTGATTTTTATGTTCAGAAACGTGATATTAGTCACCCAAATACAGTTATCTATTAAAGCGGCCTAAAATGGAGCGCTCTTTTTATATTCCTTACTTAAACAATGAATATCCATCACTATAATATGACAGCGTTAATGGATTATAATTATTCATTTTCCCCCTCATCTTCATATCTGTGCAAACTATATATATATATATATATATATATATATATATATATATATATATATATATATATATATATATATATATATATATTTAATAATACAATATATTATAATATATATATATATATATATATTATATATATATTTATATAATATATATATATATAATTTTATTACAATGAATATTATTTTGTTATATATATATATATATATATATATATATATATATATATAAAGAGAGAGAGAGAGAGTATCTGTTATTTAAGATATAACAATTGCTTTTCACAAAGAAGACATTATATTCTTATACTTCAGTTCTGTAATTAGCTGCTGACCAATTAGTTGTTTAAAAGAAAATCCAAAGGATCCTTTTAAAACCTAATGTTCTGTTTACAGGCTTATTAAAATAAAACTTAAACACAGTATATAATTATGTTGGTATAAAACATGCCATGTTTTACCAATTACAGTACTTGAAGAAGAAATTAACATATCACTGTTTTATTTGATTTGACTACATATGAAAAATTTTCAAGCTTTTCAAAATGTCCATGAGTTGCTGCACAAGCTCCTGCTATGTTATTTCGATATTCGACCTTGCTTTAACCTTAATCCTGGCTGCTTCAATTCCAATTATAATGCTAATTAATATAAATCCTATTAGCAGTCAACCCCAATAGTTCCTGAAATATATATTTTTTTTGCATTTTGAATGAATAAATACAAAATAAATAAATAAAGTCATATTGTATGATTTAAGGAATTATTTCTTTCCTCCTATTTATATATATATATGCGTGTGTGTGTGTGTGTGTGTGTGTGTGTGTGTGTGTATACATATATACATATATGTGTACCATTACTTTTTTCAAATAATAAATTATAATAATAAAAAAATCAGAAAAACCTTTTTGAATGGTTTAGAATTCATGAAAACCTTCCAGAAAATGACAAAATCTCTTATTTTCCATAATATCATGGTAACAATCAGACCTTCAGCAGCACAAAATATTGCTATGACACCATATAAGATAAAACTGAATATTGGCGATAGGCCTGGATCAGAAAGGGAGATGAAATAACTCTTTGATAATGAGCTTTGTGTTTGCCGCGCCTCACTGCCTAAATCCTAGACAGTTATGGCAAGTTATGACAAAGACAGAGAGAACATTAGAAGAATAACTGATGCATAACTGATGCATTAGGATGAATAACTGATGGGAATTACTGTATAGGAAGAATACGAGCAATACCAACAACACTAATGTTAAGTCACTTATAGGAGATGTATAATATTGAGAGAACAACAATTCAAGATGTATTCTGGATGCTTTCAAACAAATTTGCAAAATCAGTGGTCATGAAAAAGGGAAAACTAAGTGATTACAAAGAATGTACTCCTTTAATAAAAACATATTACAATTTGCCTTAAGATGCGAGAAAAATGCATACCAACCAATTAAACTCTGTTTGCTGCATCTCTCATTTAATTTATTTATTTAGGGGAAAAACTATTAAATACTATATTTTTTTTTAACAAAGAGCGATTGCTTACTCTGCATGTTTAAGGTGAAAAGATTAAATGTTCAGAAGGAATCAGGCATGAAAACAACATACACTGTCTAGTCATGGTCATGTGTTTAAATGTAAAGCTTAAAATTCCCAATGACAGCGTAGGATGCCAATATCATGCACACATACAGAGCACCTGATCCCGTGAGTGGGTTAACGAACTTAAACCCCAAAGCATCCTCAAGAGTCTGAAAAATGGATTCTCCATGGGTGTGCGTCAGTGTCCATACAGGCCGCAGAAGAAATTTTTACAGTATGTCTTTGTCATAATCTTTGTTCCCAAAAGGTGCATTACAGAGACTTATAAGAAAAGCTTCATGTTCAATTCCATAGTATTTATTACAGCTAGCAGTCACTTTCTCATATCTCAAGGTTGCAACCATCCTTTTTTTTTCCAGGAGATGAACTGATATATTTTACAGCCTCAGCTTGAAGGCGATTATATTAAAATCTACAGATAAACACACACCACCCTGTGGCAGTCACAGAAACTGCAACCGACACTTCCATTCCGGTTCTTAGTAATCGCACACATTACAAGCAAGTCTCAAATTAGGCAGTGAACCCAGAAACCATTTCAGATACGCGTGTACATTTGTACTGAAAAGCATGGCCTTTAGAGCTTGCTTTCTCCCGGTGTCTTGTGAGAACTCTCTCATTAATGCAACAACAAGATGCAACACAAGCTCATAATTCATCATTATTAAGGCTTTCCATAGGTTTCTAGAACAATTTGTTGATTAAGTGTTTTCAGGGAAAGCGCAGTGTGAGCCAACCATCAAACGAGTGAAAGAACAATCACAACGAGTTTCAGTTTAAGACTGAAATTTTTCCAAGATAATTATAGCCCTTTTTATTTTTTTTTTTACACATTTTTTTTTCCCGAGCGTAAATAATAATTACAAGATATGCGCAGTCCTGCGAGATATAAATCTATTAAACTGAAAACAGGTGTGAACGATTCACCCACGTGGCCAACCAACTAAATCAAAATGATCTGTTGATCCGTCTGAGGCAACATCTCTTTATTTGCTCCCCTGCCAAACCGGAAAGTGATTATCCCAAATGTCTGGACAACACATTTTCTTGCCCCCTCCCCCGATAATGCCGAAATAAAAGAAAAATAAAAGTGACAAGAAAAAAAAAACAGCGATAAATAAAATGACAAATGGAAGAGATGCCATATGTTTTACTCTGAGATCTTGCAGTATCACTCTCCAAGTTTTCCTCAGGTCCACTGCAAGTGCAAAAATTATTAATTGATGCCCTGAAGCCCATCTGGCACAATCCAGTTACTCTATCTGAAATCTTCTTCTCAATCTAATGAGCCCCTATTGGCTAAGAACTGAAAGAATAGTTGTTACCCTACAACAACAATGCGCATCTGTTTTCCACAGCATAACCGTTCAGTCTGATCTTGATGGTTGGAGCCCTTTTCACAAAAGCCAGAGAACTCGAAGCGTTCCATTAATGAGCTAAAAAGCACATTGGCCCTGGACGATGTCCCCTATGACTGTATTCTGACTTCTCTACGCGACGGCTTCAAATGCGCACCGAGCTTACTTGTCACACCGTTGTCGCTGTGGCGTCATCCTGCAAGTCTCTTCACGCCTCAGGATAGCTCTGTGATTTGGTGGATGTGGCGAGTGCGGCACTCGGCTCCGCAGGGGAGTCGGTGAGTGTGTGTAATGAGGAGGCCGGGCGCTTGCTGCTCTGAGCAGCTGTGCACTTTTATGGGGACAGTTCTTGTCTGGAGGGGGCCTTTTATAAGGACTGATTAGTCCTCAGTACGTACCAGAGCCAGAGCGCAAGTTTCAGGGTACAGATGACTAACAGCACAAGTCCAAAAAATATTAATGGTTTAATGTCTTAAAATCGGCGAGATCTTTTGGCACATTCAGAGAGATCAACTCTACCAGAAGCTAGACTTTATAGTGTATGCTGTTTAACAATTGCGGGTTCTTAAAAAAAAAATTCTCACATTTTCTCATTTTACCAAAACAAAACACCCCAAATCACAGGGAACTGAGAATGCTGGTGATAGGAATTACATATGCTGGCATGAGATATTGTGGGTGATTTTGTGCATTTTACTCACTGCTGGGTTGCTTTTCCACCACCTCAATCTGCGAGATGCTGCTAGTGGCTTCATCGACATCAACAGGCCTCTTGCTTGTTACAGATGGTGGAGTGGCAGCTGGCTGTTGTGGCATCTGGAAATCTGGTGAAGTCACACAGAAGCCCTTTTAACAGAAGCAGTGACAAGGCACGGGCAATAGACATGCGAGACAAGTAAATAAAGGACTGGCTAGAGCTAAAGGAACAGGATGACTTTGTACTTCCTTGACTATTTCCATCCCTACTGCTTCTTTATATTTACAGCATTTGGTAGACGCCCTTATCCAGAGCGACTTACAACTGAGCAATTGAGGGTTAAGGGCCTTGCTCAAGAATCCATTAGTGGTTGATCTTCCAGTCCAGAGTCCAACACCTTAACCACTAAGCTACAACACCACCACCTCCTGCTTCTTGCTGACAGAGAGCTCTACTTGCCTTAATAGACTATAACTGCAAATGAGATGCACCACCTACACTCCGGGAATAAAAAAAAGTGTATACCTTTAACATCTCCAGTACACTGCATAAAATATTCACCAGCACCATTCATGAACAATTCAGCTCCGTAGAGTGCAAATGAAAACAAAGTGAAAAATCAGAGAGGAGACTACTGAGTGTGCGCCTTGGATTACGGGGCAGAATTATGAGCGAGAATGCTCTGTGCGACTACAGGGATTACCTTACGATTGCCTTGGTTTATTTAGTCCCCGAGGTTCACAGCAAATTTCTTAAATGTTTTCCCACTTCATGATGAACAAGATAAAGACACGGGGCAGCTGCCTGCTGCTAAACGTTATGGTCTATTACTGAAAATACTGCAAACAAAATCTAAAACTCGGCATGCATGTAATAAATAATGGCAAAAATTATGCTCAACCTAATTTCTGAAAATTCAAGTAATGTGAAAATTACATCATGGAAAAAGAAAAGGAGGAGGGAAACAGTAGAATCTGCTTTGTAATAAATGCAATCTCTTGACCAGTAAAAAGAGAAAAGGTGAGAATGTGTTGACAAACATAACTAGACAACTCACTTCTTTTTCTTCGAGACTCCTTAATCTCTTTACACGTGCGGTCGAACTCAGGGTCCAGCTCAGATGCAATCATAGCGTGAGCTGCGTCCTTAAGGCTGCAAGCCCTATGCCGAATGATCTTATCTGTGTAGAAACAATACAACACGTCATTAGTCCTTAAATACAAGGACAAGTACAAGTACAATAATGCAAGTTTGTAACCCACGCTTATACATCTATAATATAACAAAAACCCTCAAAGGAAGGAAAACATGTTCAGGGTCACTTTCATGTTTTAATCACAAGTAAACAAATCCCTACAAACTAAGTTCTTCAGTAACAAGTTAAATAATGTTTAGATCTATAAATGCTTGCATGCTCTTGTAAACTGATCTTATTATAGCCCCTTTTTTATTTTTTATAAAAACCAAGGTTTATATAATGAAAACACATAATTAAGACAGCAAATAGTTAAAACAAAATAAGTCAATTCAGACAGATACAGTATTATAGTAACTCATGATCCTATTAGGATTTCTATACATAGGATTATGTATAGAAATGAACTTTAGGCCTAATCCTACAGAGCCTGCTAAATATATAGTATTTCATAAGTTTACAGACAGAGACACATACATGTTCCTTTTGTTCGATATAATACAAACCAAGTAAAAGTTAAAAAGATTTAGACAGTGAAAGACTAGAGGAAGGTTCTGTTGACAGATAACGGCAAATCTGACAATTCTGGCTCTAACTGAAGAACTTAACTAAGATGGAGAAGTGGAGAGATGAAGTTACTGGACTGCCAAACACAAACAGTCAAACATGGTTTAAGGTTGTTTTAGTGCAGGAAAAGAACAAATAGTGGATCAACATGACAAACATGACATTATTTAACTAAATGTAATTCCTACTGTTTTGTTTTGGTCACATTAAATTGTTAGAGTTTTTTTTTTTGCATCTAAACAAACAAAAATATGCATGTATCTCACAAAAATGATAAAAGACTTCTGATGGGCACTATTTGTGCATCATTTGTGCATTAAATGCATCACCCTCACTTCTGATCAAAACAAAAAAAAAATCCATGATTTAAATGTTTAAATTGCCAATGTAAATACTGATGTCACATATATGGGGGGAGGGGAAAAACAAACAACCCCCCCTCTCACACACACACAATTACTTAACATTAGTATAAAATTGTATAGTATGTTTTTTTCCACCACTGTTTTGAATGTCAAGATTATTAAAATGACCAATGCATTGTTTAGATTTTTGCAGCATCACGTTAAAGTTTTTTTCCTTATACCTTGCTTGCTCCATTGACTGTAATTATACCAGCATTATGTTATTAGGTCTTTCAAGTGAGACTTTCGGCCTATCAGAGGCCAGACAATTTCCAAGTTCTTCTAAGAAAAGCTTCCTACTTAACAGTTTTATCATATCGAGCTGGAAAGACTGGACACACAACATATGCATATACTAAGTATTTTCATCTGTAAATCGGACCATGTGATATTCTACAAATCCTACTGGAAAGACTGAACACAAACACGCGCTCATGTAAACACGAGTGAACATATGCATCTGTTTAAAAATTCATTAAAAAATTCTTATAATGATAAGAAATTTTCCATTTAAATCACCATAGAATGAAACATAAACCAAGCTTTCAACCCACAACACTTTCATGTTCTTGTGGTGAGACCATTTAAAAAAAACAAAACAAAAGCACGAATTTAACCTCTTCCCATCAGGGGGGAATACTAACTACTAACAGGAGGCACGAAAAAGCATGGATGACAGACAAAAATAGTTCATAATCACAACATACAGTGGCAAGAAAAAGTATGTGAACCTTTTCATGGTTTTCTGAATAAATTTGTCATAAAATGTTATCTGATCTTCATCTAATTCATTGTTATTGACAAACACAATGTGTCTAAATCTTTCGATCTTTCTTGTCTTTATTGAACACAATCATTCAACATTCAAAATGGCAGTGGAAAAAGTAAGTGAAACCTTGAGTTAATGACCTCAAAAAAGCTAATTGGAGCTAATTCTGGAGTCTTGTTAAGATAATAAGTTTGGAGGTGTGGACTACAGCTACTTTGACTGATAAAAACCCCTCAAACCTTTGGAGTTTGCTCTGCACAAGAAGAACATGATTATGTGAGCCATGCCTCGCCAAAAAGAGCTTTCAGAGGACCTACGATCAAGAATTGTTGATTTACATGAAGCTGGCGAGGGTTACAAAGTTATTTCAAAGACTTTAGAAATTCACCAGTCTACAGTTCGGCAAACAATCTACAAATGGAGACAATTTGGGACTGTTGCTACTCTACCTAGAAGTGGGCGCCCCGTCAAAATGACACCAAGAGCACAACGAACACTCATCAATGAGGTAAAGAAACAACCCCGAATGACAGCCAAAGATTTGAAGGCATCATTGGAACTTGCTAACATATCTGTTCATGAGTCTACAATACGTAAAACACTGAACAAGCAGGGTATCCACGGCAGGACACCGCGAAGGAAGCCGCTGCTTACTAAAAAGAACATTGCTGCACGCCTTAAGTTTGCAAAAGAGCACATTGACACTCCACAGCGGTATTGGCAAAATGTTTTGTGGACTGATGAAACTAAGATTGAACTATTTGGAAAAAAAACACACAGCACTACATCTGGCGTAGAAAGGGCACGGCATATCGTCATGAAAACATCATCCCAACTGTAAAGTATGGTGGAGGAAGCATCATGATTTGGGCCTGCTTTGCTGCATCAGGGCCTGGCCAGCTTGCAATCATTGAGGGGAAGATGAATTCCCAAGTATATCAGACAATTCTTCAGGATAATGTGAGAATGTCTGTACATCAGCTGAAACTGTGTAGAAAGTGGGTGATGCAACAGGACAACGACCCAAAACACCGGAGCAAGTCCACAACAGAATGGCTTCAGAAAAACAAAACCCGCCTTTTGGAGAGGCCAAGTCAGAGCCCAGACCTCAACCCAATAGAGATGCTATGGATTGACTTGAAGAGGGCCATACACATGAGACGTCCAAAGAATATGACAGAGCTAAAGCAGTTCTGCCAGGAAGAATGGGCTAAAATTCCTCCTCAGCGATGTGCAGGTCTGATCCACAGCTACAGGAAGCGCCTGGTTGAGGTTATTGCTGCCAGGGGGGGGTCAACCAGTTATTCATTCTAAGGTTTCACTTACTTTTTCCACTGCCATTTTGAATGTTGAATGATTGTGTTCAATAAAGACAAGAAAGATTGGATTTTTTTGGAGTTATTATTTTTAGACACATTGTGTTTGTCAATACCAATGAATTAGATGAAGATCAGATAACATTTTAGGACAAATTTATTCAGAAAACCATGAAATTCCAAAAGGTTCACATACTTTTTCTTGCCACTATATATGACAAAGTAAGTGTATTCTCCCAATTCCATTTGCATGAAAAACAGGATTTTGGGGGGAGGGGTTGTCCTTAAACACACCAGCAATGGGTGAGCATTGATCTATGAAGGCAGATGTGGTCTTCAGCAATTTATGACAATAAATAACCCCCATCTTATGTTATGTGATGAATGTGGCTGCTACTTTTAAAATCTGCTCTTTGTTCTTAATCAAGAAACAAAAATGCTTAGGCTAATGCTATTAGCTAAGTGTGTGGAAATTGATGTCTGCCAGGAGACAGACTGGCTTAACTTCCTCCCAGCTGCTGTGTGAATATAACTCTTTCGAGCAGTGCCCCGGTCTACATAACAGAGCCATCAAGATGACGCCATAATTCTGTTCAAGGCAATCTCTTGAATGCTGAACGATGAAACACTGTTTGCTGAATATATAAATATAAATATATATATATATATATATATATATATACATATACACACACACACACACATATACACATACATACACACACATATATACACACACACACACACACACACACACACACACACACATACACACACACACATACACACACACATATATATGTTACATTTCCTGTAAAATTGGCTGGAGACTTCCTTAGGAGGATAGGTGCCTTCTGTTTAATATAATTGCATAATTGTAATATGTAATTGAAACCCAGACCTACTTCACTTAATCTGTATCAATTATCTTTATTCATATAACATTTACCGTCAATAACCTAATTTTGATTCCTTTCTTTGTGCAAGCAAAAGGACAAAAGAACAATGGCTCACACTCTTGAAAGAGAGGAAGTAAGAAGATGCCCTCTGCTTCCTCTTAAACTAACTACAGAAAGTAAATGAATATTCAGTTCATCACTGAGAGAGCGGGGAGTAGGACCAAAATATTCAATGCCTAGTAATCAACTCTTTTTCAATTGCAAATTCATGGAATTTCATTTTAGACCGAATGTCAGCATGTTGACCTCTACATTTACATTTATGCCATTTATCCAGCGCAACTTGCAACTGAGCAGCAACTTGCTCAAGGGCCCACTAGTTGACAGCTTGGTGATGTTGGGATTTGAACCTGCCGGTCCAGAGTCCAATGCCTTAACCACTGAGCTATCACCTCCCGACATCTATTAGTAATAAAGCTCAAAGTTACAATCTCTTCAGAACTAGGATTACATTTTTCATAGTATGATCACACAAAAATATCCCATTAAAAAGCGGCACTTTCAATGGTTCTTAACTAATTGCTAAGTACAATGCGCAATGGCTAACAAACAAACAAACAAACAAATAAATAAATAATGGTTTTCTACAAATAAATGGCAGAGACATGAATGGCAGTAAAGTACATGATAAAATAAAAGTGCACTGGAGTGTTTGTCTGGACATAGAAGACAGGAGCACTTTGGCTAAGACTCCTCATCGAATGGAAAAGTAATGCTGACAAATGAAATAACGGCGCCTGTGTTCCATTTCCTTTGGCCAAATGCACCCAAAGACTTCTTAGCCCCGACATTAAAGCAGCTATTTGCATTTTGCATTGTCCTGTTCGTTGCTACTCTGTGGACACCGCATTTAAACAAATGACCGATGTCGCCTCGCTAAATGGAGAGGCGTGATTTATTCATGATCACACACTGCATTTACCCAAGAACCTTTAGTCTGCCAGCAATTACTCTTGGATACAGATTTCCGCTACAAAAGAAATATTTAATTTCATACAAAAAACAGAACATTTTGCATGGTTGTAATAAATTTATATGATTCTGCTTAAGAACAATTGTATTTTAGTCTCAAAACGGCAGTTATAATATTCACTGCCCTCCAAACAACATAAATTATTCAAAAGGTGACACTGTGCGTATGTGTGTGTATAAGTTATACACACACACACACACACACACACACACACACACATATGTATATATATATAAAACACAGACTACGTATTTCAAATAAACATTTATGAGCTTGGTTTAAATAATGAAGAACTTCTTAATTGTGGAAACTAGCGCGTGAGGAACTGCCTCTCTCATGTAAGCACATCACTATGCAGTAGTGCGGGACATTAAATCATGCTTATTTCTAAAACAAAACACAATGGCAGAAAAAAGCGATGAATATTATGAACATAGAGCAAAATATCACTCAATAAATAGTTAACTTGATTCATTGGTCTCGAAAATGTCTTTGCAAATTTGTTCTTCCTTCTTTTAACGACACAAGCCACTGTGATGTCTTACTCACGTTAATGACTACAGGAGTAAACGAGTAAATCTGCCATCAAGTTCATTTATAACATATGAATCACCTTAAAGACATAAACCAGCCACCATTAAACAACTAAATGTACACTTTTTATCCTCACCTCCTGGATCTTTGTCTGGATTATACTCTAATGCATTACTGCAGATGAGGTCGATGTCCTTCAGGAAGTCTTTCGCGGTTGTGTACGTGTATGTATCAATCTTTGTCATGACGGTGGACAAATCCATAGGCTCTCTGATGACCTCGAGGTAATCGGATACCTAGAAGACAGTTGCACAGGAAGTATTTATGCCTGTAGAAAAGGACCACTTTAAGATGGCTATCATGTTGATTATATTTGTCCTGTGCCTTGACCATTTTACAGAAGTGTCACTTGTCTACAAGCAGGCTATGAGATAAGAGTGGACATTCTTATTAATCGAGAACACTTTAACCTCAACCTCAAGGGGTTCGATCATGTTTTTAAAAAGTCTGAAATAACACGCATATTGAAACTATTCAAATCTACTCAAGATGTAGTGTCTAAGCTGAGAAGTGTTTTCTAGTCTACCTCCTCAATATCTACAGGCTTGCTAAAGATGTGGAAGCGCTTGTCGGTGGCCAGCCGCCTGGTGACGTCCCTGAGAAAGAGGCGGAGCTCGCGCAGGGTGTTCTCCTCCTGCTCCTCAAGTCGCTTCTGCTCCTCTGGAGAGAGCTGCCGAAGGCCAGGGTCTTCCACCAGAGGCAGCACCTCAAAATCACATGCTGAGAAAATCACATGCACACACACACACACACACAGTTTTTATTTCAACACATACTGATGGTAAAGCAAATCTATCTGTAATGTACAATATTTTTGCTGGATCACCCAAGCACACTAACTGCTGATGCAACAAACTGCAAATCTCAGACATTTGGAAACTCAGCATCTCCAATATATATGTTTTGCCAGAGGATAGCAATTTCAGCCAAGCAAGTAGAATAGCTGTGCTAATCGCACTGCTACTCAGGGGGGAACTATATAGCGAGAAATGTGAACATTGTGATTGTAATAGCTAGAATCAAACATTAACCCCTATAGATGTGGATCCAGAAAATGATTTTATGTTTGTCATGCCCAAAATCTGACTTCTTTGCACAAAGAAAGCAAAAAACTGGTGAGATGTGAAATCCCAATTTAAAATGATCAAAGACGCAAAAACACTACCATAAGTAAATCTACTGAAGTGACAAAGTAGAAGGGGGGAAAAATGCTGATGTTCAAATTTAGAAGTGGCTTATAGCCATAGGGGAAGAGTTAGCAGCAGGTTGTAGGCATCGTGTCTGCTTAGAAGTCTGTTCACTTGCTTAAACATCACGATTTATGTGGAGAATCTAGAAAGCATGCCTTGCTATCACTAAATGCACCTATTAAAGATTCACTGTCTCTCACACCTCGGCCAAATGGGGTCTGACTGATGGAGAGCAGCTCAGCTCTACATCATTGAGTGTTTACATTAACATTTCAACGCCCACTCTGTCCTCCAACCCACTTTACTGAAAGCGATGTGCACGTGTGTACATGTCTCATTATCTTTGAGTTTGCAGAATTCCTGCTGGAGTAAACAGACTCGGCCAAAATAAAGCTTAAATGTAACGCCAACATTCACACAAGACTTTAAAGTCTCTGGGGAATCTTCCACTTCTTCCTGCTCCTGCAAATTTCTGTTCGTTCGGACTTAAATCAAATGTAATGTTAGGTTACTACTGTATTTTATACAGCGTTTGGGGCTTGGCCTTGAACAAGAGTTGAGGACCGGGGCTTATCCACACCCCCCCCCCCGCCCCACCACACCCCCTCCACCCCTGTCGAAACATGACTTTGTGTTGGTTCATCTTACACAAATACTCTTGTCTACTTGAGGCCTGCGAGAAAATCTGGCCTCGTAAACGTATCGATTTAGAGGTGCATTTCAGAAACCAGAGAAAACAGTAGGGATTTTTCAACTTGTTCATGTGAAAAAGGTACAAAGGCACCTAGTGTGTTTTTTTTTTTTTTTTTACACAACTTTGGACAAAACTACTTCTGCAAGGTTTAACAAAAAAGTGTTTATTTTGTTTTCCTGAAAGCAGAACACACATCTCAGGCATGCTGAATAAACATGTCCATGGCTCTACCTTCCAGGTGTCAGGTGTGCTGTGTTAATTGAATGGACAGTGTGTGTTTGTTTGATTTATTTGTATAGCATGTAGCACATTTTATTCCCAACACTGGCGGCATAAATGAAAACGTTATTACTTAGATCTTACCAATTTATAAAGATATATTTATGTTCAATACGAGTGCATTCTTATATACTGTCCTTCCTTTGCAAAAAAAGACCTTGATGGTCCCCTTCCAGATCCACTCCCTGTTCAGTAGCTGGAGAGACAGTGTGTGGTATGTGAAATCCTTTTACGCTGCAGTCAACCTGGTAATAAATCCAATTAGCCTATTTGAAGCTACGGAAACCCACATACCATCAACACTGAGAGCAGGAAACGTAGGAAGCCGTGTTACAGTGCTGACGTTACACTCGCATGGATTTAGTCTGATATTCTCAAAAGACACCCTGAAACATCTGGAAATCCATGCACACTCACAGATGTATAGATATGCATACCTTTTTTTCTATGGCGAAGTGGTGGCCTGGCTGCTTGTACCAGAATGAGATCGCTGAAGAACTTTTTGCGGTCATCCTCCCCAGGTGATGTTAGACACACCACCTCACCATAAGAGCGACTGAAGATGCATTTTACCTAGACACACACACACACACACAATATTAAATATAAATTAACTGGGCAAGATAAGATTAGATTAGATTAATTAGAGCAAGTTTTACAGAAAAAAAATCACAAAAACAACAAAAAAAAAGCAAATGTTTCTGAGACACAATTAAGCTGGATTTCCTGGAAATGCTACAACAAACAGAAAGGAACATTAACATAGACACAGTTAAATTATTATTTCTTTTGCGGGTGCAACCAAATAGCCTGTCCATTGCAAGTGCAAAAAATAAATAAATAAAAACAAAAGAAAATGCCAGGACAGAGATTTATATATGGGAAGATAATGAACTCAGTTATGCTGTTATGATGTTAACTGTAAATACACACATATATACACACACACATTTACATATCTATATATATATATATATATATATATATATATATATATATATATATATATATATATAAATAAAATTTGCTGAAATGTTTCCACCTTAAGGATTGAGCCATGGAATTCACAAGCCCTGATGGCTCACAGGTTGCAGGATGGACATGCAGCAATAAGTATAATTATGAGCAAATCACCATCTTTTTACACTTGCCAACTCCCCAATAACACTTACATCCAGCACTCTACATTCATAAACTGAAGATGAACAAGGCAGTCCTGCCCGTACCTTACGCTATGAGCAATGAAGAAGGCTTTGAAGGAAATGCATTAAAAGGTGTTATATGGAGAAAAAGAACCATTATGGGTTCAAAAAAAGCAACAACATCCTGCACAAAACTGGAGCAACCTGACTCATTCTGAACACCAGCAAAATCATATTTCCATTTTCACCACATTGTAGGTGAAAAGTCCCCTCCTCCCCCTACTGCTTCATTAACAGTGGAATAAGATCTTTTTAGGAACATGCTACATTGTAAATGGACACACTTTTTCATGTGTGTTCCAAAACTCATAGTATTACTTAATTTTCAATTAAATGACATTAGGAAGTCTCTGAATGTTATGCTTAAAAAATATATTACTTTCTGTAGTGTTATATTCTCATTATTATTTATAAATCATGCATCTGTTTGACTAATATGGACATGAAGCACTGTACATTTCCCTATCCCTTTCGTCTGACAGAAGTTGATGTAGGGAGGTCTGTTATTTTAAGCTATACACACTATAATGACACAGGTCATAGCATCCTTTTTAATAGTCTCAATGCATAGCAGTTCCAGAGAGAATATAATTACAAGTTAAGAAGTGTGGCAAGATGGGTCTTGTAGAGAGTGAGAAGATGCAAAGATCAGCAAAAAACACCTATAAAAGAAAAGGGCACTGGACAATAAATGACATACCAAAGCTACCAGACTCTGCTTTCTGCTTGGCCACAAAGGAAACGTTTGTTTTATGACCCCAGTCCCATTTTATTGTTATTGCAGGATACATGATATTAATTCAGTCAATAAAGTCCACTGCTGATCTGTCCTCTGCTGTCTATGTGCGAATGAGTGCTGCTTCACTGGTGTCCTAACTGTCCCTGCTGTAGTGTATCTAGGGTGAACACTGGGCTTGGGGTAATAATCTGGGAGTAATGAACTCTAAATCGCATAAATCCTAAATACCGCATGTTCACATCTGGCATAGACAGAGGCGATTCACCTGAGACTCAGCAGCTAAAGAATCAGGTAGCACGAGGCCTAGCTAGGATTCGCACGACTGATCACAATATTAAGAATGTCTTCTATTATTTTTAGCGTTGCCAACCAAGTGTTATGCTAATATATTTATGCAAGTATTAAAAACAACAGTCCTCGATTCTGTCTGTCTGTCTGTCTGTCTTATTCAGTTCAATTCAATTGTATTTGTATAGTGCTTTTTACAATGGTCAAAGCAGCTTTACATAATACTTAAAAGGTTATTACACCTACTAGCTGCACATTCACAACAGGTATGAGCTACTCACTATATTACCCTACATTATATTACGTAAGCGCATTACATTCACAAATCCGGATTACGGAAGCCCATTCTTCTTTTGTGAATTCAATGCTCTACCGTATAACCTAAATGTATCACCGGGTTTATATTGAAAGAAACCGGAATTGAATTCATAAAAGAGCCACGTACCATATTTAACAATTAAAACAACCGCAAAAAAAACACTGAAATTAATTTAAAAAAATTTATATTAATCATTTCATCATAATTTTATCAAACATTAATATTAAAAAATTTTGAGTGAAATTTCTATCATTCAAACGTCTAGTTCATTAGAGAAACATGTAAAGTATTCATTTGTGTTACATTTAAAACGTGCGATTAATCATGCGTGGCAAGCCTGCGATTAATCGGGATTAAATATTTTACACAGATAACCACTCTACAATTATGGTGAGCAAAAAAATGCACCTCAGAATGTACAATAGACATTGAGGCAAATGAACAACAACAACAACAACAACAACAACAACAATGAGGTATACTTCTGTCCGCGGAGAATAAGGTGGGAGTGTGCACACATTTACAGTTGATGATGTGGTGGAGGTGGGGGTTTGGGCCTGGTCTAATGAATTTCGTTTTCTGCTGAGGCACACAGATGGTAGGGTCAGAATCTGCCACCAACAGCATGAATCCATGTACCCAACCTGCCTTGTGTCAACAGTCCAGGCTGAGTCTGTTAATTCCAATCAATCATCGCTTGAATGCCACAGTCAGTTTGAGGATTGCTACTGAACATGTTCATCACTTCATGGCCACAATTTACCATCATCAAATAGCTACTTCCCGCTTGATAAAAGCGCCACATTGCTCCGCAAAGCGGTTCCATGACCATGACATTGAGTTGAATGTCCTTCCTTGCATCTGGATCCAACAGAACACCTTTGAGATATAATAGAATGTCAGGATTGCAACATAAAAGTGCATCTGAAAGATCTGCCAGACTTGAAAAATATGGAACAGAATCTCAAAGGACATCTTTTGGAATCCATGCCACAAATACTTGAGGCTGCACTGAGACCAAAGTAAAGCCAATTCCAATACCATTATAGTGTTCCTAATAAAGTGCCCACTGGGATGAGCATTCACCCTTGAGGTACAACACTGCAGAGAGGACAGCTGTCCTGCTAAACATGCCAGAAGCCAAGTGACCCTGCAAACTGATACCAACTAAACCAATGACAATCCTTAAGCTCTAATAGACCTCTTAAAAATATAAACCCTGGCCATTCTCTTTAAAAGCACCAGAACCTGTTACAAAACCCTACTGATGCAATTTCCAATTGAAAACCTCCTTGCAATTCCACACACATCTCAAACACACAATCCAGCCCGCTTCTAAGTGGAAGTTGTGCCATGCAGAAGTGTACACCCTCACACAGATTAAGAGGGGGCTTTAATACTGAGGCGAGTCAATTTAAGGATGGTGCAACTCCATCAAAGATGCTTTAAAAGTAGAGCTTAACATTCAAACGATCGAAATTTCAGCATTACACAATTCATGGCCAGCACAATGCTCATGTAAGAGGGTTAGTCAGACAGACAGAGCTGTTATGGAACATTATGACCTTTATTCCTGCTTAACATTAGGTAATAATAAAAAAAAAAAAAAAAAAAAAAAAGATAAGCAATATGGCAGTACAGTCAATACTGTGATAAATTGCATTACATTTTATCCTGGGATTTGCTGATGTTTTATGAGCAAATTTAAAAGGTTCAAAATCTGAATCAACTATATGTGACTCCCTAGTGAATCCAGCTCCTCTCAAGGTTTATAACTCATATATTTGCAGGCGGCTTTCTAGTCAATGTCACCTTTTGCTTGTTCATCATTGATTTATGTATACTGAAACCCACTGAACAATATCCATTGTTAAAACACTATACAAAATAAATACAAGAAAGCATGCTAATGTGGGATTCCGCAAAAACGGCAATTTAAAGATTAAAAAAAAATCAGTTTCACCTGACTGAGGGTAACAAAGTGGTAGTCTGATTAAATCATTGGAGATAATAAAGGCATTGACCGAGTCCTATGCTGCACGGAGACTACAAGGTAATCTACTATCTTCTAAAAACATTGTCTCCTTTGGGGAGTTAAGCAGACTTTAATGAATATGCCTTGTAGAGCAGCTTCTGTCAATAAAATTAGCAGTCTGTTCTCTAGTAGCATTACTGCGCCCTCCTGGTGGGCACTGTTTCCTTTAACAGGCTTTGATCAAGAGCATCATCACCAGCCAATCACAACCCCCAGCAACACACTAGTAGGTAGCATGGGTTCACATTACAGGCTTCTGGGGGATCTTAGAGGATCTCAGAGTGCCACAAAGAATAATTACTCTCTTGTCACAGCCACATTGCCGTCATTTTTTGCCAACATTCACTACGGAAATCCATCCGGTGCTTCCTGCAAAACCGTGAGTTGATGACTCTGCCCATTCTACTTCTCGATAAGATGAGAAAAGCAAACAATAAACAAATCATAAAAAGAAAGAAAAAAAAGAAGCCAGCATTAATGTAGCGTTAAAAGAGGAATTTGTTGGGGGAGATGCATGCAGGGCTTCAAAGATGCATTTAATATACATTTAATTATATTAAAGCAGCTTGATAAACTCTGTTACAGATATATACTAAATCTTTTGAAGCTTTTTTTACTTTCTGTATAGAAAGACGTTTTGATCAATAATCTGAACTAGCAACTGTCCCCACTGTATGTTAATTTGATCAAGCAAAATACATAAAGAAGATCGTAATATCTAAATTTAGCCTTCGGTTTTTAAGCTCTACAAATACCTATATTGATTAAACTAAACAAAGCATGACTGATTCCTCTATTGACTAAAGCATAGAGACAGATCTACATTTCCAGCTAAATATCTGCTTTCAGTTGTACAAGGTCCCCCTCTGCTGTAGGAGTTGGGTACAAGGTGTCCTTACATTACTTTTTTGGCAGTATGTTGCTGGGAGAAAATATACTCTACTTAAATTATGTATTCATACTTTTATGCTCTATACCGATTATATATTATAGATAAAGCTATACCTCTATGCAACTGTCTGGGTTTTCTGCTCAATAAACAGAAAATAAATTTTAAATGCCTTGCTTTCAGTAGCACAGTTAAAAGCATCAAAATATCTTTAAAATGCTGCTTCACGGTGCATTAACCCTCTATAGGTATCTAAAGCAGAACTAACCACTTTTATTTTACTATATGTTTTTGTCTCCAGCACTGAAGAGAATACTAAACTGCATTATCAATAGTCTCAGCACAGTAGCTTTGCCATTTTATTTTTACTCCTCTGTTAAGAATGCGCCAGCATTCGGAGTCGCGCAGCGTAATGAAGGGAGTGACAGTGATGGAGCACTCTGCAACAATACTTCATCAAACTCATTCAGGGGTTCTTTGACAGCAACATTTTAAGTTGAGCATTAACTCCATTTACATGCAACCTAAACAGTTATAAATAATCTAATAATCTTATCAATGTAAATGTTTAAATAGTGATATTTCGCATTCTTAAATCCCAAATTCCCTTAAAACCTATAAGATTCTGTGTGTGCGTTTGTCTTACAAGAAATGCTGATCAACAAATTCATTGAGATTATTGAAAGACATATATACTGTACCTGATCATGAGCGAAGTGTAGGAGTTCCTAACAAATGTTCATTTATTTTACATTTTAATTAACAAACAGAAATTAGGAAACACGTGGAGGCAAAAAAAGGCTAAATAAAATGGTGGATGCATGTTGATCAATAGTACAAGTTTGTTTACAGGCAATTTTACAAGTAGCCAAGAAAAAAACAATATGAAAGATTGTACATGTAAAAGTAAGTCAATCAAAATTCACCATTTTTTAAGAAAAGCAAACAATGAATTCCAGGAAGAGAACTGCCTCCCAACAGTGAAGCATGGTGTTGGAAATAGGAAGGTCTGGGTTTCCCCCCCGCCCTGGGCGACTCCATATTATTCAGGGAATTCTCAGACCCATCAACAAATACATGAAGAGAATCTCCTGCCAATAATCCCAGTACTGATACCGGGCAAAAATGTGGTGATGAGCAAGAAAATGACCTTATGCATTTACGCAAATCCAGCAATGAATGGCTTAAAAGAAAGAAGTTTCACACTTATGATTGACCCAGTCAGAGCCCAAATCTCAATCCAATTGAAATGTTGTGGCTAGAACTGAAACGGGCTCTACATGCCAGATATCCTTCTAACCTGTCTCAACTGAATGAGATCTACAAGGAGGAGGTGGGGGAAAAAATCCTCAGACACCGATGTGAGAGACTAAAGATGCTTTCTTGAAGTAATGGCTGCAAAAAGGGGGCTGCCACAAGCTACTAAATAAAAGGCTCCACTTACTTTTTCACATACAACAACTCAATCTTTCCTTGTGTTTTTTGGCTACTCTCCAAATTCCCTCTAAACAAACATATGTGACTGATCAACATACAGCTGATGTTTAATTTATATAAAGCAGGTGGTGATGAAATAAGAAAATCATGATGAAACAGAAAAATCTGAATAGATCAACGGGTTGACAAACTTTCCTGTGCATACACATCCATCCATCCACATACTATATACTATATAGAGATAACCCTTCAGAAACACAACACAAGGTATTTGAAAATGTGGGCAAAACTATTGTTTATACCCCTGTATGACAGACACACATTATATAAATAATATAAAGATGTCATCCTCACTTCTTCAGGGAGCTGCTGGTAGCTGATCTCAGCTGTGCCAAGAACAAGGAGTGGAGTGAAGGAGGGAACATCCTGCAGGAGTGTGAGGAACGTACTCTTCACTGTGTCACTTACGGCCTCCCACCAATCACTGACATGTGGCATATAGATTATACTTGGCACACTTCGTTGTGCTTCCCGAAACACCTTAATAAAAAAAAAAAAAAAAAACACAAAGACATAACTTTCAGTAACAGAAACAGTACAGTTGAGAATGTGATTTCTCAAAAGGTGTTCCCCCCCCATATCATAATCTTTTGGTGTGCAGACCCTAGTTAATTAGGTATCAGAAATGTACACGCATTTAGGACAAAGGTATGATGATTTACAACAGTGTATGCACGCAGACAAAACATCACAGCTTGTAGTCAAAACAGCTCTTCCAAAATAGGACTTTTGTTGACAGTAAAAACACAAATGTGCTACAGTAGAAAGTTCTTCATTTCCCTTCATGTAGTGAAACTCTCTCCATGTATTATTTCAACAGTTATTAGATGCGTATTTAGGTTTTTGTGCAACCAACCCATGAGACTGTGCAGAAAACTGAAGCTTCTGCTTGTTAAAAAAAATGATAGGTCCATCCTAGTATAGATATCTCTATATCAGCAAAAAGTTTTAGAAACATTCTTCCCCATGAAACATTCTATATTCTCTTGCATAACAAGGCAAGTCACACCTCAAAGCGAGTTTTTCGTATACTATAATATAAATAAGTTCTACAATACAAAAATGCACTGTTTGCATTGTATCATCACAGCATCTATATGTAGTGTCATAACGACTTGCACGCGAAACAACGATATATTATGATTGATGGCGTTAAAGCAGTGAATAATGCTGACAGAAAAACTAAGAATGAATGAAATCAAGTTCAAAAAATACTTTTTGAAATGACAAATGAAGCTAGTTATTGAATCAAACTGATAGTCAATTAGAACTATTAGATCAATTAAGACAGGAGAACAAATAACTGGTGTGGAAATGGAGATTTTAAGCCAATGTGTAAACAGGCTACAAGCATTATTCTTGCAAAATTGTCCTTACTGAAATCATTATTCAGGAATTAACAATAAGATTCCAGATTCTAAACGAGATCCTAAAGACTGCAGTTTTCTAAATATCACAATCATTTCTGAATTATTAAATCAAAATAATATGGAATGTAGTAAAATAGGGAGAAATGTAAACAACTGGTTTCAAAACTGATATGACGCGTGTGTTTATATACACACCCTGATCAGATGCTGATAAATAAACTATACAAAATTGCAAATCCAGCACAAAAAACTACCATTAACATTTCTGTTAAGATACATTCCAGACTTGTTTCAACTAAGGATTCTAAAAGGCAATTCTTTATAATACCTTTTTTTTCTGGCCATGTGAGCCAGCTCTATTCGGGTGTTAAAGAAAGGTTTTCGGGGTTCGTCCACATTTCTTAAATGAAAGCCATTTAGTCAGCAGGACAAACTTATCGCCCTCCCTCACACTCTCTATACACACTCAGGAGTGACTATAAGGTTGTATTGATCTACCCTGAGTGCTCAATAAATAAAGATCCGGTCTTATCTCCAGACTCCTATTTGTCACACAATGCTATTGGGTCCCTCTAAAAGACTACTGCTAATTGACAAGAGTACACAAATCCATTTTTATAACAGTAAAACACGCTTTCAAGGATATAATTGGCATAAAAGTAAATGCTTTAAATTTACTTTCCCCACCTCATCTGTATGATATGAGTGAGTGAGCGAGTATGTGTGTGTGAGAGAGAGAGAGAGAGAGAGAGAGAGAGAGAGAGAAAGACTGTAGAGAAGAATATATTAAGAAATATTATTGATAAAGGAAATTACTCTTCGCATTTGCATTTGGAAAAAAAAAAAGTGTGCACATGTGTGCATGTACCTGAGCGCAGGACTCCTCTGGGGTCTTGGCACTGACAGAGTAAAGAGTGGGAAGATCGAGGCGGTGCACAGTGAACTTGTTGAGGTGATGCAGCAGAGCAGGGGCCAGGTGTGTGCTCTGACCCGAACCCTGAGGCCCTGTTAGTAAAAGCCGTGGTCGATATGAGGTTGGCTGCTGATATGGAGACCTGATTCAGACAAACAAATAAATATCACATCATACACACACACAAAATAAATTTCATGACGGACATAAATTATTTGTCACGGTTTTTCTGGAAATCATAGGTTACACACCAAAGAATTCTCCAAAGGATTCCAAAAATATTCTGCCCCTCCTCCACAAGAAATTGGTGCAAAAACATGGTGATGAAAGAGAAAGCCATGTCTGTCTTTTCATGTTTTTTTTTTTATCTGTGCATAACCAGTGAAAAATGAAGCACAGGAGACCAAAAGATGATATATTTCTAATAATGTACGGAACACTGATCATATCTCAGGTTTACTAATCTCAAATAAAATGATAACCCCCATGTGCAGCACCTCTGAACTCCAATTTATTTATTAAAACATTGAATTAAGTCTATTTTAACATATATCTACAGAAAAAAGGAATTATTTTAATGCAATGCTACATTTGAAAATCCTGTGAGATTTCTACTCCTTCAACATTTACTAAAAATCATTTCAACAATATTTGTTTTTTATAAAAGGAATGCATAAGAGTTCAAGTTACAAACCCTAAAGTACTTTATCCAAAAATAAATAAGTAAACGCTTAAGAAGTGAGCATATTTCAACATCGTATAAACGTCTGCCGACAGAAAACCTTGCATTTTCGTATAGGTTGAAATGGCAAATTAAATATTATGGACCTTTTCAGTTCTAATAAAATTATACTACTCTGTTTATGTGCATTGAGAAAATCTTATTAAAACACAAATTTGCAGTGTATGCTGGTTAATGACTGAAATATTGCCTCCATAACTAGATACAACAGACAAAAAAAGCTAGCTGTAAAGCAAATGAATATAAACGACAATAAAAGAACATCTGCTCACTGCCCGGTAAAACAAAATGCCTATATTAAACTGTTACTCCAGACCATCAGACAGCAGCACAAATCATTTCTTTGTTAATCTATAATACATTGCTCCCCTCGGTATACTGTGTGATATTAAATAAGGCTTATTAAGAAAAAGACTTGTACTTAAAAAATATCACCTTGAATCTCTATAATATCTATATGGTAACTATTCTTTCATCCTCGATGGTGCAATTCTTATTTTTTTTAACCATTATTTAAATACAATACGTAAACACAACATCATATCTACATATCATATGTCATCTTTTCGTTTATATTAGACAATAACCCCGTACTACACTGAGAAAGTATTGGGACTTCTGCTTTTCCATCGATATGTGATTCTTCTCCACAATATTACCTCAAATGTTGAAGGCACATAACTGTGGAGAATGTCTTTAGAATGCATTAGTATTTAAATTTTCCCTTCACTTGGACTAAAAGTCCTAAACCTGCTCACGCATGACAATGGCCCTGTGCACTTAGCCAGCTCTATGAATACAGATTGTATGGGCTAGAATGCGAGATGTACTGATACAGAGATCTGAGTGCAACCCTTTAACACAATTAGGATGATTTGGAACTGACTGCACTCCAGGTTTCCTCGCCTCACCTACATCAGTACCTGACTTTACTAACACCCTTGTGGCTGAATGATCGTAAATCTCCACAACCGCACTAGTGCAACATCTTCCCAGAAAACAGGATGCTATTATGACAGAACGGAGACTAAATGTGGAATGGGAGGTTCAGAAAGCACATAAGAATCTTATGGTCGGGTGTCCGCAAACATATGCCCATATAGCAGGGGTGTCAAATGCATTTTCACCGTGGGCCACATCAGCATTATGGTTGCCCTTGAAGGGCCAGTTGTAACTGTAAGACAGTATACACCCTTTTTTAATACCACCTCACAACACAAGACATATCAGATTTTCTCTTTGCAGCACAAACATGCATTTGCTTTTCCACCTTTCTTGGAAGTGCCTTCCATCTGCATCATTTTCCCGCTTCATGGTCATTTTGGGAACATTTGAAGAAAATTTCTCAATTCCACTTGTTGGAAAAATCGCCCTCGGTAAACGTTGATGTGGGATACACTGCAATCTAGTGGCGGGATGCTGCCACTTCACAGTTAACATAGTGACATGTATAGTATGAGATGTAGTTTATTGTCAATGCATGCTTTAAAGCAGCATAGCCTTATTTTAAGACGATCATACAGCTTTTATGCTCTTGCGGGCCACATAAAATGACGCGGAGGGCCACATTCGGCCCGCGGGCCTTGAGTCTAGCACATGCCATATAGTGTACACAGCCATTCAAGTTGAAGGACAGAGCTCTAGTCATTAATCAGTAGTCATACGTGGAAATGAAGGGCATGAAAGGCATATCTTACGCTGCGAAATGAAGGAAGGGTTTGTGTACTATGGAGGATTGTGTTTTCTTTGGGGATACTGGATGGACATCATAAATAGACTGAGCACCAGCTCCATCTTCATCCTCGCTGTTAGAGTCGTCCTCCAGCAGCTGATTGTCTGTGCAAAGAAATTCACAAAACACTCTAATACAGCAGATGCTAGAACAGCTGGAAAGATTACAGATCAATTTTGTCATTAAAAGTCCAGAACAAATCTGCTGAGAAAAACTGTAAAACTTTCACTTAATAATTGGAATATATATATATATCTATATATATATATATAATATATATATATATATATATATATATAGATATTTTTTTTTTTTTTTTTTTTATCAAGATGCATGCCGTGTTCATTTGTTTCTTACAGCCTGTTTAGAAGTTCTTCCTATACATTCACATTTATCTATAAAAATAATAAGATTAGGGGAAAGCTGACTTGTTAGAGTTATGAGTTATTATGGATGGAGAGAAAGCAGTCCTCCAAATTGGAAGTCATTAACAAGAGCGAGAGACGTGTTCCCCGCAGAAATATGGTGCTGAAATTAAATTACTCTCGCTCTAATCTAGTGAAGCTGAATAATGTGGAAGTTTGAAGTTAGAGGAAATTAATTTTCACTGTGAAGAAATAGACTGATGAACCACCAAGACAGTGCTTTTCTGAAAATGCAAGGGCCAAGAAAAAGGCTTCACAGTTCTCAAAAATGTAAATACAACTCTGTATGTTAAAAGATATTTGCGAATAAAGGAAATATTGAGCCTGACCCAATTGATATATATAACCACAAAACCTGAACAGAAGATCTATTTGATGGATAATTAAAAAAAAAACATAAAACCGTATCAAACAATAATTGATCAATGGGGAGCACGCTCTGTACCGTGCGTTTGTTCCCTGTGTGGGAGCTCTGCATGGGGGAAGACTCGAAGCAGGCAAGTAAGTGTGTGGGCCAGTGATCTTTCCAGCAGAGGCCGCAGTGTGCAGGACAAAGCCCGGCCTGGTGGTGCGAGAGCTCTCTGAGCAGCCGGAACAATATTGCGCAGAGCATGGTCAAAGTCCTGCGGTCCCAGCACGATAGAGCCCACGTCCAGTTTGAAGCGCTGGCTGCTGCTGTATATTTGAGGATAGCGCCGCCGCAATGCAGCCAGTGTAGCCTCCGTGCAAAGTGCTTTGATGTCGGCGCCACAGTAACCTGGTGAGACGAGCAACGCACAGTCTGATTCACTCAACTGCATTCGATACTTGTATAGATTATTAGGCTTACTGACTTCAACACCAATAGCCCTTTTGTACAGACAGTATCTCACATTTTTGCTCATATTTTATTACATCTTTTCATATGACAGCACTAAAGAGATGACATTTTGCTACAACGTAAAGTAGTGAGTGTACAGTAGGGCTGTAGGACACAATTATCATATATCGACAATATATATATATATATATATATATATATATATATATATATGTCTCCTAAGAATCAACATACCAATCTCTATAGTCTGTACTATGCAATAATTGACAATATTGGAAAATGACAAATGACAGGCGACAAATAGTCGCCAAATATATTTTAAATAGCCTAGTAGTTACCATACCCTATGTTTTTAATGCATGCATACATCTTAGAGCACATCATTAAAGGTATTGCGGAAAAGACGCAGGCTGTATCTATTTTCATTCTGATGAAGGCATACATACGTGTAAGACACCTATCATTTATTTTCATTTATATTAATTTAGATTTGAAGAATGGACCGACATATAAAAAAAAATTTAAAATACAATTTGGAGAGCGATTGGAATTTGCCATATCGCCCAGCCCAAGTGTACATATTATATTATTATATCATATTATTTTATAAGTGTAAAGTTGGTGTGCCCTGAAAATATCTCAACACAGGTATTCATGTCTAAACCACTGGATACAAACGTGAGTACATCCCTGTGAAAATGTCCAAATTGGGCCCAAAGTGTCAATATTTTGTGTGGCCACCACTATTTTCCAGGACGGCCTTATTCCTCTCAGGCAGGGAGTTCACCAGAGCTTCACAGTCCTCTTCCACTCATCCATGACAACATCACCTTGCACTCCTCCATCTTCTGTTTGAGGATGGCCCACAGGTGTTCAATAAGTTTTAGGTCTGGAGACATGCTTGGCCAGTCAATGCTTGACTGTAAACACATGTCTTTGTACTCCTCACCTGGCTAACACCACACACACTTGACACCACCTGAACCAAATACGTTTATCTTGGTCTCATCATACCACAGGACATTGTTCCAGTAATCCATGTCCTTAGTCTACATGTCTTCAGCAAACTGTTTGCAGGCTTGTCCATCATCTTTAGAAGAGGCTTCCTTTTGGGACAACAGCCATGCAGACCAATGTTATGTGCTTGAACACTGACAGGTGTCAGCGATGCAGGCAGCACTCATACATCCATTTTCCAAATCTATTTTTCCTCTGGACATGATGCTGAGAATGCATGAGGCCTGTTCTGAGTGGAACCTGTTCTATTAAAACGCTGTATGGTCTTGGCCACCATGCTGCAGCTCAGATTCAGGGTCTTGGCAATCTTCTTATGAAGATATTCCTATATCTTTATGTAGAGCAGCAAATGTGTTTTTTTTTATATCATCAGGGTGTTCTTTATTATGAAATGCCATGCTGAACTTCCAGTGACCAGTATGATAGAGTGAGAGCGATAACAAAAAAAAAACAACTGTCCCCATTCACACCTGAGACCTTGCAACACTAATGAGTCACATGACACTGGGAAGAGAAAATGGCTAATTTTGATATTCACTGAAGGGCGTACTCAATTTTTTTAGTGACCAGCGGCTTAATATAATATAATTGAGATAATAATAAAATATGTACAAAAATGTGAGGAGTGAACTCACTTCTGTGATATACTGTAAAACATTCTATATATACTAGTGTTGTCACGAAGCCAACATTTCGACTTTGATACGATACCTAGGTTAAATATCATGATACCAATACCAAATAGATACCATGCCCTAAATCAGCATGTACTTATTGTGCCGTAAAAGCAGCGTGCTTCCAACACTCTGCCTCTCTAAAAGTAATCCACCTTCGGCTTCTTCCATTAGGATTTAATTTGGCATGTTTAGCTGTCACTCAAAGTGGCAGTACCAAAAACAGTGAGGTACCGTATCATTTTCAAAAGACTGGTATCGCGATACTTTTTTCTCTGTCCGTATATCGTGCAATACTAGTAAATACTGTGACATTTATTGTAAGCTATTTCTTCTAACTAGGGTGTAGCTTACCGACACATTTTTCTGCCAACTCTTCCATAAAGGAATCTGACAGCTTTGGAATCCAATCCCTGGTGTGAATTTGTAAAATGTGCTTTCGAGCCTACAGATAAAAGTACAGAGTGTAGAAATAAAGATCATTCCAAAACATTATAACCAGTCATTATAACAACAAATTTTGTTAGACAGTAAACAAGACTGTCACTGCCTGAGAACAGTCAAGAGAGATGTATATAAAAGTCAGACTGAAAGAATTTACTTACCTGTTTATCTGGCAGGTTGAACAGAAATTCCCGGTCGAAGCGACCAGGCCTCCTGAGTGCAGGGTCGATAGAGTCAAGTCTGTTTGTAGCACCAATGACCACTATCTCCCCTCGACTGTCCAAACCATCCATTAAAGCCAGCAATGTAGAAACTATGGAGCTGCAATCATTGTACAAAAAAATAAATATAAAATCCATTAACGCATCATGACAAAGTTCTATGGTGATGACATTTGTAGAAATTACCTGTGAATCTGATCCTGTCTGCTAGAACGAACAGGTGCAAGGCCATCAATCTCGTCAAAAAAGATGATAGATGGTCTCATGAGGTATGCCTACAAGGAATTTTATGCAATATTATTAAAATAGTTTGATAGCAACACAACTCAGTGTAGAAAAAGCCATTATAGATAGATAGATTCATAGATAGATAGATAGATAGATAGATAGATGCATTTATAGATATATATCCTTTAATTAATCCAAAGACGCTACAGTTAATTGTGAATATAATAACATAAATCAAGCTGAACAGGTTAACCTGGTCAAAGAGAAGGCGGAGCTGTCGTTCTGACTCTCCAACCCATTTGCTGAGGCAGTCAGCTCCCTTTCGCATAAAGAAGGAAACCTTTTTGTCTCCCTGACTGCACTCATTAGCCAACGCTCGAGCCACCAAAGTCTTCCCTGTCCCTGGAGGCCCGTAGAACAGGCAACCCCTACAGCAGCACAGGAATGCAATGGCAAAAAATTAGTTTGTTTTAATACAAGTAATACACACAAGCGCGTTCTCGGAGTCTCACCTTGGAGGCTGGATCTTAAACTTCTCAAACACTTCAGGGTAGAGAAGAGGAAAAACCACCATCTCCTTGAGAGATTTAATATGAGAAGAAAGTCCTCCTACACTGTCAAACTTTACCTATATTGGGATGGCCAAAGATACAGTTAACCCCAGACAAGAGAAAGTTGAATTAAATCAGCAATTTCCTAATGGTTATACATACAGATTGATAAACATACAAATTTTATTACACTGCAAATGTAGTATATTAAACAGCAGGGGCATTTAACTAGATTTGGCATAGTTAACAAAAGGCCCCAGGTAAAAATAAATAAGGTTTTGCTCTGTAATGGAGTATAACATTTCTGACCCTCTTACACATTTTAAACTTGAAACAAAAGGAACACCTAAATTACTTTTCACACATCATAATAGTAAATATTTTTTTTAGCATATTTAAGACCCGTTTGAAAAGCAAGTCAAATACTTACAGAGGTATCCAAATTCATGGGATCCACATCCGCTAAACTAGCACCAACTTTCACCCGATCACGAAGCACACCATTGGTCAGGTCCTCTGCTCGCAAATTCATAGGCAAACATCTGCCACAATAAAAATAATCATTCTGTTAGAGAATATTCTTGAAGAAGAAAAAAAAGGAATATTAATAAGTTAATATTAATAAGTAACTAATAAGTAAGATTTAAGGTCACCTGTTCCGAGCACGTGTCATGCTTTTACTTTTTCTCCTCTCAAAGCGCTCCTCGTCTGATGACGATGTTGTGTCACTACTGTGGATGGCATGCTTCTTTATTCTGAATAGAGAAGAGAAACACAGAAATACAGAACTGTGACCAAAAATTACCAAATGAAAGAGATGAAAAGAGCCAGTTTTGAGTATACACTTCTCATTCACATTGAATCCATATACACACTGAAGGCCAAGGCCCCCAGTTGCTACAGCAGGTGGAACAGAACCAAGATAATCACACAGAAAGTAGACAACTAAGATGATCACACACCTAATATGGCTTCTTCTTGCAGGGGATCGGTGTGTGTCAAACACTGTGTTCTTGCTTTGTTTTCTGTTCGCTGGAACTGCAAAAAGGGCACATGAGTAGAAATATAGTACAATGTAATGTTATCCACCAAAGTACATTTCATTAGGAACCAATGATAAATACCAATGGGCGGTGCCTCGTAACGCTGCACAGTTTTACGCTGCCTGAGGTTGTAAGGTCTGTCGTTCTCTTCTCCTGCTTCCTCTGCTTCATCTCCTTCGTCATCTTCATCATCTTCCCCTTCATCATCATCATCATCTCCCTCCTCATGGGATTCTACAAAAGTCAGACACAATAATGATACTTAAACTGCAATCCTAATCAAGCACGAAACAGAAATGTTAGTGTTTTAATAGATAAGCACACCTTATAGGCAGAAATAAGTATCACTGATGCTATTGACAAAAATTATAGTCAAATGCCAGCATACCACTGGTTTCTTCTTCCTCCCTTCCCTCTTCTTCCGGAGCTTCAGATTTACTGATGACTTTATGATGTGTCTGCATTGCAAATGTATTCCTCCTCATCGATTTCCGCCTTTTCACACGTGAATACATGTCCATGTTTTCCTATAAAGGTTGAAAATTGAAACTCGGGCAAAAATGACCTGACTGAAATATTACAAAAGGATTGAATATTATAGGACTATAAGAAATTGTCCAACAAACCTTCGAAGTAGGAAACTCACCAGTTCTGTGTCTGTCCACATCCGGAGCCGCTCCACTTCCCGACTCTGTCGTATGTTGCTGATGTTGTCCATCTCCTGAAGCACCGCCTCTGCCGTGCTGACATCAGGTAAAATAGGCAGTAGAATTAACGTTCAATCACAAAAACTCAAACAGAACACTGATTACACTCATTTCAAGTAGGTCTAGATGCAAAACATTTGTTATAAAATTAATTGTGCTCAATAAATTTCATAATTAACTACTCCTACATCTATGGATGTAATACACTATCCGGTATAAATACACTAGGTTTGCCGATTAGTCATACATCATTTCCAACTCTAGAAGGTCTCCAATAGAGTCCAGCCATCTGTCTTTCCAAGCAAGCAGTACGTTAAATCAACCAGAAATACATTTATACATAATCTGGTTACAAACTGGTGTCCAAAATGATTCTGATCTGATTCTATATTAGTCACTGCATAATTATGATCAATCATATCATTTTAACCACTGACATGAAGGCCTATTGTCATCTCTAACACAACGCAATTCATATTTATAATAGTAAAAACCAGATTTGTGCTCATTATAAAGAATTATTTCTCTGATGAACTATTTAAAACTGATTATTTATTTAAACCAATTCATGTACAGCCAATACAAAAAAAATAAATTAAATTAAATTTTTTTTTTTTTTTTTAAAAACCCCTAAAATGTATTAACGTATTACAAACCACTTTATATCCAGATAGTGCGGCTGTATAGTTAACTAGTCTCTTGACTAACATTACCTGTTGACCAGTTGGTCAAACAGCAGGCTCTGGTTGAGGTGCTGAAAGCGACTCTTCCTAGAGCGACAGCTCCTCTTCAGCTCAACGTGGCCATTCAAGCGAGCGTCGTCCCCATCTGTGCTGTCATCTACCCGCAGGCTTCTTCGGCCTACAAAGCATTTAACAAAATTGTACTTATTAAACGCAGCACAAGGGAAAAAAAAAACATAAACAAGCAACAATACATGTCACAAAGTACCGGAGTACTGCATGTGTGAATATATCTGTTTCATTAACACAAGCAGGGCACAAAAACAAAGCTAACGCATGTTAATATAACAAACTGTTCTGGGCAGGAGATTTTTTTTATTGGGATCATTACTGACAAATACAAGACATATCTGTTTCATCGATCTTACAAAAAGCAAATATTCTTACCGTGTCCATTCTGCAAAGCACCAGTAGATAACCTGAAACAGCAACAAACCAAATTCAAGCAAATTAAACTGTAGAAGAATGTAATTACACTTAATATTCAGCCGCTTTCACTTTTAAGATCCCACCATCACTTTGAGAATTACTGTAACAAAATGACCCATTCCCATTAATTAAGCACTTAGATACTACACTGACTTTCAGAAATCAAACAGGTCAATAAATCGCATTGGATAATAAGATCAGAATCTGGTGATGTACCATAAAGCTGTAGCAATTAAAACCACGGCCTATATAAGAACATAAGGTAAAGTCAGTAAAAAGATTGGATATGAACTTTAATAATGATAGTCTCATACTGATGACTTATAAATTGAGGTGAGCTCACCTGGTGCAGTGTTTGGACGTGCTCCATGTAACTCGCTGAGCTTTGCTCTGGGGACTTGGGGAAGTGTCACTGGAGCTAGGCGTCGCGTGCCGGCGTTTTCGCTTAGACGGAGGGGACAAGCGTGGGCTGCCAGAGCTGAGATTACTGTTGGAGTCCTTCTGAAAGGCAGAAATGAGACAAATTATCACATGCGGTTTTAAACCAATGGCTAAAACTGTCTAAAGGGCTGTGTGTGCAAGTGACTGGCACCAGCAGCCAAATCAATATGATTTCATCAATCACACGAGCTGTCACTCGTTTTTGTGTAACCCTTTAAATAACATCAAACCATATTCATACTGTCATAACATCAAATTTTCCCTTAAAATATCTCTAAAACAACTTGAATACAGAAGAAAGAAAAAGAACAAAATCGGAAAGAATACGGTAAATTTTCCAGTCTCATCTAGGTGAAACACAGTGGCACGAATGAGTGATTAGGATAAGGACACACTGGATATTTGGTTTATGGAAAGAAAAACTGTATTTAGAAGACTAACACTAAATAATATTAAAGAATAAGAAAATAATATTTCACGGAGGGAAGGTGCAGCTCAGTGGTTAAGACGCTGGGCTACTGATCAGAAGGCCGGAGGTTCAAGCCACGTTATCGCCAAGCTTCCACACATGGGTCCTCGAGCAAGGCCCTTAACCTTCTGTGCTTCGCGGTACCGTATCATGGCTGACCCTGCGCTCTGACCCCAGCTTCCAAAAATAAGCTGCGCCGAAAATTTTTTACTGTGCTGTAATGTATGTGACAAATAAAGGCTATTCTATTCTACTATCAGGTCCTGAGCAAATGTACAGTCAAATCAAGTATGGCAGCTGTTTATCCTTTGGCTGATTAGTTATCTTTTAATAACAAATATTTTCTTTGCACAGCTTTGGCAAAAATAGATATTATGTATTGCATGAAATGCCATTTGGCTGTGAATTGTCTTATGTAGCAGCTTGATCCTGGGGGAACATTGTTTCATTTCACTGTATATGATCGGAAAATCTACTTGACTACACTTACAAGACGTGTGCCAAAATAAAACTCGAGAGAGGGAGAGACTGGGACAGAAAGGAGAAAGAGAGAGAGAAAGAGAGAGAGAGAAGAGAGAGAGAGAGAGAGAGAGAGATAGAGAGGATATGTGGGTGACAGTGTGACAACATACAGAGAAAGCTGACAGAGGCGGACAGACCGAGCGAGAAAGCGACAGACAGAGAGACAGACCAAGGCAGACAGATGGTGAAAGGCAAACAGAGAAAGGACAAAGAAAGAAAGGAGTAAATGGAGAGAGTGGTGCACACACAAAGAGAGACTGGTGATTTGAGCTATAGCAAAGTTTATACACAAAACACCTATAACAAGCCAGCATTCATACACATACGCGTACACACAAGCACACACTTAAGTGTAATCATATATAATGTGGAACACACCTATTCTCGAGGGAGAAACACACCAGGAGGTTACACTCTCAAAGTTCACAACACACACACACACACACACACACACACACACACACACACACACACACACACACCAGTCCCTGTATACAACACTTGCCGGAGTTGACTGAGGCAGCAAGGCTCTGTCTCCACTCTGCCTCTCCTTTTCCACCATTTGTTGTGTGAAATTCTGCGTGTGTGTGTTGTTATAAGAACCACGGAATTGCAGCGCAGACACACACACACACTGCACGGCGAAAACGTGTATTTTCGGTGTGTGCTGTCAGGTGCCTCGGTTCGTGACAAAAGCTCAACTTGCTAGCGCAGCTTAGCCTGCGATAGTTCCTCTCAGCAACACAAAGGGAAAACTTAGGGGCCAATAAAACTAGTCAGCTAGCGAGCTGTTTTATACGTATTATTTTTTTTCCTAATTAGAAAATAAAAATGTCCAGCAACACCAATACACGTCGGTTACGTAAACAAAGCGTTTATTTGGTTAACAAAAGGCTGTCACTCGTGAACAAAAGAGGTGAGCTAGCTGGCTATCAATGAGGGACATCAATCTTCAGGCCAAACTGGAGAGCTTAGCTTAGCATAGCTTAGCATACTAGGTAGCATAGCATAGAGCTGCCTGAAGCACCGGGCAGTGAGGGGGGGAAAGCGAGCCGGCTCTTACATGGTTGTGTTCCTCCAAGTTTGGGTTGTTCCTAAGAGCCGACCTCGTCCGCCCGGAGATGACAGGACTGCATGGCTGGAGCTGCGTGCCTTTTCTCGTGTTCACCATGTTTTCTTTCTTTTCCTTCTTTTGCCGTATTGGTTCCTCTCGGCGCTGTCAGATCCCTCTGTTATTGACCGTCTCTCAGCTAGAGAGCCGAGGCGCCATTTCTTCCGCTCACTCGCTCCCTCTGCTGCCAGCACCGGAAAAAGCAGCCGAACGACACTTCCGCCTCGGCCAGATCCTCCATATAGGGCTTACTGCAACGATTTAAACTTAATAGATCCCTAATTGCACTATGGATTGATATATATATATATATATATATATATATATATATATATAGATATATATATATATATATTTTTATATATATATATATATATATATATATATATATATATGGCTTAGTGGTTAGTGGTTAACACGTTCGCCTCACACCGCCAGGGTCCTGGTTTGATTCCCGTCTCGGCCATGTGTGTGTGGAGTTTGCATGTTCTCCCTGTGCCTCAGGGTTTTTTTCTCCGGGTTCTCCGGTTTCCTCCCGGTCCAAAAACATGCACAGTAGGTTGATTGGCACCTTGGAAAATTGTCCCTAGTGAATGAATGTGTGTGTGTGTGTGTGTGTGTGTCCGTCCTGCGATGGGTTGGCTTTCCATCCAGGGTGTATCCTGTAAACTTGTGTTTATCCCTGATGAGCAAGCCTGGGGCGACTGTGATAAATAAGTTGTATCTAAGGAAGTTTGTCCTGTGACAAGGAAAAGCCTCCTTGGATTAATGAGAGAGAAACCTTGAGAGGAACCGAGATGAAAAGGGAACTTATCCTCATTTGGGTGATGTCAAGAGTGTGTTTATAACAATTACAAAACATATCCTTTCTGTAGGTTCATACAGTCAGTTGATGTTGTCGTAGTCAAAGAAAAAACGTTGCATGAATCCAAAGGTGGAACATCTCGAGGTGATGTTGGGATGTTTGCGGAGTCTTGTTGTTTCAGTATCTACTCTTTGAAAGTCCATAATCTCATTCAAATTCAAACCTCGGTAAAATATTGATTCATGGCTTTCTTTGCAACTGGAATTTTTGTACCATGATTTTTGGCAGAAGAATATGATATGTGTGTAATGATCAGGTGACCACATGCGGTATATTTAGCTATTTATTGTAACAGATTGCAAACATTTACAGCTGAGGTGCCAAAACTTTTTTCTACAAAGGGGGCAAAAATTAACCTTGATCAAGGGCCAGGGGACAAATGCTGTATTATACCAAACATTATATTGAAATAACCTTTCATAATATTTACCAAAGGGGGGGGCACGGTGGCTTAGTGGTTAGCACGTTCGCCTCACACCGCCAGGATCCGGGTTCGATTCCCGTCTCGGGAATGTGTGTGTGGAGTTTGCATGTTCTCCCCGTGCCTCAGGGGGTTTTCTCCGGGTTCTCCGGTTTCCTCCCCCGGTCCAAAAACATGCACGGTAGGTTGATTGGCACCTTGGAAAATTGTCCCTAGTGTATGAATGTGTGCGTGAATTTGTGTGTGTGTGTGTGCCCTGCGATGGGTTTGGCATTCCATCCAGGGTGTATCCTGCCTTAATGCCCATAGACGCCTGAGATAGGCACAGGCTCCCCGTGACCCGAGGAAGATCGGATAAAGCGGTAGAAGATGAATGAATGAATGAAGAATGAATATTTACCAAAGGGGCACGGTGGATTAGTGGTTAGCATGTTCACCTCACACCTCCAGGATCGGCGTTTGAGTCCCACCTCTGCCATGTGTGTGTGTGTGTGTGTGTGGAGTTTGCATGTTCTCCCCGTGCCTCAGGGTTTTTTTTTCTCCTGGGTTCTCCGGTTTTCCCCGGTCCAAAAACATGCACGGTAGGTTGATTGGAACCTTAGAAAATTGTCCCTAGTATGTGAATGTGTGTATGTGTGTGTGTGTGTGTGTGTGCTCTGCTATGGGTTGGCATTCCATCCAGGGTGTGTCTTGCCTTAATGCCATAGATGCCTGCGATAGGCACAGGCTCCCCGTGAGGAATGAATTAATTAATTAATATTTACCAATGCAATTCATTGTACAATGAGTTTAATGCCCATTGAAGCTGTTGCTGTTCAGTGAGAAAATCTAATGAGATACACGAAGCCCCCCCCCCCTCTCTCTCCTCTCTCGTCTCCTCTCTCTCTCTCTCTCTCTCTCTCTATATATATATATATATATATATATATATATATATATATATATATCATACATACACACGCATATGCATTTTATTCATTTATCTTCTACCACTTTATCCAACCTTCCCTGGGTCCCTGGTGGGTTGACCATCACAGGGCATACACTAGGGACAATTTTCCAATCAATTTGCCAATCAACCTACCATGCATGTTTTTTGGACCGTGAAAACCGAAGAACCCGGAAAAAAAAAACTCCTGAAGCATGGGGAGAACATGCAAACTCACACACACACACACCACACACACACACACACACACACACACACACACACACACACACAGGGCGGAGGTGGGACTCGAACCCGAATCCTGGAGGTGTGAGGTGAGAGAACGTGCTAAACGAGGTTTATCTGTATGCAGTGTATATGTTATATATATATATATATATATATATATATATATATATATATATATATATATATATATACTCTGCATACAATAGATCAGTATAACCTGCTGTTTAAAGAAAGAAGGAAAGACAGATAGATAGGAGGCTCCGTTCAGAGTAGTCGTAGTCGTTACGTCATACCGAAGCAGCGCGGTGTTACGTCAGAGGAATGGCTGCTGCATCTTCCCGTGTGTTTGTGGTGCAGAGAGAAGACTGTTAGCTGAGGATTTCAGTGTGTGAATCTTGTGGAACAGCAACCGGGTAACAATATTCTAATTCCTTATCGACTTGTTTAGGGTTTGACGGGATTCTCGTCGTTAAGAGACGTCGGGATCACTTGCCTGAACCACTCGTGTTCCTTACGACCTCTCTCTCTCTCTCTCTCTCTCTCACCACACACACGCATGCTCTCTATTTACATAATTCTGTCGCAATAGCTTTAGAATTATTTTGCCCTACGTTTATTTTCGGCTGTTTGGAAGAGCAGTGACGCATATGCGAATGTTTCGCGTTTTAAAAGTGTTGTGCACGGTCATCCTTTATTTATATATTTATTTATTTACTTGCAGTGTTTTGGATTTCATCCTGAAGCGTTTTGACGTCATTACGCCTTGATTGTTCTGCGTTTGGAAATGGGTGGATTGCAGGGGTGGGACTGGTGGAGTCGTGTATACTGGCATGTCCGATAAACCTCTGCTCAGTAACCTGATACAGAGATATTTTGTTGTAAAACAAGGACTCAAAGCAGGCCTAAATGCAGCCCATGACACTCACTATGGCTCATAGTACAACTTGTTAGGACACAAAAACATTTACAAAATACCTGTTGGACCCAATCTTTTATTCGCTCTTTCCGTATCTCCTAAGATGGAACAGAGAAGACGTTATGAGAGACACTGATTCGAGAGAAGGAGTAAGAGATGGCCCATGGTGAGCCTATTATGTCATGTATGACTTCCATATTTAAAAAAAAGCGTACATGCTTCAATCTTTGCCTAAGGTTTTCTTTATCGTTGTACCCTCATTACCGTTATTATGTAATGAGCTCTCAGGTGTGATGGTGCTCAAAATGATCAGGAAGACGAAGAAGAGACCCCTATAAGGTCGAGTTTCTCTGTAGAGGACCTTCTAGACGAGGTGGAGAAGATCAGCAGTGCTCCGACGTGTGACAAGGTTCTGTGATTTCCACTTTGCTGGCTAATTTTTAAACATTTTTTATAACAGCATCACATTCTGTAAGATTGCACGTTGATCGCTTTGTTCGGCTGCTTCTGTTAATGCAGGTAGAGATTGTGGTTAGGCTGTGGAAAGATGGTTTTACTGTGAATGATGAGGATTTGCGGAGCTACTCCTCAGAGGAGAATCAGGAGTTCCTCGAAGCTCTTAAACGAGGGTAAGGCATTGTTGTCAGAGCATGTGATTATTATTATTATAATTATAATTTTAATAGCATGCACACAGATGTCTCACGCACATTAGAGCATGTTCCCAAGACGGCCTGGATTCGTTAAAGCCCTGTCCTTTGTATTCTCACCAAGAGCATTTGTTTGCAGGGAGTTACCTTTGGAACTGGAGGGAAAAGCAGATGAGGAAGAGCTGGAGGTCAGTGTGGAGGAAATGAAGGATGAAAAATATGTCCCAAGAAAGAAGACCTTCCTGCCTTTTAGTGGTAAAGGCTACAGGCTAGGCAGGTAAAAAGCTTTACAAATGCTTCTACCCAACATGAATATAGTGGATCTTTGCAAAGTGTAACAAATTGCTTGAGATTATGAGATTAGGGGAAGGTTATTGTGATTGCAACAATGAACCTTATTTATAACTTTTTCTTTTTCCTAAGCATAGATCTGTGTAAAAGAATTTTCTGCCACATGTAACAGTTTAAGTAACACTGAGTTTCACCTACTCGAGTACATACTAAAGGGCAAAATCACATATATAAATCCGCAAAATCACAAAGGGAAACTACTATGTACAATCGTTTAACTAACTATTCAGCTCGACAATTTTTTTCATCATAACTTTCTCTCTCTCTTTTGATTGAAGAGCTATTATTTATCCCAAGAATTAATTATAGCATATTAAACTATCCAGCTATTTACATCTTCAATTACATCTTCAATATCCAAGTTAGTGCACTTGAAATCCACTAGGTGGCTTTCTCAGTCTAGTCTGCTACCCTTTGCTTAAAATGGTTGATTTGATTTGAGTGATGGAGAACATGCAAACTCCACACGCACATGGCCGAGACGGGAATCGAACCCCGACCATGGAGGTGTGAGGCGAACGTGCTAACTACTATTAATTGTGTACATTTTCCTTTTGGCTAGTGTGGCACCTAGAGTTGTGGTTCGGTCTCGGTCAATCCACGAAGATTGCTCTGGCCCCCCTGTCCCCCCAGTGGAGCTGGATGAAGCTCTGCCCATCACTTGCCTCCAGATCTGGCTTGCAGATGGTCGGCGACTGGTGCAGAGGTTCAACCTTTCCCATCGGTAAGTGTAACATGCACAGACTTGTCAGTGTGTTTCAGTTTCAAATGATGCAGGAACGCTAAAACGCTTTTACGTTATACATATAATCATGTATTGTAAGCATCACCTTCACGTTATATCTATTGGGAATTGAATAAATGTTTGATCTTATCCTTTCGTATAATGCTGTGCTGAGGCATCTGTAAGTAATGTACCCATATATTTGCAGCGTCAGCGATGTGCAAGGCTTTGTAGAGAAAGCCCAGACTACAAGCTCACCGTTCATCCTGACCACATCGCTGCCTTTTCGGGAGCTTACACAGGGGAATCTGAGCCTGGAGGAGGCCGACCTGGTCAATGCTGTTATTGTCCAGCGGCCTCTCAGTACACAAGCACCTTTTGGTCATTCCTGATCAAAGACACCTTAACTGCTCACCTTAAAGTATGGAGAAAAGTTTTATGAACCTTTTTAACAACACAAATGCTTGCAGTACCTAATCCTTGTGAGAAAAAAAAAAAACAAAAAACAAGCTGCTTCAAATTCTATACAACTGCAGACCTCGTTGCATTAATCCAACTCGATTTTGACCTCCACCATGAAGAATAAACGAATGGAAAACCTTTGTGGACAAAATTTCATGTTTCAATGTCACCTTCATCTGTGATCTTCAATCCGAGTGCAATAACCACGTACTGGTAGCCTAATAGTCACATATAAATGCTGCACATCCTATAAACGCAATGAATTTTATGGAATCGATTATAGGTACGGGTCGAAATAAATGACCGTCGTTCTTTGTTCTTCCTTTGTTGGATGCCTTGATCACATCTGATGCAATGCAGTACACACATGCCACGTCCTCAATATCGATGTTCAATAAATATCTGACTGAGACTGTGCTTTGATTGTTTTGCAAAGGAAGTTCTACATGCACTTCTCTGTGTTTAGCACAGACCTAACTAAGGCGTATGATAAGAATACTATTTTTGTGTGTCAAAACATTTGCTGTTTCGCTGTTACGAGGTTCAAGAGAGAATTTATTTGCAAGTGGAAGATACTGTCTGTACATGCACTTTAAACTGAGTGAAATGGTCTTTTGTACTGGAGCTTTGCTTGCAATAAATCCATTAAACAATTGAGCCCCAACTGTTTCCTGTAGTGTGATATGTTTGGATTTTTTTTCCTCCTCGCGAAATAACAACCAATTGGTCTTCTCTATGACTGAGCACTCGGAGATGAAAAATACTGTATAGCAACAATGATAACTTATTTCGATGACAACCGCCAGATCACGTTCCATAAAGAATTTAACATACTAATTAAGACTGTAAATTTTAGGTTGCTGTTTATCATTTATAACCCTTTCAACCATAAGCCAAGTCAACAGCTTTTATCGTTATTATCAGCCATGTAAAGTACACTGTGACATGAAACAACGTTCCTTCAGGAACAAGTTGCTACGTTAAATAACATTAACTCAAGACAACCACAAAAGTGACTAGGACCCTACATTGAGTGCAAATGCCCCATCAATATTTAATGCAAACATAAAACACAATTCCTACAGAACACCGTTTTGTATAAGCAAAACATATGTCCATGCAAATAAACTGGCCATTTAATAATAAACAAAAAAAAAGGAAAATTTTTTATGGAATATTACGTACATACACAATTCAAACTGCCATTTTTTCCCCTGCTCCATGTGCAGACAAGGGCAATAAATAATTCATACATTCTCCTAGTCAGGAATCAAAACATCAGCAGCATTTTCTGTAATCCATCCAGCTAGTGCACATGCCATGTTTAAGCAGTCAATGCTCATTATCAATGACCTACCAGTCATAACAGTGAACTTGCTTTATGTATTGCCAGGAATTATTCATCTAAAAAAAAAAAAAAAAAAAAAAAAAAGAAAGAAAACAGCGATTTCAGAATATGAATTTGTTTATTCCATAACCGAAATGTCTCAGTTAAGCTTAAATATCTTATATCTTTGAGTTAAATGTGTGTGTGTGTTAAGTGTGTGTGTGTGTGTGTGTGTGTGTGTGTGTGTGTGTGTGTGTGTGAGGTGTGGGAGAGAGTAGAGAGAGTGAGTCCGAGAGAGAGAGAGAGAGGGAGAGAGAGAGAGAGAGAGAGAGAGAGAGAGAGAGAGAGAGGATGTGTGGTAATCTGAAACCCCAGTAAAGCTTCATATGAGAGTGACAACGAGTAAAGATCACTGTTGACAATGTTGTTGTTTCAGCATGTTGTGGAACGAGCTTGCAGGTGGAAAACAAAACACACACACACACACAAGTCTGTGGCCAGACAATGTACTGTACTTACTAACCTGTACGTTTATATTGTAAAAGGTTTGGCAGAAATTATTTTACACATTTAAATTTACATCATTTAGCAGTTTGCCTTATCCACAGCAATGTACACAAATGAAATAAAACACCAACGTCAGCTTCCAGAGATGAGCAAATTCAAGAATAAAGAGCTAAAGAACACTGAAGATTACACAATTTAGTAAGCCGTACCCACAAGACACACATAGAGAGTCGCTATATACACGCTATATAATAAAACAATACAAATAGCACAACTCAAGAACCAACTCAGTGAAGCAGATAATGCACAAAAGTCAAAATCGTACCTTACCATAAGAGAACCAGATTGAGATAAACAGCTAAACTGTACTGATGACATAAAGGTTTATTACTGATATTCCAGTAATAAATACTGATAACCTTGTTTGAAACGAAAAGACTTGGAATTAGTTTGATTCTAAAAGTAAACAAGGCTAGAAAGATTCAAACTCACTCAACAGAGCAAAGTAGGTGTGTATATAAGTGGGTGTCCACTGGGAGGCGTGCTTTTCTTCTCAGCGCTTTCATCAGCTTCTCTTCTCTTCCTGAACCCCTCAGTCGGTCCTCCTCTCTCTCTCTCTCTCTCTCTCTCTGTGGAACAAAGTCACTCCATCAGTCAGGTGAGAATGTACTGGGCAATTCTTCTATTCATTGCATAGCTGATTGTGTAATGAATGAGCATTTAATTATCCTGGGGTTGCGGATTTAACTTTTTTGTGGGTGAGTTTTATGGATTTGTTTGTAGACCTCTGTAAATGTGAGAAAGAGTTGGGCTGAGTTAGTTAAGAAATGTTTAAATCTGAGAGCCGTATATGTATTATACTGTGCATGTATTAATCTCCAGGGAGAGTAAGAACATTTGGGAGATTTCTGGCCCCCGGGAGCAAAATGTGAATACATCCAAGAACATACTGTTGTCTCTCAGCCTGTCACTCTCATAACCATGGCTAAAGGGAGGAAGACACCAGCCAGCTCAGGTGACAAGACGATAATGACAAATCCCAAGCCGGTTTTCATCAAGGTCTCGACTCAGGTAAGATATCGCTCCTGCGAAAATGCTTTGTCGATAAGCTGATTCGTTTTTGTTAATTTAGCTTCAGTACCTGACATCATTCCATCCCATCCGGGTCAGGATATGAAAGACAATAAAGTGTTTTATTTATGTTATTATTTAAATCTGACTGTTTCATTAAATGATGTGTTTTAAATGAAACATATATATGGTACATTTTCAGCACAGCATGTGTCCAAGCTAACTTGGGATACTAGAAGAAAGAAGAATAATTCTTAAGCATGTACTACGTTGCCTAAATACAGCATCTCTAAGCATATAACAAGGTGCCATTTGAAAATCAACAATCCCAGCAAAGTGTATGTTTATCAACTGCCACGTCTATTTTCTGCATGAATGTTAAAAAACATCACAGCATTCTGTCTGGTATGAAATGAGATCTCTTGTGCACACTATCTCTGCTAAACTGTGGTATGAGATTGCACTGCGTTAATATACGTCAAATACCAATTGCAATCAGAATTGCACGTGACCATAATGCAGTTTTGATCAGGAATCTGTGAACTATTCTCCCAGACAAGGCTGAAATGTTCCTATCGTGGAAACTGCTCGAGTAAATGGAGCGATATCCAAAAATACAGCATAGTAATTTACATCCAAACGAACCGGTTATGTTATTTTAGAAGTAATAGCAATGCACAACCAAATTGCGCCACCAGGATCTCGCAGCGACAGATGTGGAGTTAAACCGCTAAACTGTATGATGCTCCATGAGCTGCCAAGTGAAATAGCAGTCAACATTACTATGCTACTGTCCCTTTTGGTGACCAGCTTACTGAGCAGCCACAGAAAAATACTGTGTACATGTATGTATGAAAGGGAGATTAATATAATGGGTGGGGGGCACTAATGCAATGTTCTCACATCCTTTTGTCTCATGAGACACAGAAACCCCTCGTGGTTAAATATAGCCCATGAAATCAGACAGCCATGGCAGGGCGGACAAGTGAGCAATTGAATTATGCTGTGAGTATAAATCTCTGGGAATGGTGTAAAAGGCCATGTGTGAACAGGGTTGTAAATGAGTTGCAATACTGAAAAAAAAAATCATATCAGCCTTTCGTGTGCTTCAGGTGTTGTGAAGTATAAACAGTCAATATTTGATTCAAACATGCATAAGTAATTAGATATAGAGGATGTTTTTTTTGCATGCCATCTGTCGTAACAGTACTGCTGAATGTATCTACTTGTTTAGTTCATGCACCATCACTATAGTTGTTTCTCAGGAGTGATATATATATTCGTTCCGAAAATATCCAAAAATTCGTTCGCACTAATAATAGAATGCGGAGGCACGGTGGCGTAGTGGTTAGCATATTCGCCTCACACCGCCAGGATCCGGGTTCGATTCCCGGCTCAGTCATGTGTGTGTGGAGTTTGCATGTTCTCCCCGTGCCTCAAGGAGGTTTTTCTCCGGGTTCTCCGGTTTCCTCCCGGTCCAAAAAACATGCACGGTAGGTTGATTGGCACCTTGGAAAATTGTCCCTAGTGTATGAATGTGTGTGTGAATGTGTGTGTGTGTGTGCCCTGCGATGGGTTGGCATTCCATCCAGGGTGTATCCTGCCTTAATGCCCATAGACGCCTGAGATAGGCACAGGCTCCCCGTGACGATGGAGATCGGAAGAAGATAAAGCCGTGTTAGATGGAGATTTAGAAGATAAGTAGCGGATAGAAAGGTAGATAGAAGATGAATGAATGAATGAATGAATAATAATAGAATGCAGGATAAATCCTTGTAGTTATAAATCCTACACCCTTGTATTGTATATTGTATCATCCCATTTCATGTATCACAATCTGCTTAGAACTGGACGATGCAGAGCAAAGGGTAAAAAAAAGGGGGGCTGTGAAATTGAATTGCGTTCGTAGAGTTTCTAGGTTAAATCCACAATGAGGCACGTAAGAGACATACACTGTAACACTGTTTGATTATAATAGAAGGTCTGAATTGATATGACAGCAGCCCCAGGCATACAACAGATGTTGTTTTTGTGAAGCCATGGATCCTGTGGTGCAAACAGTTTTGTGACTAGCAGCTACCAATACAACTGGCAAGCCAGAAAAATCTGTAGTACCGTTGATTGAACCTGTAGTACTATTGATAATGCCTAGTGATAGATAGATAGATAGATAGATAGATAGATAGATAGATAGACAGACAGATAGATAGATATTGTCTTTGCATAGTACAGCAATGGATGGCACATCATAGCAATTGTGCAAATTGGCAAGTACAGTTAAATATGTAGGTATATGTACAGCATGTAATATTAATAGAAAAAATAAAAAGCTATGTCAGGAAAGAATGTAGTACAACAGCTAATAATCAAGTACACCAGGTATACGTGTGTATGATATATATATATATATATATATATATATATATAATATATATATATATATATATATATATATATATAGATCAGCCTTTCGTGTGCTTCAGGTGTTGTGAAGTATAAACAGTCAATATTTGATTCAAACATGCATAAGTAATTAGATATAGAGGATGTTTTTTTTTTGCATGCCATCTGTCGTAACAGTACTGCTGAATGTATCTACTTGTTTAGTTTATGCACCATCACTATAGTTGTTTCTCAGGAGTGATATATATATTCGTTCCGAAAATATCCAAAAATTCGTTCGCACTAATAATAGAATGCGGAGGCACGGTGGCGTAGTGGTTAGCACATTCGCCTCACACCGCCAGGATCCGGGTTCGATTCCCGTCTCGGTCATGTGTGTGTGGAGTTTGCATGTTCTCCCCGTGCCTCAAGGAGGTTTTTCTCCGGGTTCTCCGGTTTCCTCACGGTCCAAAAACATGCACAGTAGGTTGATTGGCACCTTGGAAAATTGTCCCTAGTGTATGAATGTGTTTGTGAATGTGTGTGTGTGTGTGCCCTGCGATGGGTTGGCATTCCATCCAGGGTGTATCCTGCCTTAATGCCCATAGACACCTGAGATAGGCACAGGCTCCCCGTGACCCGAGTGAACATCGGATAAAGCGGTAGAAGATGAATGAATGAATGAATTCATACTTTCATGTTAGATTTTTTTAACCATTTATATGTACTGACAACGTTGAAGAATACATGTTCTCACTGAAGCTATGACAGGCTAAAACAATAATTTCTTTAGATGTCGTTTTATTTTTCCTAGAGAAACTGGGACTAAAATACAATCTGATTATTTTTCGGACAATCCAGAAGTTCCACTGTCCCGAAGTCCCGATGGAACTCTGAAACAGGAAACTCTGTCTATTCATATTAAAAATACACCTTCTTACAGGAAGATACACAGTATCAGTGGTTTTCAGAAATAACAATACTAACATACAATGAACTAATTAAAAGAAATGTATGATTTGATTGCAGTCTGTGGTAATGTCAGTGCTATTATAGGAACCTCTTTGGACCAATCATGCTCGAGAAAGGGCTTTGATATCTTGCCCTCGGTTCCTGCACTCTTTATTGTACTTTCCAGGAGGAAATAAGATATTTTGTACCAAGAGACAGAATGATTTCCTGTTTATGTCTGTGAGGATGATGTATTTGTGAAAGCCCCATGCTTTAGAAGGCATCAATGAAACAGAATTTTTGTCTCTGGGGAATGTTTGATTCAGCAAGCACCATAGCAAGCACCAAGTATTTATAAGACAAAATATAAGATGTATGACGGAGTAAAATAAATCAAGCCACTTGATTTAATCTTTGATTTTTGTCTTACTTTTGAATAATTACATAGAAGCTTCCTGGTAATTGTGCTTCTCAAAGCCATGCACTTGTTTTTTTGTTGTCTTTTTTTTTTAAGATGTAGAAAACCAGAGCGGAAAAGTGAAAAAAATCAGCCAGTTAATTATAGTATCTTTTGAAGGCCTATAGGCTTAGACCTCTGTGGTTGTTTTGTTGTTGCCTGTTTCAGGCGCAGCCCTGGGGAGAGAAAAGGGCGCATGGCAACAGCCAAAAACCAGCTCGGATTTTGCGCAGATGAAGGAGTTGGGTGAAACGGGGAAATACAGGGTTTAGGATGTCCTTGGTTGCTGGAGTATTTTCAGCTCACTCATGCCTGTCTGACTGTCTCCAGGATCAGTAATAAATGTTAGGTTTTCCTAAGCTGTGGGTAGCGCAAACCGATGGCACTTTAATGTGTTACAATGGAGCAAATCCAATAGTCACATACACACACACACATATGTACTCTTATAAACAGACGTTTTCCCATCTGAAAACATTCAATGTGAGTGAGTGGGTGCCAGTGAAAATCATTTACACTCACACACACACCCACATACTCACACACACACACACACACACAGACACAGTCAAAGCCCAAGCACTTGAAATGTGGGAAATGACACTTTGTGATTGACAGTTATTTACAACACTTGTTATCATGAAGGATTTTGTCTGTACTCCACCCATGCTGGAGTAATGAGAGCAGTAGGATTGAGTGTGCTTTGACCACATTAGAGAACCACATGTTAGACGTATCACCCAAAAGCTTCGCTAATAAGCTTCAGAGATTTTGGGTGAGGCCTCTGACCTTTCACCAGATAGTCAGTGTAAATCCTCCTTCAAAAAAAAGAAAATACCTCATTAATCTCACACTGCCAACTCAGATTTCAGACTAGAGAATATAAAACATATGGGGTATTGATAGCAGCCATCTTTTCCCACATACGGATGATATTATGAGGTGTGCAATGACGTGACAAACTATTTTCTGTTTTCTGTTTACAGACCCATCTTGAGCAGAGGCTATCTATGTGCAGCAAGCTATGTTTCGCTATCGGAGGGGCACCTAATCAAATTGCAGGAAGTGCGACTGCTTTTTTCCTGCAAATCTTTCTGCTGGACGTTGCACAGGTAGCCATGAATACATTCATGTAATTCCATCAAAAGAATGACAAACGATCTTATCACTAATGCAGCAGATTTTATGGAAGCGTCTATTATGTAACATCTAAATATATCCAGCCCCTGCTACTGCACATATTTTTGGAGTATAAGTCCCTCAGATGTTAAAGTTGCCTCAGAGAAATGTACGTGTACGCCTTTTACGTGTGTAATAGCGGTGTCACTTCTTTCCACAGATAAACCCTTTTCAGGCCTCCCTGGTGTTATTCGTTGGGAAAGCTTGGGGTGCTATTACTGATCCCGTCGTGGGATTCTTCATCACTAAAAGCAGATGGACAAAAATTGGCCGACTCATGCCATGGCGAGTAGAAGATTCGTTTTTGTTTATTCAGCATGATGGCAAAGTGTGTTTGTATGCGCAGGTTTTGCAACAAAGGTGGACGTGCACGATTGTCATTGTTTGTTGTAAAGTTAAAACTGCCAGTTACCGGATTGAAAGAGCCCAAATATTTCAGTATGACATTATTCCTGTGCACGAACTAATGATCTAAAAACACATCCAGAGGCATGCACATCTGATTTTTTTGGGATGAGCTGGAAAGCCAACAATGAATCAATGCTTCTCACCTTACATCATGACTGGTCTCACTCGTTTTCTTGCGTCAGAATGATCACAAATCCCTGAACGCAGTCTCACAGCATTTTGTGATATAGTCTATCTATATAGTGATCTATCTATATTGTGATATATATCTATCTATCTATCTATCTATCTATCTATATATATATATATATATATATATATATATATATATATATATATATATATATATATATATATATATTTACATACGAATTTCCCTCTTTTGTCAGGCCACCATGCATGACGTTCAATGTAATGTATATCTGGTGCCTTTGGAAAAAAAAATGTAAATATATAATTAAGGAGACTGTTAATTAGTGACACACCCATATTACAGTATGACCGTAACCCTATATTTTTTCGCCTTATTCTCTGATAGACATGGGAATAAGATGACATTTGCCTTCTCTGCCAGCATTACCCATTTCTATGGAGACAGAGTCGATCGTGCTGAGTGACATGAAAAATATGGAAATTCTTGTCTATGAACACTCTATGAAATGTTGTGAGAATCCGCACAAACCCTTTCCAGTATCTAGTGTAAAGTCTTCCATGAACAGAAAAGGTTATTATAACAGCAAAGATGGGAAGTTTTGAAATCAAATGTTCAACAAGTACATCCCGAAATCTCGCGGAATTCTACAATCTCTAACTACTACACTCTTGACACTCTTTCCCTAGTCCTAATTGCTATTCCTGGAAGGAAGTCCCCCATATCAGTGCCATATCTTTAAGATGTGGTATCAAAACGTCTGTAAGGAAGTCCATTGCGTCACACTGGAATGTGACAGCCGTGCCCAACTGGGACCTCAAAGCCCCTCAGCAGACACCCTTCTGGATATTACAATCCAGTATTTAGATAACACTCTGTTAGGACCCTGCTGTGAGGCAGAGGATAATCAGATAAGTGCACACGTAATTCCCAGGTGGTGTGCACTGGGACTGGAATCCCAAGGGAGCCAACAAAAATGGTCAGAATAGGCTGTATTTAGTCTATGGGGATGGGAATGGTTAGACATATGAAGCTCATGGGACAAAGAAAACCCATGGTGATTAAACATGAGATTGTATTAGAGATGGTGCATGCTCATTGGAGGCTGTTACATGTTTAGAACATTTGTCTACAGTGTCTGGTTTAACTGATAGATCATTGTTTGGAATATTATTTATTATTTTCAGGAAAAATATGGCCTGTGTGTGAGTGAAATAGAAATAATGTCCGGATCATGACAGATAAATTATAGTAGACGTTCACACGTGTAGATTTCATTGTACTCTACATGCATCAAACTAAAAAAATCCAGACCTAGCACTTTCATTCACACAATGAGCATAGTAGTCCTTTTGCAATCTTGATGATGGAATCATGAAGGCAGATAAATCTTAAAATGTCTAGACAGCTCTTTTATTACATGCCTGCCGTCTCATCTCGTATTTCATGATGTTCTTACATTTTTAACAACCGTGCCTGCCAAGGTTTTTAATTACAAAGCAGGTATTTCATTAAAGATGACAACATTTGCGAATACACAGCCCCATCTGAGATTGTCATAGGGACATTTTAGCTGTGTTGGAATTTACCCATGGATAGATGTTTGAGTATGATGTGTGTGCGTGTGTGATCATGTTGGAGGGTAAAGCAGTATTTACTTTTGTTTGGACATTTCTAGGTTAAACCATCATTTTTAAATTCAGTACATCCATTCATCCACACACTCTCTCTAACTCTATTCTGTTGGCCTTTTGTGGGTGGAAATACATTCACTGGGTGAGCAAGGGTGCTAGCTCATTCTGCAAATCAGAGGTCTGGACTGTGCTAGAACTGGCCATTCTTTATCCGCATTGGCTGCATTTCTTTGTCCCTGTATCTGTAGACATAGGGCAGAGTGCAATGACCTCTACTAATACTGAATGTTGACTGTTTTATTTTATTTAAGGCGTCAATATATGGAAAAGACTTTCCATATGATGTGCCTATACCAAAGCAGAAATGGTCTTTAAACCTTTAAAATACACTATTAAACTTATAACAGTACCATATGAACAAACATTAGCATAATCCATTCGGGCTGAAATGATGACCTTTCTAAGCGAAGGCAGAAAGCATAGCTGTGAGGTACTTTTGATTGTTGAAATGCCACTGGTGTACACGACATTCCACAATAACAAAGTGTTAGCCGCAAGGGTAAAAGTGTGGCTTCTAAGGATTACACATGCTTCATTTCGTAGAACTCTCATCGAATATGAAATTATTTTTCATTATAGTTTTTCAGTGAACGATCACTTCTAATGTTTCCATTTTTTTTACCCCTTTAGGATGATGGGCTGCACACCGTTTACTGTAGTGTCCTACTTTTACTTGTGGTTTGTTCCCCCTTTCACCAATCAAAGTTACATCTGGTATCTGGGTTTCTACTGCCTCTACCAAACGCTCATCACAGTAAGTTATGCTTGTAATTCAGAATCACCTTGTATTTAATCCTCACAGCAGTGTATAATAAATATTATTGCGCTTATTAATATTGCACAGAACTGTAATATTTTGCTTGTCTCCTTTATATGCCCTTCGTCCTGGCTTGACCATTTTTGGCGATTTCAATTTAGCAGGAGATTTTAAACAGAGATTATCTCTTTTTTTTGTACACGCAGACCTAAAAGTAGGTGTTTATCTGTTAAGAGTAAATCTATGGGATAAATGTGATAAGGAATTAAAAACTGTATATAAATAAGGTGATATATATATATAATTATATGACTCAGTATTAATAAACTGTGAATGTTTTTGTTAAAATATCTAAATAATAGTTGGATTGTGTATCCTTGTTACCATATTTGTTTGTAATTATAATTAACATGTTAATGTGACAATATTTATCTTGTACTATCAAACTTAATGAGAAGTGTCACTTATCAGTTTATCTATGTATAAAGGGTAGGCATTAAAAGCAGAGCTTCGGCCTGCACCTTTTCCTTTTATTTATTTATTTTGTGACATAAGGAGCAAAATAAAATCAATCTATCTAAAAAAAAAAAGTAATGCACAAAATGAAAAGAGAGTTGTATATTGCTTATATTATATTATTATACTTATTAAGTGTATTTAGTTCAGTCCACCAAATACTCCAGGATGTTCAACGCCGGGCCGTCCTCGGTGAAGTGGGTGTTCCTCCTGGCGTAAGCCAGGGTCATGTGATTGCAAATTATTTTTACCGACAGACAATGGAGCAGAACAAAGAACAGTAATTACTTGGCTTTACATCGGACATCCCACTTATTTTAGCAAAACATAGCTATTCTAAATGGCAAGATATTAGCGTACAAGATATGGTGATAATAATGTTATTTCACTAATTACAGTGCTCAATGAATAGAAATAAAAGCAACTTCACAAAATAAGACACCATTTTTTATCTCGCTTGGTTTAATACATTAAGATGATGTTGTGTAATTATGTTATTAAAGAAGTCTAAATTAAAAACAAGTGGCACATCACAGATCTGTCCCTAATTAAACTTTGAGATTTATAACATGGGTTGTTGTACTCTGTAACTTAGCCTTTATACCGCCTTATATATATATATATATATATATATATATATATATATATATATATATATATATATATATATATATATATATATATATATGTGTGAGTATTTTTTTTTTATTTCTATGATTTATTTGTTTGTGTCCTTTGCTAGAAATTTCTTTCAAAGGACGGTGTGGTGGTAAATGGACCAGCATGTAGTGGAATGGGGACGCTGAAAACAGCGCGGAAAGCATACAAACCCGCATTGTAATGACATGTCATTTTAGCTCCTTGATAAGTACATGTTAGGGGCGAAATGAAGTTCCCCGCTGACCCAGAGTCCAGCAGCGCGGAGACCGTCACGGAGTGAGTAGGGGTGGAAACCACCATGTTGGAGAGAGGAAAAAGAGAGGGTAAACGCTGGTTTCCTCTTTTAGTGCTTTCCATTGTCTTTAAGCGCAAGGCTGAGAACCAGCAGCTGTGTTCACTATCACTGGCAATGAACCTAGCTCAACGTGACACGCTTACTCTTAATCACTCCATTATTTTTAATCAGAGTGTTTGCTTTTCAACCAAACAGTATCTAAAAACTTGTCGGGGGTAACATTTTTAATGGGGTAAAACCTTTCCTTGGTTTCCAAGCTCAAATGGCGCTTGTCTCCATAATAGAACAAAGACTGGGCTGGGCAAGCAGCTGTCTTGGTCCGGGCTTCTGTAACGGCACAGACACAGCGGACAATGGAATCAAATTAAAGATTTTATTAAGGAACGGAGAACGAAAGAAGAGCTGCTCTAAGGAGCAGCCGAGGCACGTAAATACGGCCCTTTGCGCGGTGCGCGCTGAAACCGCCGTGTATGAGTTTTGCGAGGCGGCGGAGGCGGCGGGACTTCCGGGTTCCTCAACGGCGAACGGGGAGGCGTCCGCGGGACTGGACTGGGGATTCCGGTCTTGCTGACCCGGTGGAGTCGGAACCTTGGAACCTGATGCGAGGATCAGAACAGAAAGAGGTTAGTAGCGATTCTTTGGGTAATATAGCGAGAAGCGTCCGTGCTAACTGAACCATACGAGCCCGGCGAGAGACTAGAGCGACTGGAACACCGGGTTTAAATAGCCAAGGCTACTGATATCCAATAGAACTGGAGCTCATCAGACTGGGCTGTGATTGTGGTAGAGTCGCGGCGGGAGGAGGGGCGTGAAGCATGCTAGAGAGGTTTATTTTAGTACATGCTTGGGCCACTGGTACACCACAGAAATGAATGTTTTTTAATGTCAATTTTAAAGTAAAGGATTTCAAAGATATATCTACTATTTCCGATCTAGCAATAACTAGTAGTAAATTTACTAGATGATTTATTTGTATATATACCAAATATTCCATTTGTGTTTTCCGTGAGTATATTTGGTCACATTTACTGTCACTATACTTTAATTTGTATTAGTGTATTATTATACATATTAATACAGCTATTTATTGGGAAGCTGCAACCACATATAAATAGATCTGGATTTAACAGGTAATGAGTTATGAATAAATAAGATTTGAATAGGGGACTTATTTATGTTTTTCTTAAAAATATGACATGCAAGGGTGACGGGTTTGTTTTGTGCATTCATTTATTTACTTATTGGGAATTAGGACCTAAATAACTGTAAAACATCCAAACGCATGAATGGCATGTACAACTAAAATATTTATTGCTTTTTTTAGAAGCTTCCCCACATTTATATTTAGATGTATTATGAAACTGATGTGGCCAGAGAAAGACTTCTTGTGTTCTTGTCACTAAGCAAACTCTATGTTATCTCATATATTTCACTGTTTCCCTGTTTTTCCTTCTTCTACTATTAATATCAATTGACAGCGATCACATGCTCACAAAACTCTCTGCCTGATATGGACATGCCTGATTCATTACTGATGATTTCCGTCTGTGTGTTTCTTTGTGTTTTTGTAGTGTTTCCATGTGCCTTACTCTGCACTGACCATGTTTCTGAGCACAGACCAGCAGGAACGAGACTCGGCTACAGCATACCGTAAGTTTACCTTTCAGCAAAAATATTGAATTGAGTTTTATTTGTATAGCACTTTTAACTACGAACATTATCCCAAAGTAACTTCACAAAGACAATAGAATACCCTTGATGTGTCACATATACATTAGAGCACAGTGAAAATGTTTCTGGAATGTTTTTTGTAAGCTGGGATCAGCCATGATACAGCGCCGCTGGAGCACAGAGGGTTACGGGCCTTGCTTGAGGACCCAAGAGTGGCAGCTTGAACCCCCGACCTTCCGATCAGTAGCCTAGCACCATAACCACTGAGCTACCCCCTCCCCCAAAACGGTTAAATAGGTTATTAAACTATTATGATTATTATTTCTATTATATTACACTAACAGTTTGCACTAGGTTGCACACAATGCACTTTGGTTAGGACAACTTAGAGTCCTTAGCTATGTGTCCTGTTGGTAGCTCGATGTTGTTTTAAGTAGTACCAAGGTTCTGATGAAACGTTGTCTCATTTCACTGTGTACTGCAGCAGTTATATATGTCGGAATGACAATGAAAGCTTCTTGACTTGACTTGAAATTTAGTGCCTAAAAGTCCTAAAAAAAAGTGCCTAAAAAACCCTCAGTGGAAGCTATGAGGAAGATTAAGCAGAACAAGACTTTTCAATTCACTTTTATTTGTAGAGCACTTTTTATTGTCATTGTCACAAAGGAGCTTTGCATAATACACTTAATTATATTGTGTGGGAATGAAAACCCTGGCTGTTCCTTGCTGAGCAAGACAAGGCAACGGTGGCAAGGAAAAACTCCCTGAGATGGTAACAGGAAGAAACCTTGAGAGGAACCAGTCTCAACAGGGAACCCCATCCTCATTTGAGTGTTTTTTGTTTTTTTCGTTTTGTGAATGTGGTTTCGTGTGGTGTGTATCCGTGACAGTCTCCGAAGTGTTGATTTAAAAGGGTCCTCATCTGGGTTACACCGAATGTCCATTCATTATAGTGTTTTCATCCTAGAGGTGTGTAGTTCAGTGAACTGTATACTGATCAAATGCAGAACTGTTCATGCCAAGACTAGACTTAAGACAATGTTGTATACTTGCCTAAGTGGATTATTTCATTATGGGGTCTCAAATACTACATCAATTCAGAAGAATAAAATGGGGCGATGTATCATGGATGACCCTGTGCTTTGACCCCAGCTTCCAAATAAACTGGGATGTGTGAAAGAACAATTTCACTGTGCTGTAATGTGAACTAAAAATCAAATTTAAATCCCAAACTCAACTCAATCACCTGTAAGTCAAACAGCAGTGCTGAAAATGAGAAAACAGAACATGTTGATTTAAAGCTTTTTAATCAAAAGCAATGAAAATTGAAAATATAATATGCAAATTGTTCAGTGTAAAGGGGAAAGAAATGTAAATGCATTAAATGAAGGAGTATCTGCTGACTGTCTAGTCATGTACCCTCACAATACCAGAGGCTTACCACCGGCTCAACCAGAGACCCCAGTAAAAACACACATGAAGAATTTAGTAGCTGGTTTCAGCTTACAGCTGAATGTCACCCACTTCCAGAATCAGTCATACTGGAAGTCGGAGTGGGCCCACAAACTGCTCATGGTTTCAGGGATAGAAAGCCCATCATGCATCATCATGAGGAGCCACAGCTATTCAGAGCAGGTCTGGGTGAAGTGGCTTTTGGGAAAATGCTGCCAAAGTGGTTAGCTCTGCTTCCACAACGACACTGTCGCACCGTGTTTCTGCACATTCCTCAGGATGAGGGTGGTGCGCTGTTTGGGTGCGTCCGCCAGACCCCTCCAAATCTGGCCTGCTGTTTGATCTGGATTGGTAATGAAGCATTTTGCCTGGAAAAAGAGGAAACAAGTCGAGGGTTTGTTTAGGGAAGAACAGTTCCTGTTGTGAAGGGGAAGAAGATTTCTTTTTGGGTGTTGTTGCATATTTCACCAGGCCATACAGGCTGCTGCCATGTTAGTATTTGTCTCCTTAAGCAGAATTATTTCAACTGATATACTGAGTTTCAATGATCTAAACAAAAGAAATGATTAGGTTGACCTTAAATGGGAGGAAAAGTGATTTGGAACAGGATATTTTTGAGTCTAATACAAACAACTGCTGCATTTAACATCATTTCCGCCTCTTTCTACTTATTGTACATTCCAAGACATTTGTAGAGTCTTTGTAATGTTCTTATGTGGTAAGCATGTGTGTGTAAAAGACTGCATCTACTGCTCTGACAAATGTTTTCTTTTATAATAAAAGTTCTGCTTGTTCTTCATATGCCTAAGAAGGTTTCCAATAGTTTCCACCTTCAACCCAATATGCTGCAAGTGTGAAGAGCGATTGTGAAATGTGTTGTTGTCACATCCAGGTTGTTACTAACCTTTCCAGACCCAGCTCCCGATTCCAAAGTGATAACTAAAAGTGATCAAATAAACCTCTAATCTATTTGTACCTCGTTGTTTTTCAGAAAGAAGTGTACATGATTGCTGCAGGCGTGATAGGGGCACTTTTTCTTATCTGTACAGTTGTGATGTTTCTGGGAGTCAAAGAGAGAGATGGTGAGTGTGACATTACCATAGTACTACATGCATTATGAGATATGAAGTCAGAGTGTAATAAGGAAATAATTTGAGGAACCAGTGTGGTGTGCTGTTATTGAAAAAAAAATCTACAGCTGTGACTTGATTGCTTGCCTAAGTGGATTATTTCATTATGGGGTCTCAAATACTACATCAATTCAGAAGAATAAAATGCTGTATTTGGGTTCACTGTGGCTTTGTGGTTAGCATGTTCGCCTCACACCTCCAGGGTCGGGATTCAATACCCGCCATGTGTGTGTGCAGTTTGCATGTTCTCCCCGTGCCTCAGGCAGTTTTTCTCCGGGTTCTCCGGTCAACATGTGAAAAAGCTGATATTTCACTAGTACTGTAGCATGTACATTTGGATGGAATCTACACTGTATGGTAAAATGTGAACACCTGATCATTATATTCATGTGTCTTTACACAACTGTATAGATTGTCTTTGTATGCTTTTGCATTACAATTTCCCTTCACTAACAAACAGGCCTAAATCTGTTCCACTGGTGGTCAGAAGTATTGACATTCATTACTCAGGTATAAATAATGATATTAGGGTTTAAAAAGACTTGTGTAGAAGTTGAAGTATGGACTCAAGCTTTGTACTGAAGTAAAAGTGTAAAAGTACTGGTTTCAAAACTACTTAAAGTATAAAAGTAAAAGTGATGTAAGGAAAAAATGCCATTAAGGACAAAAGCTTAGGTCTCACAAGTCGCAGTCGCCTATTTTTTTCTTTCTACTGAACTCCCTAATGTAGCTTTATTTGCAGAGGACGAAGAGAAAGCGATCATGTACAAACCAATAGGGTGTTAGAATGGTATATGTTTATATCTCATCCAATCACAATCACACTCACTCTATCCACATTTTATTTTATTTTTTCGTTTTTTTACAAGCTAGAATAAAAACAAGGCGAAATGGAACAGGAGTAATGAGGCTATTTTTAAAATGTAAGGAGTCGAAAGTACAGATAATTGCGTGAAAATGAGCAGAAGGAAGTAAAAAGTCTGCTGAAAAATAATTACTCCAGGAATATGGAGCAAATAGGACTAAATATGGAATGTGATGTATTTCAAGCACATATCAATGTAATGTTTGTGTGTTCGGGAAATCTTGTTTTTTTCAAATGATGTATGATTGATGGTCACACTTTATGGCTTTAATGAATAGCTTACTTCATTAATTGTTATTTCACTAAAAATGTTTTAGATCCGTATGCGCTGAAGACAGAGAAACCCATTCCTTTCCATAAGGGCTTTGTGCTGGTGATGAGACACGGGCCATATCTCTCCCTCACAGCAGCTTTCCTCTTCATATCTGTAGCCATCCAGGTAAAGAGCTTCCATTCAATATTTATTGAATCAGTGGGGAATCAGAGAGAGAGTGGGGAAAAATGAGAGAGAGAGAGACGAGAGACGAGAAATGAGAGAGAGAGAGAGAGAGAGAGAGAGAGATGGAGAGCGGAGAGGAGGAGAGAGGAGAGAGAGGAGAGAGAGAGAGGAGGAGAGAGAGTGAGAAGAGCGAAGGAGAGAGAGAGAGAGAGAGAGAGAGAGAGAGAGAGAGAGAGAGAGAGAGAGAGAACGACTAGAGAGAAAGTCCTAGTTCCGGCAGATTAATGGAATCACACAGCAACTACTGCAGCATATTTCTAACAACACCAAAACTCCATAACCCTTTATTTATGTTGTTGACTATCATTTTGCAGCTGATCCAGAGCAACTTTGTGCTGTTCTGCACATACGCAGTAGATCTCCGTGATCACTTTCAAAATATAGTGCTAACGATACTGGTGAGTGTACATGGATCACACAGAATGAATCCTTTCTTGCTCAGATAATTTTACCCCAAGGTTCTCAGCTGTGCAACACAATAGTAAAATGCTTTTTTCATAATCAATTAGCTGTATATAATGATTAACATGCAGAGGACCGACAATGGCTAATAATAGGCCTCTATGCAAAAATGTTTCGTTCTTTAAAAACCATCTGACTATCCTTTATAACATGGATAAAATTGTTTGCATGTATATGTATATACAGGTGTCTGCAGCCTTGAGTATCCCATTCTGGCAGTGGTTCCTTCAGCGGTTTGGCAAAAAGACAGCAGCGTTCTGTGGAATTACGGTAATTGTACTTTTATCCACTATTCACCTGCTAAAGACCATACAAAGCATTCATCACACATACATACATATTCCATTAAAATTTTCACAGGTTCAAAAGAAAATAATATATATATCTATATATATATATATATATATATATATATATATATATATATATAGGATATATATATAGATATATAGAGAGAGAGAGAGAGAGAGAGAGAGAGAGAGATTAAACTGAATTTTGTAAATAGAGCCATATTACAGTAGATATCCTGTATAATGTATTGTGAAGGAGTTTTAACTGTGTCTGTGTAGTGGATAATACCCTTCACCGTGATGCTGGCGTTCGTTCCGAACCTGATGGTGGCTTATGTGGTGGCTGTGTCCTCTGGATTAAGTGTAGCTGCCTCACTACTTTTACCCTGGTGAGTTTTTTACCCTCTTAAACCTGCGGTCTGGTTAGTGGGGGCAAAACTAACATTAGTCATAGAGTCAGACATGTGCTCAGTTTATTCCCTGTTTAGTAAGGAGTACTATGAAGTATAAGTACTGGGATATATGACTCTTCTAATCTTATGTGGGTTTCCCCCAAACTGTTACCACGAAGTTGGAAGCACTTTGTAGTGGGTGTGGAAGGATTCAATTTTCATCACACTTGAACTTGGAGAGTTCCAAGCCTGTTCCAGCATGACAATGCTGCTGTGCACCATGAGCATATGGATTAAAAAATCTGACCTCGACCCTAGTGAATACCTTTTTGGATGAACTGGAATGCAATCCAGGTCTTGTTACTAAACATACATCAGAAAAAAATGAGAGTTAAATTTAATATAACAGCAAAATTTGGATTAAATGTGATGTCTAAATGAAGTTCACCTAGAATCTCTTTATGGTAAGGCGTTTAAATACTTTTGCACATTTAGTAAAAACAGACAGATTTTATCCTGCACCTTATCCTATATATGTTATAGTGGGATTTAGTAGTTTATTAGTATATATAAATATATATAAATATATATATATATATAATATAATCTGTATATATACCAAATATATATATATATATATATATATATATATATATGTGTGTGTGTGTGTCTAATCAATTTATGCTCATACGTTGTTCAGTTGACCCTTCTGTGGCCGTATATAATGTGGACGGATGGGAAATGCTTACGACTGTAAAATGAGAAGCAGCAAAGAGACAGCACTCATGTTTCTGATCGACTAAATCCATTTCTGTTACCACTATTCTATCATCTATATCTAATTACTTACTTTACAATGACCTTAATCACCAGGCATTATATTTGGAACATATTTATTTTTGGTTTATGCTTTCCCTATTTTGCCTCTATCCACCAAATGTGTGTTGAAATGAAAGTGTAAAAGATCCCTTCTAAAAAGCAATAAGCTTTACTCATATGTGAAATTTGTGTCCAGGTCAATGTTGCCAGACGTAGTGGATGACTTCAGACTGGCGAACCGCAACTCGAAGGGCCACGAGGCGATCTTTTATTCCTTCTACGTTTTCTTCACCAAGTTTGCAGCAGGGATCTCTTTGGGAGTGTCCACTCTGTGTTTAGAGTGAGTTTCGCCGAGCAACATATATAATTTTCCTTTGTGTCGTCTGTAATTACGTAATAGGTTCATTATCAACCTATTATAAAGAGCAAGGTTTTAGTCCTAATGCCTTTCTTGTATTTGTTTGCTGTAGATTTGCAGGCTACGACACAGGAGCATGTAGGCAGCCCAATGCAGTAGTGTACACTCTGAAACTACTGATTGGCATGGCCCCTGTTGCATTCATCATCACAGGCCTTGTCATCCTCCTGTTCTACCCCATCAGCGAAGATGTAAGACGGCGAAACAAACTGGCCCTGGAGGATCTCAGGTACAAGTCTTAAAGAGATTTGTGCCATTTATAGTATTTTACATTGTGCAAATATATTCATCGTTTGCTACGATATCTAACAACTAAATCACTCACTGTCTTCTTCAGAAACCAGACAATAAATTGCAGCTGCTGCATAGACGACTTGATCAGTGCATAGACCCTTCACACATCACTGATTGAAATTCCAGCCGTGGGATGAGATGTGTTAGTGTACATTACACTGTGTTAAATAGTATAACCTTGTTAACCTTGTACTTTTTTTCTGTATATTTTTAAAATGATATAATCATCTGAATTGCATATATACAACCAGTACTTAATTTATATGAATGAATGTATGTTCCTTTGGGTTTTTTTTTGTTACAAATGGGTATTATTATAATAATATATAATGGGGCTGTTTATGTGGATTTTACATGTCAAAATAACCATCAAACACTTAACTAGGAAACACTATAGTCCACTTTATTAATACATTATACCTCAAGTGCAGATATGAAAATAATAATCTGATCACACCGATCAGACATAACATTATGACCACCTGCCAAATATTCTGTTAATCCATCTTTTTGCTGCCAAAACAGTCCCGACCTATGATTAAAGCATTAACAGCTTTAACTTCTTTAGCTATTTGAGCGACAGCAGCTCATCAGTTGGATTGATGATCCTTGGTCGCCCGTGACCCTGTCGCAAGTTCATCGCCTTTCATTCCTTCCTTGGATGACTTTTGATAGATGGAGGTTTGGAGATATTCTGACCTTGTCATGAGGCCATCATAATCTGGCCCTTATCAAACTCGCCCGAATCCTTACACTTCTGCCGCTAATCAATCAAAGTTGAGGACAAATTGTTTGCTTGCTGTCTAACATATACGACCCTTAAAATATATGCTATATTTATACAGGTACCATGATGAAGCGAGTGTTTTTCACTTCACCCATTATAATGTTACGCATGATGGGTGTATATGTAATTCACAGTTCTTTATTTGGTAGGAGTTCAAAGTACATAATTGCCATCTTTGATACTAAAACATATACAGTATAAACAACTGTAATCAAATACTTCAGAACATACACGGAGGGATACCTGTCCTCACAACACAGACGCGACGGCAAAAATAACTCCCGATTTAATTATTACCCGTTATAACATATAATAATTGCATCAGAGATATGACAGTATTTTCAAATGTTCTTGTTAGCAATCTATTTTGTCCTGAGATGCATGACAATAAACGTTACTCCATTAAAGCAGGCACTCGCGTGTCTTCTTTATGATGTACAAAAATAGGATTTCTCTTCATCTACAGTATGTACACCAAAGCCACAAGCACCCTGGGAACATTATGAGGTTTTTTTTTATTATTCCAGCATGGTGCTCAGTAGTGGACTGAGAAACCTGCAAAAATTGAAAGTCACAACTCTCTATTTGTTAATTGTTGATTTTCGAGAACCAGGTCGTTGCTCCCGCCCGGAGGCTTAAAGGGAAATTTCCTCTTTGCTCTCCGTATCGTGAGCTCCTCCTGGTGTTTGAAGGTGAGCGGTACAAATCCTTCTGCATCGGCCACTAGGATAATCCACATTGGCCCTGGACACAGGGATGTCACAATGTTCACAAAAACATATACCTACAGTTTACAGGATATATTTGGATTAGGGTTGCATAGTAGAAGACACAGATAAACTGGCACAAAATGCACAATCAGCACTGTAACAAGAAATTCTGCACTATTCAAACTTTTACATGCAGCAATATAATGTATACATTCTGACCCACTGGTTTTTAAGTTGTACTATATAAACAGAGCTGTGCAGACAATAAACAGAGATATGCAGGTAATACAATATGTATGGCCAGTGTGTTGCACTTCATAGTATAGGCGATAATTTGACTTGAACCTTAAATCGGATCAATGCTGATAATCTGTTATCTATTTTCATCCCAGCCAATTACCCACCTGAAAATACTCACTCACTCTAAGCAGAACATGTCCTGGTAACTCTGGGTGTGTGGAGGGAGAATTTACCTTGGAATGGGATGCCTGTCTATCCCAGAGAACCGATCACACACTATAGGGCCAATTTAGAGTAATCAATCTACCACTCAAAGAGAAAACACATGCTCGCACAGAGAGAACGACGACCCCAGAGATGTGAGACAGCAATGCAGCAATGTTTCATATTGGTAAAAACAGTATATTACTCTATTCTAGAATATAATTCCAAACAATGTGTTTCTTATACTTCAAAATGAAGTACCTCATTGAGATGTCCTCATTACATCAGGGAATAAATAAGGAAATAAAGACTTTATTTTGAAGTTCTAGAAACACACAAATAGTACACAGTTTAAATGCATTGTCTAGTATGTATGTATGTATTCAAGTATGTAAGTATGTATGTAAAAATCTGACATTTTTGTTTGATTTTCCAGAATTGTCTAGAACAGGGGTGTCAAACTGAGTTCCAGAAGGGCCGATGTATAGTTTAGCTTCACCCATTATTAAAAAACACCTGATCCAACTAATCAAGTCATTAAGGCTTATTTGAAAAGTACACGGTATGTATGTTGGAGCAGGGTTAGAACAAAACACTGTGGCCCTCCAGGAATGGAGTTCCTGGACATCCCTGGTCTAGAAGGAAATTCTATACAAATCTTTCTCTGTATTTAATAAGAGTGAATTAGAAAAAAAGCTTCAGAGCCTGACTTGATAGCTGATATTAAAAGGACATACCATGCATCATCTCAATAACAGTGAGGTTCAAGAGTTCCTGCAGGACTCGAAGAGAGAGTCTTCCGTCACACAACAGCACCGGTCTTCTTTCATCGGTGTACACATTCTCTGATAACTGTGTCTATGAAGGTGATATATGAGATATATGAGATCTATATGGAAATATGGTCATTCACAAGCGAAGAGAAAGTGAGACTAAACAGACTGCATGTTTTTCTATAGAACACACTGCACTAAGTATTGTGTATTAAAGCCCGTTTCAGCCACTGAATAAAAAATACAAAAAGGTTATTGCACAATTCTAACACAATTCTGATTTATTTATTTATTTATTTGACCAGAATTGAGAGATACAATCACACAATTGTGAGAAAAAAGACTTACAATAACATGAAATAAAAAAATTTTATTCAATGGCAGAAATCTCCCACTCAGACACATACATACATATTAGTAGGTGTGATTTTATATATATATATATATATATATATATATATATATATATATATATATATATATATATATATATATATGAGCGAGAGGAGAGAGAGAGAGAGAGAGAGAGAGAGAGAGAGAGAGAGAGAGAGAGAGAGAGAGAGAGAGAGAGAGAGAGAGAGAGAGAGAGCAAGTAGTAGTAGTAGGCCCTTGAGCAAGGCCCTTAAACCTCAATTGCTCAGTTGTAACTAAAATACCATCACTCATATCATCCATCCCTAATATCGACTATTACAAAAAAATAAACATGCGTTCATACCTGACATGTAACGTAGACATACTGTGGTTCAGATGTGGGTGGATATCTTCTCACAAGATTTTTCCTATTCTCTGTAGAGTCTTTGATATCTGAGAGACACTGCTGCACTTCTGCAAAGCGGACAAACATCGTCTCCATGCTGTTTGCAAGCTGCTCGAAGTGGTTGTCTTTGCCAAGACAGTTGTTCTTCAGCAAAGGAGAATCAGACGGCAGCTTTCCCGGTGCTGTGTACCGAGCGGAAGACGCTCGAGGGGATTCATGGCCGGCTATGGCTAGGCTGGTCATGCGATTGACATGATCCATATCGTAGTTTTCTAGAGTGATAGAGGACGTGCTGGAAGTGGCTCTGTCGGAGAAGTCAGCTGAGCTTGACTCTGAGGTGCACACTTCCTCAATTAGCTTCTTCCTGATATTTGACGACAGGATTACAGACCCCCCAGGAAGCACAAGGTCCTTCACTGCAAAATCTTTAAGGTAGGCCTCTGAATGAGTCCCGAGTTCAGTTGGAGACTCCGGCTCCTGGATGACTGGCGACGTCGTGCCCTCGTCGAACACGAGCTCCCGAGCTGCAAGCCTCAGGACGAACTTGTCTGTGTTGGAAGAGGGAAGGAACGCCGGGTCGTTAGACCTCTGTCGGCCAAGCATTAGAAGGATCTGCTTGCTGCTAAGGAAGCATACACCTTTAGGTCTTTCGTTCTTCTGCAGGTGGATCTGCTGAACGTTGGGCATGGAGGATGCCATGATGGAGTACACCAACACCATGTTACAGGTATTGGATGCCACCGCGACTGTGTTGCTTTGTGGGTCGAAGGCTACGATGTCCGGGACCAGAATACCAGGGATGCTTACTTTCCTGGTAGTCGTGACCTTTCGCTCATAGCCGACTAATATCAAATGTGACGAGTCTTGTCCCGATCCTGTCAAATGGTCCCGTCGCCTCAAGTGAATCAAGGGGCTGGGGTCCGACTTCCGATGCTTCGCCAGAATGTGTGTAAGGTCAGTGGGACCGGAGGGTGAAAAGAACCCTATAGGGAGCGAACGTTCCGAGTCAAAGGACTTCCTCCTCGATTCCGAATGACCATCTTCCTCCAACTGGTGAGAGGACGAGGGCTTCGATTCGTTTGGCAAGTCAAACGCGATACCTGCATTAAGGCCACAGATTTTATCTAGAGGCAGTTCTGTTGTAACCGCCACCTGAGCCTCGTCAGTCGACTCGATGGCACAGATGTAGCCACCGACATCGAACACAGGGCAGAATGAACAGGCCACCAGGCTTTTCTGGATGTCGTTCCATATATAAGAGTGAAGAGCGCTGCCAACAGCAACCACCAGCCTGGTCCCGTCTTTAGTCCAGCACGCACAGTGGATCAGACCACTGCCGCGGACATCCGCCTTCACCCGCCGATTATCCACACGCACGGAGAACAGCACCGAAGCGTCCTGCTTCGTCAGAACCGCCAGGATGTCTTGCCTGGGGTGCCACACACAGCCCTGAGACAGCAGCGGGAAAGGCTCGCTCATCTCGCACGTCTGGGTGCACAGCAGCTTGTTCTGCTCCAGGGCGCTCAGCTGAAGCTGCCACACCGTCACATGCTTCTTGTGTTGCACAGCGAGGAGAGCAGGAGACTCCGAACAACACAGAGGGCCCCAGGAAAGCCCTAAGACGTGTTCAAACTGTCCAATTACATTCGTGTCCCCAAATTTTGGCTCCCCCGCGACATAGCAGAATGACGTCAGGCAAACTTGTCTGCCATCAGTCCAGGCTATGCCATGCATGGGGTGGATGGCTCGCTGTAAAGTATTCAGTCCAGTCCTCAAGAGTTTGGCTTTTCCTAATTCCATGCTTCAGTCTTAATCAGAGTTTGAGAGTTCTGAAGCAGAGGAATGAAAGGTAACTGATGAAACGGAGCTCGGCAACCCTGTGCATCATGCACACTATAGAAACCACACAAAGCCTCTTCGTCTAGTCTCCTGAAATGTGCAATCCTTAATCCTACTCAAGGATGACCTGGGTAATCTGACCTGATCCAGCCCTAAAAAAAAAGAAAGAAAAAAACACTTTCAAACAGTATTCGCTCGTTCTATATGTATTTATATCGGGTGTTTTTCACTTGACTAAATAGTGAGTGTTTTTTTTAAGAGTTTTAAACTGAATAAAAAAGTTTATTACGTAAACACGGAACCGGTTACTAAGCATGCCGCGAACTCACACTGACTCCGTGCCGTTGCGAACAGTGTGCGCAAAATGAAATGTGATATTGAAATTCGGTAATGATTTCACACGAAAACGTATAATAATATCATTATAACATACAATCGCTATGCTAAAACACAAGCAAAATGAAATACCATCCGTCGGTAGTTGGGGTTATGTTGTCACACGGGCGTATTTATGGTACTGGGCAAAGTAAACCATGTGAGTGCAATGTATTATGGGAAATTGTGTTTTTTCCCCCACCTTCGTTAAAACGGTGTAAGGGGGCACACAATTATTTTTATATACGTTTTCTCTTTTACTATTAGGAGTTTCAGATTGTCTTATAGTCTTATAGTTTATTAAACAACAACAACCATTTTCTTTCTGTTCTTCTGACTGAGTGTTGAATTGTTATTTCTTTCTTTCTTCCTTTATTTATTTTCATTTAACCAGTTATGAGTCCACAAATATGGATTGCCAAAATATATTTTAAAGTGTGTTATATATCACATAAAGGTCTTGCAATGCTTTTACTGTAACCTAGAAAAACATGGCCCCCAAATTAAAGATAAATATAACACAGACTACCAAATGCAACCTGCAGTGTTTTCTGCAGACGTTTCCTTGCCTTTATACACAAAATCTCTAAATAAATGGTCAAGTCATGCATGGCTCTGAATTTCCCTATATTGCTCTGCATGTATTCTCTGTATTACTCTGCATCACTCTTAGTGCATTGCTCTGTATGGATTTGTGTATCTTTTTATCAGTCAACATGACTTTGTATGGTTGTGAATTTGCTCTATATGGCTCCATATCTCTCTGTTTTGCAATGTAATGCTCTGTTTGGCACCAAATATGGAGGGGTGTAGCTCAGTGGTTTAAGACACTAGGGTTTGAGCCCTGGTATCGCTAAGCTTGAGTAAGGCCCTTATCCTTCTGTGCTCCAGGGGTGACATATCATGGCTCCCAAACAAGCTGGGACATGCAAAGAAAATAATTTTGCGGAATTTCCCCGGAATCTATAAAGTATATAAAACAAAAAAAAGTATCCCTAGTGTGGCTCTGAGTGGCTCTGTCAGACTCCATATATCTCTTTGTTGCAAAGAATGGCTCCATATTGCTCTGAATTTATCCATCTGGCTCCAAACGTCTCTGTATCACTCTGTATGGTTCTCTATTGCTCTGTCTTTTTCCATATGTTTTGTATTGCTCTATTGCTTTATATGGCTCCATATACTCCATACAGTGGTTAAGGTGTTGGACTCTGGAGCAAATCACAGATTTAAACCCCACCACCACTAGTGGGCCCTTGAGCAAGGCCCTTAACCCTCAATTGCTCATTTGTGAGTCGCTCTGGATAGGGCGACTGCCAAATGCTGTAAATTAAAATGTATATGGCTCTGCATGTCTCTATATATATCTTTCTGGTTCCATATGTATCTATATTACTCTGCATGGCTCCGTGTATCGCTATATGTCTCCATATGGCTCTGTACTATATTCTCTTTAATGTATTTTTTAAATATTTCTCTATTTAAAAATGTATTGCTCTATATTGCTCTGTATGTATCTGTCTGCCAACATATATCTCTGTGTCACATTGGTTCTGTATGTCTCTGTTTGTCTCCATGTTTTCTCCAGCAACAAGAATAATTTTCTTTCTCTTTTGTCTGTGCGGCTCTGTATTGCTATGTATAACTGTGTTTAGCTTCATATGCTTCTGTATTACTCTATGTGACTCTGTCTGGCTCCATGTTTCTCATTATTGCTCTATATTGCTCTATTTTGATCTGTCTGGTTCCATAAACCTTTGTATCGGTATTGTTCTACATGTCTCTGTATTGCTCTGTATGTCTCCATCTGGTTCCATATGTTTCCGTGCTGCTCTTTGCTGCTCTACATGACAGTGTATAGCTCTGTATGTCTCTATATGGCTCCACATGTCTCTGTATAGCTCTGTTTGTCTCTGTCTAGCTCCCTATGTCTCTGGATGCTATACATCTATGTACAGCGCAGATGGGTCTGTATTTCACTGTACAATATGTTTATTCTAATGGAAGATTGGCCTACCTGGGAGGATGATATACAGGGTTTGATGAGCTTAAAAGTGCTTTAAAGCATAGGTTATGGCCTTCATGGTCCTGAGTTTCCCTCTCGTAGATAAACACGAGTGTTGTATTTTTCCTGTCCCCCAGTGGGCGGAGTGCAGCTCCACACACACACACACACACACACACACACACACACACACACACACACACACACACTCACGCACACGCGCACTCACGCACACACACACACACGGCACCGTTTCTACCACTCAGCATATCTTCTCTTCTCTGCTGCACATTTCTACTAAAATAGCTACATTATAGCGACATGGGTGTTGAGGTTGAGACGATATCTCCAGGTGACGGTAAGTCTCTTCATAATAATACGGAATTGCTAATGTAATAAAGCAAAACATATTTTGGATCTTTTGCGCATTCTGTAAGTAGGGCATGGATATATGCAGTCTCGGCTGTAGCGCACGGATGAATGAATGAATGAATGAATGAATGATAAATAGGGTAAATGGGGCTGGGGTTGTAGTACCAGGAGGAATGTTGATCGGGGGCAGGAATTCAGCAAGTGCGAGAGCGATAAGGAGCTCCCATTCCCTACTTCCCGTTTCTCGGTCCCTCGCAGAATTGGTCTGATTGGAAGGAATAGGATGGGTATATATATATCTATTTTAAGTAAGGATGGGGTATTTAAATCCCATGCAGTCTTGGTGCAGAAGGCCAGTTCAGGCTGGTCTGGGCCAGACAAGAGCGTTCACCTTCTAATCCGCAGCTCCGCAATACACCAGAGTCCGAATGGCACGGATGGTTTTTCACACCGCCTGGTGTGCTCCACACACACACACACACACACACACACACACACACACGCACTGCACCTAATGGATTACATGTTGCGCTCAGTTTCATCACTACACTTTGTGGTGAACACACACCGGGGATATATACTTAGCTGATACCTGACATTTGAAACACAGGATCCCAAGCATGGTCCTGGAACCTGAAGGTGCCTCTGTTAGTTCATCTGAATGACAGGGTGGCCTGGGAGCAACCATGATCACCTGTACACTGAGGTATTATACTTTGTGAAACTCCAGCATAGTCTGAGTGGCTACGAACGACTAAAAACCATGTCAGAGCCAGGCTGAGAAGGTCTGCAAGTTTGACCAACCGGGCCACCAGTCAGACCGTCAAGTTTATGTTGGAAATTAAATATGTGATAATGCATCGACCTTCTATAGTCCACTATAGTGTGACTGGCTACCAACATTTAAAACCAAGAAAGAGCCAGTCTAAGAACATCTACGAGTTTGACCGCAAGTGTCAGTCAGACTAACAGGGTCATGGGTGGAAAACAGAGTTTTGTTTTTATATTGCTCAGAGTATGTCAGTAATTTGGCAGCACCAGGTATAGGGAGGTGGTAGCTTAGTGGTTAGAGCATTGGGCTCTGGACCAGCAGGTCACAGGTTCGAATCACACTGTCACAATCAAGCTGCCACTAGTGGGCCCATGAGCAAGGCCTCAACTGCTCAGCTGTAAGTCGGTCTGGATAAGGGCGTCTGCCAAATGCCGTAAAAAAAAAAAACAGATTTTTATCGACATTTAGGAAATATCGCAAAAGCTTTACACAAACGTGTAATATAAACATATCTATTATTACCCGGTTGACCAGTTGTGTGAATCTCAAGATACACTGAAGCAACACAACTCCTCATGTACATACTTCTTTTGGTTTTCCACTAAATTGTTGTATACAGTACATTTACTCTGTTCAGACAGTTAATGACAGAACTGGGTATTATAAGTTATATTACCCTGAATATTGGAATCTTCTCCCATTCTTCGCTACATAACTGCTCAAACTCTGTCAGGTTGGATGTCAAAAAGTCACTGGGCTAAAATGTAAATATGAACCAATTTTGTGTTCTATGGTCTTTGCCACTTTGGAAAAAAAAGTGGAAGTTCTAAATAAAAGGCCTTCATCATAAGTATACCTCCACTATGAGAGACAAAATGAGAGAAGAAAAAAAACAGAAAATAACAAAGGATTTTTAAAGAATTAATTGGTAAATTCCTCTGTAAAATAAGTATTTGGTCACCTACGAGCAAGATTCCTGGCTCTCAGGAATTCTTTAAGAGGCTCCTCTGTCCACCACTCGTTACCTGTATTAATGGCATCTGTTATCAGTATAAAAGACACCTGTCCACAAGCTCAAACAGTCAGACCAAAGAGCTGTCAAAGGACACCAGAAACAAAATTATAGCCTTGCACCAGGCTGGGAAGACTGAATCTGCAATAGGTAAGCAGCTTGGTGTGAATAAATCAATGTGGGAGCAATTATTAGAAAATGGAAGACATAAAAGACATCTGATAATCTCCCTCGAACTGGGCTGCATGCAAGATCTGACCCCATGGGGTCAAAATGATCACAAGAATTGTGAACAAAAATCCCAGAACCACACGAGACCAAAGACACAAAGGCGACCATCAGTAACACTGCGCCGCCAGGGACTTCATCAAGCGCCAGACGTGTCCCCCTGCATAAGCCAAAGCCCTTCTGAAGTTTGCTAGATAGCATTTGGATGGTGCAGAAGAGGATTGATACCAAAATAGAACTTAATGGTAAAAAAACTCAACTTGTCGTGTTTGGAGGAGAAAGAATGCTGAGTTGCATCCAAAAAACACCATAACTACTGTGAAGCATGGGGGCAGAAACATCATGCTTTGGGGCTGTTTTTCTTCAAAGGGACCAGGACGACTGATCCATGTAAACGAAAGAATGAATGGGGACTGTAATGAGATTTTGAGTGAAAACCTCCTTCCATCAGCAAAGGAACTTTGATTACAAACAACACTGCCTGGGTAACGAAGGAATGGCCTCGTAAGAAGCATTTCAAGGTCCTGGAGTGTCCTAGCCAGTCTCCAGATCTCAACCCCATAGAAAAGCGACAACCCCAAAACAGCACTGCTCTAGAGAAGAGATCTGCATGGAGGAACGGGCCACAATACCAACAACAGTGTGTGTGAACACCTTGTGGAGACAAGGTTTGACCTCTGTCATTGCCAACAAAGGGTATATAACAATGTATTGAGATGAGATTTTGTTATTGACCAAATACTTAGTTTCCACTATAATTTGCAAGTTCATTCTTTAAAAATCCTACAATGTGATTTTTTTTCTTTCTCATTTTGTCTCTCATAGTTATACTTATGATGAAAATTACAGGGCTCTCTCATCTATTTAAGTAGGAGACCACAATTGTTGGCTGATTAAATACTTTTTGCCCCACCGTAAATAATATGTAGCCTAATTACTAATTACTTATACAGATTACAAAGATTTAGTGTTATATTCACAAATGCCTCAATCATAATAGCATCTTCTGTCAGTTGTAATTACATGGATACACCACATTATTCTTATAATGAGGATTGAGGTAAGGCCATAGATAACACATTTTGTACAACAGCACAACAATGAGGATGAAGTGTATTAGCATATAGAAGCGCCATAATATAAACGAACCCTGGAACAGATTAAAGACACACATAACACTAGTGTAGAATATATAAGTATAAACTCTCTCTCTTGTAATATCCCACTTACAAGCCGGCTGTTTCAGAAAGCCTTGAACTGGACTGGACTGAACTGAAATGTTATCTCACATATCCCCTCCCCTTCCTTGAAGCCTGCAGTCATGCAGTATGAATTCCGCCCAGTCCCATAGGGTAATCAGGTGGCTGTAGATTTGATTTTTGCACCCATGTGCATGTGTGCATACTGAAATGCACTTTCCCACTCTGTAATGTGCATCAGTACTTTACTGTTCGAGGCGAATGATAATGACGGTTGCTTCTTGTGGAAACAGAATACCGCCATGTTAATGTGTCATTAATCACCTGTGCTGTTTACTCACGCTATCATTTACTTGTCTTTTTCCTCTACAGGAAGAACCTTTCCGAAGAAGGGACAGACATGTGTAGTGCATTATATAGGTAAAGAGAATTTTCCTATTGTTTTGGGAATTTGTGTGTTTCTGTCAGTCCTAGCTTCTAGACACCCAGGTTACACAGACGGGAAACAGGATGTTGATAACAAATTTTTGGCCCAGTTTCAAAACCAACCCCCCCCCCACCACCACCACCTCCTTTGTGTACCTAAATGCATTTGTTTGATAACTGAAATTATTACGCTATCGCACCAGACCATGCTTTCCCTCAGACCCTATTGTTTTTTGCTACAAGCAAACACTCAGTAATGAATTTGTCCTGAAAGATTAATCCTTTCATGAACCACAGGAAAGTATAAAGTATAGTAGACAGTTTCTATATCCTTAATGGCATTTCGTGCACAATAGATGCTGTTATTTTGTTCAGCAGTTTGGAAGGCTTAAAGAGCAGGTTTTGTTTGCGTTTATTGTTCCTGAATTAATGTAAATGGAGTGATGATCCAGCAGGATAAGTATATTTATGAGCAGCTGAGTGCTAAAGTGCTTGTCCAAAGTCACTTAGAATTGAGATGCGAGCATACAGCTGGCCAGTTCATGAACTTGCAAAAGGGTTTAACACTGGCTTCCTGACAGTCCTGAGATTTGAATTCACAGCTTGGCACTTCTCTAGCATCTGATGATCAAGTTCAATTAAAAAAAAAAAACCTGGGATGCTGTGTCATACGAAAATACCAGAAATCTCATAACCTCATATTTGAGACATAATAGCACATAGAAGACATATCACATGTTTAAACGGAGGAAATGTATTATTTTAAGAAAAACAGAAGGTATTTTTGTTGGCTGCAACACAACAAAGTTGGGACAGGGACATGTTTTAGCCCCGATGGATCAGAGATGACAAAAGTACACAAAGTAACAATACCCATATTTTAAAAGACTCTGGTTAATGCTGAATACTGACTATACTATTAAAGTAAAGATGTTTGGACTCTGACATATACTTAAGTCAAAAGTAGCCAATACTACTAACTGTGTAATGCGTGTAACTGGACCGCAGATCATATCAATCAATATATTACAACATAAGCATTTTGTTACATAATAAACAACCCCAAAACACAAAACAAGCAAACAATAAATAATGATCCCGAATGTCTCTGTTGTCAGTCATGTTCGTGTCGCTGGATCCACGTCAGCCAGACTTCTTATAGTATTCTGCATTGCTTGTTGTTAGCTTTGTAAACTAGCCGATGTCTTTGTACAATAACAAAGTTATAATAAGTGCATTAGTTGGTTTAGCATTGTCTTGCTGAAGCAAGCAAGATATTTCTGAAAAAGATTTATTCTGGATAGAGGCATTTATTGTTCTAAATATTCCATAGCTGCTAATGCACTCGCATATACCATGCCATACTTTTTCTCTACTTTTATGATGCAGAATTCATTCATTTCTTTCCAAAAATAATTCCTATTCGTCTGACCATTTATATTAAATGAGCTTTAGCATAGAGAAGATGACAGTTTTAGACAGAATATAGAATATGATTTCTAGAGGTTTTTCTGTGCTCATGCAGAGATTTATATTTATCATCCATTTTAATACAGTGCCACCTTAGGGACTGAACATAACGGCCATCCGATATTGATTTTTGCCCGTGTTTCTTGTGCGGAGAGATTTCGAATGTTTTGTTATGTACTGTAGATGCTGTAGATAGTCTTTACTCTTGTATGTTAGGGAATATTATTTTTAAATTGCTCCACAATATGTAGGCGCTGTTTTTTGCAGATTGTTGAACCCAGCTTTACTTCTGAGCGACTGTATTTTTGCACCTTTTATACCTCATCATCTTACTGACTAGTTCGCAATGAACCAAACTAGTTGCAAAATGTTTATCCGGCTGTTTAGCTTTCTTTTTACACTTACTTTTTAAGCGATTTTGTTACTGTATCACAACCTTTTTTGGGAGATGTGCTGTAGCCAATAATTCATAGTTTCTTAGAAAGGTATATTTCCTCAGTTTGAACATTTGTTGAACGTTGTTGTCTATTGTAAATAAAATACGGGTTTATAAGACTTGCAAATCGCTGTATTCTGTTTTTACGTGCATTTTTTCCAACTTCTTTGGAATTAAGGGTTGTGCATTAATACTTCAGTTTGAACTATGTTATCTATGAATAATGTCTCGGGTTGGAACATCAACAAAGGCATTTACACAATGCAAAACACAATGCATGTTATACATCGGTCAAGAAAAGGGATTAACAAATATAAAAATATTTAAAGATTCCGCATGGTATCATGAAGAAGCTTCAACCAGAAGTTCAGCTTGAGTAGGACTGTAAGGAGGATTGCTCATACAGTATTGCTTTGATGAAAGTTTTACAATCACAGGAATTGGCAATAAATGACGAGCAAGGAAATTTGGCAACAAACATGGCCATACGACAGTATTGGTAGGTGCTAATACCCTGGTTGAAATCTTATCCTCTGGTGCTCCTTCACCAACAGCTGTTGGCCCAATTTATTTGAATGGAAGATGTCTTGTCTAGGCATTTTTGTTTTTTTATAAGTTATTTGCCAATCCTAAAATAATCTGTAATTATTGAATGGTTTCGAGTTGACACATAATGACTATTAACCCTGACACGGAATGTGTAAATGCAAAATGAGTCTACATCATATTATCATTATTGTTGGTTTACTAACTCATGGGAGAGGGGTGTAGCTCAGATTTTTTAACATGCTGGGCTACTGATCGGAAGTCGGGGGTTCGAGCCCCGGTATCGCCAAGCTGCCACTCTTCTGTCCTCGAGCAAGGTCCCTAACCCCCTGTGCTCCAGGTGCTCTGTATCATGGTTGACCCTGTGCTCTGACCCCATCTTCCGAAACCATCTGAGATATGCGGAGAAACTATGCAGTAATGTATACGTGACAAAGAAAGGCTCTTCTATTCTATTCGTCTATTCATAGACAGCCGAGTGCATTAATGAAATGCAGATGGAGAAAGTTAGTAGATCATTTTCAGGGAGTGTCCCCATTATGTTTCCTGAACTCCTAGATAGCACACTATGCTTTCAGATCTGGTTTGCACCGAACATACATGATACATGCAATATACCAATTCATCACATCATAATAAACCTGATGGTCTACAATAGTAATTTTACATCTTGGGAGATCATGTCATGAGTCGAAAATATGACATTAAAGCTGTGAATTTGCTGGGTAGCACTTTAACTTTTCTCCCCAGATACTCTCGAGCCAAGTAAAACAGGATGTTTTTTTAGCCACTTCCTAAATTAGTCCTTGGCCTGAACAGCCCCACTGCACGCCTGCGTTTCCTTTAACCCGGCCAGGCAGAACAAATCAATTAACCCCCTCTCACTCTGTTTTATTTTAGGAGCTTAGGAAATCAGCAGCTCTTGCGCTTGTGGCTCGTCAGCTCTATTAATATCATTACTATCACTAAGAATGCATGGGCTCAATGCACACTTTCTGAATGATGTCTATTGTCACATTGTATTCCAGGGGAATTTTATTAGCCTTTTAGGTAGGCACTGTAAATAAGTACATGGCTGGACAAACTCCACAATATATGGACATGGGTCATAGTTTGCGGAAATCTAACTTAATATTTGTATGTGTAGTTTGAGCAACCCCTTCCACATTTTCATCTATAAATAACCTTCACTCTTTAGGGAAGATGTTACACTAGATTGTCAAGTTTGCTTGTAGAGATTGTTGCTCATTGATCCGTAGTGTGTTTGTAGAGTCTGGTGTTACTGAATTGTGAGGAGGCCAGTTAATCCCAAAAGTGCTTGAGATGAGGGTGTTAAGTAGGCTACTCAAAATCTTCCACTCCAAGCCACCAGGTACCATACTGTATCTGCTTTTTGTGCATTGGCGCATTGGCATCCTGGCATCCATATATATATATATATATATATATATATATATATATATATATATATATATATATATATAGTATATATATATATATAAGAACTGCTAATATAGTTGAATCTAATATAATAGTCTAATAATATTGTAGTAAACACTAATGGAATATGTGTGCCATTGTAAAGACAATTCAATGACTGGATTTATAATAATATAAAAAAATATAAAAGAAATATAAATTAACAAAAAATTAACAAAAATTAACAAATATAAATTAACAAAAAAATAAATTAACAGTAATTAACTGTATTAAATGGACCACTAAATGGACAAGGTTTCATCCTTGCACCATTTTAGGGAGATTTTCCTTGCCACATCTGCAAATTGATCAAACTTATAATCAAAACAAGCAAATGTATAGACTAATCAGGGGCAAATGTATAAGGAAGAAACATATGCATTCTTTTATAACTGCTTTTTTCTTTTTGTAAAGCTGCTTTTAGTCATTGTTAAAGTGCTATAAGAATAAACTTTTAATTAATTGTTGTCCTTTCACACATATTTGGCACACAATTCACTTATACTCATGATTTAAATAGAGGATAAATATGAGGTCACAAACGAGGATAAATATTAAAAAAATTCAGTTGTTAATTGCCTGCGAGTTGTCTTTGTTCTCTGTGTGGTCCCACTTTAATTCCACTGAATTTACTCGCTTTTTATTTTCCCTCCTCAATCATCAGGAGGTGTTTAATAGTTGAAAGGTGCTTACACGTCTTCAGAGCCCTTTACAGTCAGCTTGCATATGTACTGATCTGGTTACATGGTTTGGGTAGACCAGCTGCTGGCTTTGGTGGACAGATACTGTAAACAGGAGTAAAAATAGTGCCACACGGTGCACATGGACCCCTCAGACCCACTGACGTCTTACAAACTAAAGTGGCTCTGGAGTTTCAGCACGAAGAGAGGTCACGTGGTTTTGGACTGAGCAACGGCATTGTCGATGAGCTTTAGAGTGGATAAATGAGATAAAGGATAGAGTAAGGTTCACTTTGGATCACATTGATTCACATTAGCGATGAAGATATCAGTAACTACACTTGTATATGGTTTCCAAGAAGTCTCTAGGGATCTCTCTGTTGGTTCAGCCCAACTGAACAATGATGTAGTGATATTTCTGTTCATAAGAGATAATCCAATAAAAATGACGCTCTTTATAACCAGGTACTGACTTATGCAGCCATTCAGACTGTATGGAGAGCTAGTGGGCTTCCTAGAGGCACTAGATCTTTCTAAGTATAGCGTGAAAGAGTAGACGATGTACTGTACAAGGCTCTTCACAAGCTTGGCTAGGTCTCAGCAGCATTTTCAGCCAAAGCCTTATGCATAAAGTCGACATATTTTTATACATTTGGACTTGAGTCCCAAGTATAGAGTTCTAATATACTACTTTGTGAAATGACAGTCTTTGATTCGCGGTTTTAATAACTGAGATTCAGAACGTTAAAATAGAATAGTTTTACGGAATATTTTTTTTTTATAGAATAGTTAACCTTGACCTTTGGCACCCCCAAAACTGTTGACCTGTGCAGATCTGAGATTGCATTCTAAAGTATTGACAGTCTAGACCCTGCCAAAATACAGTGCATGTAACATATATTATATATGATAAATATATGGGGCATAGGGCTGTGATTCTGCTACTCTCACGTCGATATATGTATGTGTGTATATTTATATATATATATATATATATATATACACACACACACACACACACACACACACACACACACACACACACACACACATATATATATATATATTGGTACACGTTGGTACACATACAATTCATGACACTTGCACCAATATGACACTCAAATTGTGATTAATTAAATAAATGAAAAAGCAATTCACTTTAGGTTTTATTGAAGTACCCCAGATCATTCATCAGGACACTTCATCCAGAGTTCCTCCTTTGCACCAAAAACAAGCAGCGACCCGATATTTATATCAATCCTACAATCCTAAAGATGTGAGGCAAGTTTACTGCTGCCTCTGCTGAGAAATGCCCAGTGTTAGTTATAATGAACAGGAGATACTCAGGATATAATGAGCTTCTTATTTACACACTCTTTCTGTGTACAGTTTTGTGTGGCTTTTTTTCTTCCTCTTCGGTCTGCCCTGTGCTGTAGTGTACTGTAGATGCCCGCACATGGTGGCCTAAATAAAACCTCAGAATAATCCCACGAATTAGGCCGGTGTTTCACAGTCCACAGTCCTTTTGTTCATGTAGATCAGAAGAGATTGAAGGCCACTGAAGAATGTTTGGTTTCTTGGAGCCAGTCATTGGAGCATTCCAGTGTTTTAAAGACAGTTAGCTACAAGCGGTATTTGTGGGATAAAAGCAACTGAGGAAGGCAATATTTTGTGGTGGAATGTCCTTATATTACTCCTAGCAGACTTAAAAGCTAAACTCATTTCAGGAACAGAATGACTTTCCAGACAATGTGTGTTAAGTGTGTGATGATGAAAATCTATTGTTTTAAAAACTAAAAAAGATGTTTCTCATAGACATTAAGTGATTTATTTAAAAAGAAACATATTTTGATGTTTTTGTACATATGGATTTGAGTTGAACAAGGATACCGTATACAAAGCGAGCTTTATAAAGCTTTCCATGCATTGAAGTTGAAAGTTATAGAGCTCTGAACTCTATTGAACATCTTTGGAATGAGTTGGAATGCTGACTGCACTCTCACCTTACACCAGTACCTGATTTAACAACACTGTTAAACAACTATCGATTATTTTAGTAATCGAATATTTTAACGATTATTCCATCCATTAATAAGTTACTTATTAAATACTAAATAAGTTTAGACAGGTCAATTAACATGAACAAGTCATCTTTTTTTCATTTGTAAAATCTACATTTTTATTGTTGAAATTGCAAGAATATTGATAAAAACTAAACCAATTTAGTGAATTGAATTGTTTAGTGAACAAATACAGTGCGTCCAAAAAGTCCCTCCACATTTTCCACATAGAGTAAGTCATGTGTTTTTACATTTCAATATTTTACATTTCAATATTTATGCATTTATTCATTAAATCTTGCACAGTATAGTGATGTGGTATTTCTGTCTCCAGAAAAGTTGCTTAACATTTTCCGTGGACCAAATCAGTGTATTTATCACTGCGGAGGGACTTTTTGAACGCCCTGTATTTAAATATTAAGAGTGTAACCACTCACAGTTCGGACCTGCAGTTTGATGAAAAATATGTTTTTTTAATGATTGCAGAACAAAAGCCGAATGGTTCTTTCAGAACTAAACAGAGCAGTCATATGTTCATGTGAACGTGTTAATTGGTCAACAGTAGCTAGCGGAGCAGCTAGCATTAGCCATATCTCATGTATAGGAGCATTTCCTGTTATAAACAGAAAGCAAATTAGACTTGTCTTCTTCTTTTTTTCCCGAAACATAGTCCAATCGGTGGCTTAAAAAAAAAAAGTAGTATGATCCAAACTGTCAATTTGCACCACTGATATATAAAAACACATTCAAAACGGTAAGCACAGTGTTTTCTATATTTAGTTTGAAATTATCCCCAGCCTTGGAAACTTTCTGATGTGTTTTCTTTGGCCTGAATTTGATCTTTGCTAGTTTTCTCAGTTCTTCTATTTTATCATTTACTTATCATTTGTTTGTCATTTAGTTAAATGGACTAAAGGAATCATAGAAGCACATTAATTTGCCATTAATTTTTGTAATCAAATTACTCGTGGAATCTTTAAAGTCGGACACCCTTGTGACTAAACGTGGATCTAGTACTTATCTTCCCAGAAAAGCAGAGGATATTATAATAGCAAATACAGACTAAATGTAAGCACATATAGAAGAAGAATAGCCTTTATTTGTCAAAATATACATTACAGCATAGTGAAATATTTTCTTCCCATGTACCAGCTTGTTGTTGGTAGTTGGGGTCAGAGCACAGGGTCAACCATGATACGGCGCCCTTGGAGCACAGAGGGTTAAGGGTCTTGCTCAAGGACCCAAGGGCGGCAGCTTGGCCATACCGGGGCTTGAACTCGGATCTTCCGATCAGCAGCCCAGCGCCTTAGACCACTGATCTACAACACTCAACCTATATCAATCTTAGGGGCAGATGTTGACAAACATTTGTCAATGTAGTGCATATTAAAGTACTGGCATTGGATATAGTGCTACGTGATAGAGCTGCTGCAAACTATTCTCTGGCGTGTCTGCAGGAATGCTGCAGAACGGAAAAAAGTTTGACTCCTCACGAGACAGAAACAAGCCGTTCAAATTCAAAATCGGCCGACAGGAAGTCATCAAGGGCTGGGAGGAAGGTGTTGCACAGGTAATGTAAAAGATTGCATGAATTTATAGATACGATTTCACCTTTCTGCTCAATAAATTGATCACACATGCGCTGAAGTCTTTGTATTAAGCTCTGACCTCATTCTCAGATGAGCCTAGGACAGCGGGCGAAAATCACCTGCACTCCAGATATGGCATACGGCGCTACAGGTCACCCCGGGGTCATCCCTCCTAATGCCACGCTCATCTTCGACGTGGAGCTGCTAAAGCTGGAGTGAAGCCGCCTGGGAAAGAAGAAGGAAACTCTAACTCGCTGCCCCACCATGAAAACGCTTCCCGTATATATTTAGGGTCTCAAACTACACCCTCGGATTCTCCTCGTCTTCATTGGCAACTTGCTGCTGCATATTTCGACTAGTTCATTTCAAACGTCAAACACTACAGGCTTGATCTGCGTATGAGCAATGCCCTTTTCCGTTTCCAACGAACGTTACATAGAATTATGAAATCAGCATATCGGCATACATTATGTGAATTCGAAAACCGCTGCCTTACTGTATTTGAAATGGAAGCATGGTGTAATAGAAGTGACCGCTCTGCTCTTCTGTATATTAAGGGGCATTAACCACCACTGTCTGCATTGCCACTTTTGATATAACTATGTCCAGCTTAATGCATATGAAACAATAATCATGTTGCTGTATGTAATACTATTTTGTATGTATCCCTTATATATACAATTTGCTGCAAGTATCATAGAAGTTCACAAAACCTTGCCTATATCTGGAACAAACACTGTACCATGGAGTGCTTTGGCTTCTTGAAATATTTTATCAATTAATAAATATATTATTATTTGGAATTCTTTGTTGCACACTTTTGTTTTGCTATGAGGTGTACGATGAGTCCCAGAAATGTTCTATCCAGTATATATCCAAATGCTTGAGTGTTTAAACAAAATACTGTGGTAGCAGTAATAGTGGGTGGGTAGCATTAACAGCTCTAGTGTTTGGTCCTGAGGTTGGGTTACTGTCTGTGTGGGTTTGTTTATGTTCTCTGTGTGGGTTTTCTTACATTTGTTCTATTTTCCTACAACCCCTTTCGAAAGAATGGCGTGTACTGTAAATGTTAGGGTTTTAAATCATCGTCTCCTTCCACAAGTTAGCGGATACTCCATACCACCCTGACTTCTACGTCTGCCTCTTTCACCCCAACTGCCTGCATGTCTTCCCACACCACATGCAGAAACCTCCTCTTCTGCTTTCCTCCTGCACCTCCATCCTCGAAGCAGTTATTGCATCTATAATGGTTTTAAATCGTCCAATTGATTAAAAAATGTGCTACACTTTGCACAGTTCACTTTCAAAGTGCTCACAATCCAATTTTGCTGAAGTTAACTGCAATTTGAGAGAACTGATGGATTCTGTGGATGCTCAAAGAATACCAGATACCAGGTAAATGTTCTTGGGACTTCTACTGAAGGAAAAAAGTTGTGAAATATCCACGTGAATTGGTGATTCAGTTTCAGTTGTTACTGCTAACTGCATTGTTTTCCTTTTAAGAAGAATTATATAATTATATATATAATTTTATATATATAATTTTATACAGCTGACTTCAAGCTGACTTCAATATAAATATAATTAAATTAAGCATTTTTTTAATTAAGCATTTTTTCTTAAAAGTTGAAAACAGTAAAGTGAGCTTGAATACTTGAAACAAATGAATACTTGAAACTGAATCACCAATTCACGTAAATATTTCACAACTTTTTTCCTTCAGACATATATATATATATATATATATATATATATATATATATATATATATATATATATGGGTCCTCGGATTACGACGTTGATCGTAAGTCGTAACCCCATTTTCAGCGTAAGTGGGGGCGCGTTTGTAACCACGAAACAGTGTAAGTTATATATATATATATAATTGCAAAATTAGTTATAATTACTCGTTACAACAATTACTGAGAAAAAAAATGTCATTCAATTACAGTAACTTGTTAAAAATGTTAAAGATTATAAATGCGGTTACATTTGAACAATGTAAAAGCAGTGCTTTAGACGACGCCATGATTTTTCACTGAAACGGGATTTTGATTTGAATGATGACTTCCGTTTCATTTCGAAAAATACAAACGATTTGTGGGGCACGGTGGCGTAGTGATTAGCACGTTCGCCTCACACCGCCAGGATCCGGGTTCGATTCCCGTCTCGGTCATGTGTGTGTGGAGTTTGCATGTTCTCAGGGGGTTTTTTTCTCCGGGTTCTCCGGTTTCCTCCCGGTCCAAAAACATGCATGATAGGTTGATTGGCACCTTGGGAAAATTGTCCCTAGTGTATGAATGTGTGTGTGAATGTGTGTGTGTGTGCCTTGCGATGGATTGGCATTCCATCCAGGGTGTATCCTGCCTTAATGCCCATAGACGCCTGAGATAGGCACAGACTCCCCGTGACCCGATGGAAGATCGGATAAAGCGGTAGAAGATAGAAGATGAATGAATGAATGAATGAACAAACGATTTGTATCGAGGGTTGAAACTCTTAAAGCGCCTCCTAGTGGACAAATGTAATAAGTTATTTTACTTTTATAAAGTAATTGAAAAATGACACTACTTTAGACTTTTTGAAAATGGTAATTTGTAATCCATTATATTTCCTTCTCAACACTGTGTGTGTGTGTGTGTGTGTGTGTGTGTGTGTGTGTGTGTGTGTGTGTGTGTGTGTGTGTGTGTGTGTGTTATATATATATATATATATATATATATATATATATATATATATATATATATATATATATATATATATATATATATATATGCGGGAGTGTATGAGTATATATTGCCCTCTAGTGGCCTTTTTGTGGCACCTGCGGAACTAATGAGAATGGAACGCTTGTTTATTACCACTATGACAGCGGATAGCATTTCATGTTACACCCCAGTGAAGCGCTGTAATCGCCTCTGATTGGACGATCCCACTTTAGGGCGTTGATGCAAGGCATTTCTGATTGGTCAGTTCCAACCTGTTCTTAAATATGATTGGCTGGACAGCTTGGTTTCGCGATTGTGTGCTTGGAACGCAACAGCCGCGTACAAGGTCAGAAACCATCCTTATGATCATATCCTTATTCTATCTTTATTCTATCCTTATTCTATCTTTATTCTATCCTTATTCTATCTTTATCATCTATCCTTTATTCTATCTTTATTCTATCTTTATTCTATCTTTATTCTATCTCCCGCAGTCTTCACTCTGTTAAACAGTCCGTGTTGGAACAGCGATAAAGTACGACATATAAAACAGTGTCACCTGTAGTTTGTGTGTGTGTTTATGTGTACAGGACAGTATCACCTGACTTCCGATCAGTTCATGTGTACGAACTCTACATGGACTAAAGTATTTGGACGCCCGCCTTCCCCGTATTATGTCATTCTAACGCAAACACACACACACACACACACACACGTATAGGATGTGTTTGGATAGGGTGGCATTCCATTTAAACCCTTAAACAAGGAGAACTCGAGCTTTGTGTCCAGTTGCTGATATAAATTGTATAACGTAAATTGTGAGTTTATCTTGTAAACACAGCGAGACTGCCATTTTCACGAACACTCCGTTTTACACATGTGCACATCTGGCACAATGCTGTATTAATGAATAGGGCAAATGTGATACTCTGGATAATTATATGTATACTGTATGTGGCAAAGCTTGTTTGTAAAGACAAGTTGTTTACTGATCCAGAACAAATACACTGTATGACACAATAATTACGCAGTTATATTTGGATCAGCTTACTTGCTCCAGGGCCCTCTATTTGCGATTTGACTTTCTGGTCCATAGCACTAATGCTTTAACCACGGACCCACCACTTCCCTGCTACTACGTCGCCAGTCTTATTAACTAGCCTCTAAATGTACCACACTGTGGCTTTCATTCTCAGGTGTGTCATTGTCATGAGTGACTAAGCCAAAGTACACGCAGCATGTTGAGCGCAGGAAAAGCATGCGCCTCTCTGGCAGCGAAGCGTCTGCTGGCGGTGTCGGGCTGTTCCCCTGCAGCGCTGGATCAGCCGTCCCCCTCTAGACTCTTTCACTTATCCGTATCGCGTAAAGGGGATGTGGAGCTTAATGAAGCTTGGGCCGCTCTTGCCAAGAAACAACTTAAAGGGAAAAACCCGGAAGATTTGATCTGGCACACTCCGGAGGGCATCTCCATCAAACCTGTGTACACTCAAGCTGATACGGCGACGGCTGCTGACGAGCTGCCCGGTGTGTTCCCGTACTCCCGAGGGCCCTACCCTACCATGTACACGTACAGACCCTGGACCATTAGACAATACGCTGGCTTCAGCACGGTGGAGGAAAGCAACAAGTTCTACAGGGACAATATCAAAGGTAAATATTGCTGTTTGAACACTTTTGACCTGTGTGTTTTTAGATGATCTACTTTGATATTCACTTCGGTAGATGGTGCACGGTGGCTTAGTGGTTAGCAATTTCGCCTCACACCGCCAGGGTCCGGGTTCGATTCCCATCTCGCCCATGTGTGTGTGGAGTTTGCATGTTCTCCCCGTGCCTCAGGGTTTTTTTCTCTGGTTCTCAAGTTTCCTCCTGGTCCAAAAACATGCACGGTAGGTTGGTTGGCACCTTGGAAAAAGTGTCCCTAGTGTGTGTGTGTATGTGCCCTGCGATAGGTTGGCATTCCATCCAGGGTGTATCCTGCCTTAATGCCCATAGACGCCTGAGATAGGCACAGGCTAAAGTTAGCGTTAAACACTCCGCATATTTCTTTTTTTTTTGTCCCTACAGCCGGCCAGCAAGGCCTGTCGGTGGCCTTTGACCTCCCCACACACCGAGGCTACGATTCGGACAATCCCAGAGTGCACGGCGACGTGGGCATGGCAGGAGTGGCGATCGACACGGTGGAGGACATGAAAATGCTGTTTGACGGAATTCCCCTTGAGAAGATGTCCGTGTCCATGACCATGAACGGCGCAGTCATTCCCATCCTGGCCATGTTCGTTGTGACGGGGGAGGAGCAGGGCGTAGACAAGGCCAAACTCACAGGCACCATCCAGAACGACATCCTCAAAGAGTTCATGGTCCGAAATACATACATCTTTCCTCCACAGCCTTCCATGCACGCCATCGCAGACATATTCGCCTACACTTCAAAGGTAGCTCTGGAGCCATTTAATATCTTTAAATTGTAGTGCTTTTATTACATTCATTACAGTCGTTTCGTTTACAGTAGTAGGTTAGGGCTGTTGCTGTCAATTATTCTAGCAATTATTTCATCATATAATCAGGTAAGAATACTTATTTTTTTAAGGAGTAATACTAAAAAAAAAGAGAGAGAAAATAAGGCAGGATTCTTAAAATGAGCAAGTAATTAGTTTTTCTTTTTAGAAAAATCTGCATTTTATTGCTGAAATTGAATAGAAGTATATAGGTGAAAACTAAACCCATTTAGTGTTTTTAATTAATCAAATTAATTTGCCTCATTGAATTTTTGTTATTCGAGGAATGGTAATAGCCCTATTACTGATATTTTTAATAATTGAGTGTAATTGAGAAAATTTAAATCTTCATTAGCTTTGCATTTGGCACCTTCCTTCCAAAAACATAATAAATATTTAAATTATTATAATATATATTATTATATTTATTATTATTATTATTATTATATCAATAATAACAATTATTATAAATATAAAAAATGTATATGTATAAAAAATGCTATACATTTTTTCTATATATAAATTAAATGGATGTAGAAAAATATAAAGGGTAATTTAAATATGTAATATTTGCAAGAAACAAATGAATAATGATAATAAGGATGATGTTACTGTTACTGGCTTTTCTGACTTTCTCATGATGTTCCTGTATGACTGTGTGTGTTTTATCCCACAGAACATGCCCAAGTTTAACTCCATCTCCATCAGTGGCTACCATATACAGGAGGCTGGGGCTGATGCTGTCCTAGAGCTGGCTTACACCATTGCTAATGGACTGGAATACTGCAGAACTGGAATATCGGCAGGCCTCACCATTGATGAATTTGCACCAAGGTTTGCACCGATGAATTTTCGCTCTGTGTTGCATTATAAATTCTAAGTCTGTATGGAATTAAAATGGTGGTGTTTGATGTTTCGGGAGAATATATTGTGTTTTTGACCTATTTGGTGATGTTTCCTAGGTTGTCTTTCTTTTGGGGTATTGGTATGAACTTTTACATGGAGATAGCTAAGATGAGAGCTGCACGGCGTCTGTGGGCTACACTGCTCAAAGAGAAGTTCCAGCCGAAGAACGCCAAATCTCTACTTTTGAGGACGCACTGCCAGACATCAGGATGGTCTCTGACTGAGCAGGTCTGTAAACGGAGGTGCTGCTAAATTAATTTGTCAATTTACTGCAAGACCCTTTATCATTAGAATGAGAAGGAAATCATCTCTTGGATAGGGTTTAATGAATTTCCCCTCAAACTCCAGTGTCTTATTTGGTAACAAAGCAAAGGTCAGACTCTGTTTCACTGAATCCTCACACAAGTTCCTTCGATGCAATTTTTCACAGGACCCCTACAACAACGTGATCCGTACTGTGATTGAGGCCATGGCTGCAGTGTTCGGAGGAACACAATCTCTGCACACCAACTCTTTTGATGAGGCGCTTGGATTGCCAACGGTGAAGAGCGCCCGCATCGCTCGCAACACCCAGATCATCATACAGGAGGAATCTGGCATCCCGAAAGTAGCCGACCCCTGGGGAGGGTCCTACATGATGGAGAGTCTTACTAATGACGTGTACAATGCAGCTCTCAAGGTCAGGAACGTCTTAATTCTTACAGAACGCAACAGTTTGTATTAACATTCGTGAATTATTATATATATATATATATATATATATATATATATATATATATATATATATATATATATATATATATATATAAATCCAACCATCTTCGACCACTTAGTCTAAGTAGAGATGCCCAGGAAAAACAAATCCTGTGTTAAATGAACACCAAAGATTTTCCACTGGATAAAAATCTGTAATCCAAGTAGGTCATTAGGAGCATTATTTTTGGCACCATAGAATGATTTAACGGTTATCTCGAATTCCACTAAATGGACTTTGAATCATTGTGTAACAATGCTTCCTTCCTACAGATATTTTTTCCCATTAACTTGAAGTGAATTAATGATTTGGGAGAAAGTGGAAGCTGTAATTTTTTTCTTTTCTGTAGAAGAATATCGCTTTTCGGTAGATATTTCTGTAAAAAATAATAATAATTAAACAGTCCACACAAGTACAAGTGTTTTTTTTTCTGACTAAATGCATTTTAAAATATTGTAGTACAGTCTGTACAGCCTTGTAGCACTTCTTTTATGCTCAGTTTATCAACGAGATCGAGGAGATGGGAGGAATGGCTCGAGCCGTGGATGAGGGAATCCCGAAACTGCGAATTGAGGAGTGTGCTGCCCGCAGACAAGCTCGTATTGATTCAGGTAAAAAACAATTAGATTAGGTCGCAAATTCATCGTCATTTCACTTGCCAATGAAATGCCGTTGGCATCTAACCAGAGGTGCTTTAGGAGAAAATGTGATTAAGACTACTGATCGGAAGGTCGGAGGTTTGAGCCCCGGTATCACCAAGCTGCCTGGGCGTTTGCAGATGGCCCTTAACCCTCTGTGCTCCAGGGGTGCTGTATTATGTCTGATCCTGCCCTCTGACCTCAACTTCCAGTCAAGCAATTTCACTGTGCTGTAATGTAGGTGTGCTAAATACAGTGATTTACAGAATTATTAGGCAAATAGTATTTTTGAGGATTAATTGTATTATTGAAAAACTACTATATTCTCAATCAACCCAAAAGACTTACAAATGTAGAAGCTGAATATTTTTGGAAGTTGGAGGATATCTGTGTGTGCAGGTAACTGTTGCTGTGCAGAATTATTAGGCAAATAAAAAAAAAACCCAAATATATACCCATCTCACTTATTTATTTTTGCCAGGCAAACCAATACAACAACTCAAAACTTACAAATAAACATTTCTGACATTCAAAAATAACAATAATAAAAATAAAGTGACCAATATAGCCACCTTTCTTTACAAGGACACTCAAAAGACTTCCATCCATGGATTCTGTCAGCTTTGTGATCTGTTCACCATCAACATGGGGTGCAGCAGCAACCACAGCCTCCTAGACACTGTTCAGAGAGGTGTACTGGTTTCCCTTCTTGTATATCTCACATTTCATGAGGGTCCACAAGTTCTCTATGACTCCATCCTCAACCCAAAAAGCTCATATTTAATGATACCAGCCCATACCAGTACCAGTACCCATCTGGCCCATCAAGTCTCACTCTAATTTCATCACACCATAAAACCTTAGACAAATCAATCTTAAGAGATTTCTTGGCTCAGTCTTGATGTTTTATCTTGTGTCTCTTGTTCAGTGGTGGTCGTTTTTCAGCCTTCCTTACCTTGGCCATGTTCCTGAGTATTGCACACCTTGTGCTTTTTGACACTCCAGTAACATTGGAGCTTTGTAATATGGTAGAACTGGTGATAAATGGCATCTTGGCAGATTCACACTTGATTTTCCTCAATTCTTGAGAAGTTACTTTGCGTCTTCTTTTTTCAACGTGCTTCTTGCGGCCCTGTTGGCTATTTGCCATGAAATGCTTGATTGTTCTGTGATCCTCTTCAAAAGCTTGGCAGTTTCAAGGCTGCTGTTTCCCTCTGCAAGACATCTCACAATTTTAGACTTTTCAGAGTCCGTCAAATCTCTCTTCTGACCCAATTTTGCCAAAGGAAAGGAAGTTGCCTAATAATTATGCACACCATGATATAGGGTGTTGATGTCATTAGACCACACCCCTTTCTCATTACACAGATGCACATCAGCTGCTATACTTCATTGGTATTAGGCTTTCAAGCCTATACAGCTTTGAGTACGACAACATGCATAAAAAACGATGATGTGGTCAAAATACTTATTTAACTAATACTGCACATAGTGTATAAGCTGTTCTATTCTATTTACATATGTGTGTGTGTTTATATGTTTATATATATATATATATATATATATATATATATATATATATATATATATATATATATATATATATATATATATATATATATATATATATATATGTATATATCTATGAGAGAGAGAGAGAGAGAGAGAGAGATAAATAATGTCAGATGAATGAACAATGTGAATATAAATACATTTACATTTGCGGCATTTAGCAGACGCCCTTATCCAGAGCGACTTACAACTGAGCAATTGAGGGTTAAGGGCCTTGCTCAAGGGCCCACTAGTGGCAGCTTTGCCACTACATACATATATAAATACAAATATAGCTGTTGGCTATAAGTAGATATACTTTCAAAAATCACTTTTTTCCTCCAAAGTGTAGCTGAATAGAGAAGAGATTTCCAACTCATGTATATGCTGTATGATATAAAATTATAAAATAAATAGAATTTATACTTATTTTTGAAGTTATATAAACAGAACAGACTTCGGATATTCTAGCTAGTGATATTCATTAACTGAGATGGGTTAGGTATTTTATACATGCATTTTGTAAGATAATTTGGTCCTGTATCAGCTTTGTATGAGGGTTGACTATCTAATAAGTTTCCCTTCTTAAGATTTAAAAAATAAATTGTTAGTGTTGGTAAGCAGTGGTTCACAAACTGGTGACCAGCAGATGGCGCTAGGTAGGCCGCAGTGAAATTCCAGAAATTAAAAAATATATATTTTACTTGTATGTCAGCATTGTCAACCTATGTAAACGATGGTGTATTTAAAATATATAATTTTATTTTAATAGACAATTAATAAATCTTATGCTGGTTTAAAGGGTTCCACAAGGGGGCACAGTATCGGCAGACCACAGTATTCGAACACCTTTGCATGATAAGCATTTGCAAATTTATTGATGTAAATAGGTTTTAAATATTACTGAGCAAAAACATGAGCGTTTTTAGATTGTTGTATGGTGTAGAGAAAATAAAATAGACATTACTTTCCTCTGCATTATTTTAGCTAGCAATCATATCTAAATTGTTATGTTTACTGTTTATAAATGCTTATTAAATGTATAACACTCAAGCTATATTTAATCAACTCTCCAGTTGTTATGGAGTCTGTTTTTGTGAGAGATAACAGCAAAAAGTTCAACATAAAGTTCATGTATCAGTTCACTCCATCCAGTAAAATTTTTTGAAAGAAAACCTTTCCAAAGAGATGCCAAGTATGATTGTTTTATTTCGATATTCATCCGCAATAGTTTATATATATATGTGTGTGTGTGTGTGTGTGTGTGTGTGTGTGTGTGTGTGTGTGTGTGTGTGTGGCTTTTTATTGTCCGAAATATCATTTCAAACCAAAAGCCAAACAATAGATTTTTAAAGATATAAAAATGTTGCAAAAATGTATTGCAATATGTGGTGCTGAATTCAAATTAAAATTTTATTTGTCACATACACAGCCATACACAGTACGATATGCAGTGAAATAAACAAGACTAAAAAAAACAAGACTATTAAAGGAATAATATAAAATAAAAAAAATATAAGAAAGTTACTTAACTGAGAAAGAATATTACTTAAATGAGAGATATAAATAAAATAAACTGTACAATAGAAAAGTGGAGTAAACATAAGGGAACGGAATGTCCAGGTGTGTGCAAACATGCAGTAAAGTGACATATTTAAAGTGGCTTGTGTGCATTATGCCCATGAGAATTGGTGTTGAAATGTGTTTGATGATCAGTGAGGAAAAACATCTTTATATTATAGTATATTAACAGGCTCTTACCTTATTAGAATTTTAGAACTCATTTACACTGGTTCAGGATTTTTTTAAACTCTCTTACTTTTGAGTGTTTTCATTGTTCTGATCTGTTTTAAGTGAAGATTAGAATCCTAAAGACAATGAAAATCTGATCGGATAAACCATATTTTTGTACTGATTTATTTAATTTGGCTGGATGCGACGTGCTTTTGATGTAATACTAAACTCTTCTTTCCTCTTCAGGCTCTGAGGTCATTGTGGGAGTTAACAAGTATCGTCTTGAAAGCGAAGAGACTGTGGAAGTTCTGGCCATTGATAACACTATTGTGCGGCAAAAGCAGATCGAGAAACTTCAGAAGGTCAGTCCTTTTGGCATTGTGGATGTGTATAAAAGAATTAGTAAAAAGAAGATTCGAGTAACATTTTGAAGAAATATAATGATGCTTGATTTCAGTTCTCATACTTTAATATTATTATTTGAAAGAAAAAAAAGCATTATAACCACTTTTTACAAAAGCTATTAGAGAAAATTAGATTTCATTTTAAGATCCTAGACACTCATTTTATGCTATTGAATTATTTTAGGGCACATGAAGGATCCTACTGTAAAGAGTTTTCAGCACCTTTATGTTCTGTCAAGTTATGTAGCAAATGAAATGCCTTTGCTGAAAGATCTTTTGTCATAAAAGTATATAAAATAAATGAATTGTTGTCTGTGACAAATATGCATTCCTGAAATGATGATGTTGCCTAACACTTGTTGTACATAAACTGGGGTCCAAAATCTGTGAACGCCTTGAATATTTTTGCATATTTTCACAAAGAACATACATGTTTTAAAGGTGAGGGAGAGCCGAGATGCAGATGTGGCGAAAAGATGCCTTGCTGCTATAAAGCAATGTGCTGAAACCAGAGATGGAAATCTGCTGGGGCTGGCTGTGGAGGCTGCTAGGGCAAGGTGAGTCAAGCGTATAAAATATGATTGATTTAGAACTATGCAAGAGATCATTCTAAGTCGCTCCAGATGAGGGCATCTTCCTAATATCATACATTTAAATGTAAATAAAATTCATGTTCAAACTGTTTTTAATGTAGCAGCAAGTTTTTACTAGGGATGATAAGATTCACTGACTTGACTTCGCTGAAGTTAACGATGTGATGCATGGTTTAAAAAAAAAATTCCATTCGTATCCTGTTGCATCATTTATGCATTAGTAAAATAAACAAAACTGTTTATTTATGTAACATTATTTATTATTTATGTGGCTAAACATTTATGACCAATATTTCATATGTAGATTGTAGATTGATATCTAGGGAAGTGGTAGCTCAGTGGTAAAGTCATTGGCCTCTGGACAGGATGGTTGCAGGTTCACGTCCCACCACCACCACCACCACCACAACCAAGCTGCCACTAGTGGGCCCTTGAGCAAGTTTCTTAATGCTCAGTTGCCCGGTTGTAATTCGCCCTAAATAATTCTCTCAGCACCACTGCTGCTTCATGAATATTATGTATAGTGACATTACATAGACGAATGTGTGTCTTGACAGACATATAGAATATAGGTTGGCAATGGTAGAGCTGTATTCTCTACGACTTGCTAAAGTTAGAAAAAAATTAGACACGAATTGATAAGCCTTATCGCGTTGGATTGTTATCTGATTTCTCTTATGTCTTTAATGCATCATATCATTGTCTACTTAAATCCTGTTGGTCTCTGTTATAGAGATGCACATTCCTAGTTTTTACACATTTATAGTACTCACGAAATCAAAAACGTACTGTCTTCATTTACACTGAGATTGTCGCCATGCTTCTGTGTCTCAGTAGAACTTTGCTAGGAAAAGTTCAGTGTACAATATTCTGCATATTTTTATGGTTTATAATTTTATTTGAAATCGTGTAATACAGTGTGTACAGTTTATAAGGTCGCTCACCAAATTGTGAGCGCTCACTAAATTGTTGTAGTTTCCTGAATAATTGAGTACATTGTTTTGGTTGTCCAGGTGCTCTGTAGGTGAGATCACAGATGCAATGAAAGCCGTTTTCGGGGAGCACAAAGCCAGCACGCGCATGGTGAGCGGGGCGTACCGCAGCGAGTTTGGTGAGCATGAGGAGATCGTCCTCGCACACAACCGGTAAGATCCTGAAGGTTTTTTTTTTTCCTCTGGATTAATGTTCCTTTAAATGTCTCGGTCTTCAGAGAGCTTAGCTTTTATAAGTCATTCTGCCTGGACTGTCAGGCAACTTTAAAATGTTCTTAATCTCAGGTCTCATGGGTGCATGTTTTTTGGCTATAAAAGCAGGGCTTGAGCACTCATGAAGAAAAAAAAAACTTTCCTAATCCTGTACGTATGTATGTATGTGTGTGTGAGCTATCTTTGGTTCTCCTGTGGTTTATTATTCAGGGTCGTGCAGTTTAAGAAGCATGAAGGCAGAAATCCTAGACTGCTGGTGGCCAAAATGGGACAAGACGGACATGACAGAGGGGCAAAGGTCATAGCCACTGGATTCGCTGACCTGGGCTTTGATGTAGACATCGGCCCACTTTTTCAGGTGAGTCACAAATCGCTAAACTTTTTGGCTCAGGTTCCACAATGACTTTTAAAATTTGACAGACGTGCAGGCCAGCACCAGAGGCACAAATATTAAACACATAAAAGGCATTAATGTTAATACTCAATGTATCAACACAAGTAATGCGCCACCTGGTGGAATGTCGGGCATTACAGGTCAAATGAATGCCGTCATAATTTTGACATGATTTGATTTGGAAAATTCTGTACCAATCTTTGGTGGGCCGGATTAAAAGCACCAAGGGGCCGGACGTGGCCCGTGGACCGTAGTTTGTCCACCCTTGCTCTAAAATGTACAATATAAACTTGTGGAGTTGACACAATTGACTAAACAGAAAAATATTCTGATGGGAGTTGAATTGCTAATTGGTTTGTGACAGTGCTGTGCATCCATGCACAATTTGTCTGCATGTTTTTTCCAATGGCTTCCTGTGTGAAAGTTTGAAAAGATCATTTTTTTTGGTTGTTTGGGGGAATACTTTGGTTATATTATTGTTTTAGAGGAAGTTTTTGCTGCGATTTAAAGTAGTGTATACTTCAATACATTCTACTGGATTGCTAGAAAAAGGGGTAAAGAGGTAAATGAATGAAGATATCATCAAGTCCTGCATTTTATTTTTTGAATAAAATGACCTTCCGCTTCATCAAAGAATGAGCGTTAATATCCTAATGAGTCAGGGATTTTGAGTTTGGATAAAAGCTCTGTGAGACCTCTGTTCTGTTGTTTTCACCATGACAGACCCCACAAGAGGTGGCTCAGCAGGCTGTTGACGCAGACGTGCATTGCGTAGGTGTCAGCACACTTGCCGCCGGACACAAGACCCTTGTCCCCGAGCTCATTAAAGAACTGAGCAATCTAGACCGCCCGGACATCCTGGTGATATGCGGCGGAGTCATCCCTCCACAGGTAAACATCAGTGCATAAACAGCCCTCAAGGAACAGATCAGATGTTCAGGAACAATCCGTTTTGATTTGTACTGTACCTTTTGAGGGATTTTAATTAATGTAGCATCCATCAAAACTTCTCTAGAACCCTGGTCAGGTTTGGGCCATTTTGAACCTAATCAGTACGTCCAGTCTTACTGAACGCAGTGATGAGTTTCAGGAATGCCAACATTTACAAATGTGCCTAATAACTAATTAGGTTAAACCTGATTAATGAGCTAAAATAATTTATTGTATGGACACGAATGGCTACTGTAAAGGGGGTAATAGAAGTAATAGCCATCTGCAACATTACTCATGTCTTTATTTTAAATCACTTTAACACCACCATAGTGAATAAAGGTATTCATTTTCTGTGTGCATCCAAAATGGCGCATGTGTGCGTGTGCGCACATTGATTGGTTTAATGCGGCTGTATGTAATGTAACTGTAATAAGTGTAAATGTAAATCATAAGCTAGAGACGTGCACTTTTTTATTTAAAAGCTGTACATTTTAATATTCTCTAGGAAAAAGCGACTTTGTATATAATGTTTGACCATTTAGATTTGGTCTCTTGGGCTCCATAGGTAATTAGTAAACAATTAAATGTTCTACTTGTATACTTTTTTTTTTTTTTTTTTAGAAATAATGCTTTCTGTGACATCAGAGAGATAGTAGCTAACAATTGCTCAGCCTTTCATTTGTTCTTAATTTTACCCAAGCAAAACTTTCTCTGTTTGTCTCTCAGTCTGACATCAAAGCATGTAATTTACTAGATACATTACAGAGTGAAGGTACAAGGTACAGAATGTATGCAGAAGCACATCTGACTATATATTTAATGCGTTCTTAGTTTTCACGGTTGTTCTTTGAAATGAATAAATACATTACATGCCACGCAGGATTACGAGTTTTTGTACGAGAGCGGCGTCTGCTATATTTTTGGTCCCGGGACGAGAATCCCTCAAGCGGCAGTCGAGGTCATCAACAACATCGAGAAGAGTCTAGAGAAGAACCGTCAAGCTATGTAACAGGAACTACTTTTATGTAATAGTGTTTGATTTGATGTTGGCATTAAGCATTGTCACTGTTTCACATCCACCTTATTTAATTGAGAGATTATGACAAAAAAAATCTGGATACATTTGATTTCTATAAAATATCCCTCCTTACCAATTATCAAAAGCCATCATTCATAACTGTCCACATTACACGCCTATTGTTAATATTAAGTGTGTGTATGTGTGTATATATATGTGTGTATATATATATGTATGTATGTATATATATATATATATATATATATATATATATATATATATATATATAGTATATCTATATATATATATATATATAATATGTGTGTGTGTATATATATTTATATGTATGTGTATATATATGTCTCTCTGGTGTCTTATCTTTAATCTCTATCTCTCTATCTCTCTCTCTCTTCTCTCTCTGTGTGTGTGTGTGTGTGATAGTGATAGTGTGTGTATCTATATATATATATATCGTATGTATCTGTGTGTATATATATATATATATATATCTCTCTATCTCTCTACTCTATCTATATATATATATATATATATATAATAATGAAGCCTCTGAAGGAATCGGCCTGTGGAAAGTGTTTCTTTGCTCTCCATGTTCATTGAGGCATCTTATGAATGCTGAATTATGAGCATGTCCTGTGTCTGCCTTAAAAATGACAAGTATACATAATAATGTATAATGAAATCTCCAAAACAAATGCATTGCAATATGTTTTCCTGTTCATAAATTCAGTAATAAAAGTATTTCCAAAATCGCTTGAAATGTGAAATCATGGCTGCTTCTTTTCAGGACAAAAAAGTTTAGTCTGAAAGAAGTTGATGCTGTTTAGCATTGTTCAACATTGCAAATTATATATTAGCAACAACCACTTAGAAATATAAACATTTTCATAAAATATTTTAATATACTTAAACTATTAAAACCTGTAAATTTCCCATTGGTATGAAGAAAGTGTATGTCTGTCATATCTCTCTCTCTTTTTGTTTTAATGACTGTCTACTTGTTCTGGTACCAACGCCTGATGATCCCTGTTTGAAGAAAATTCATGGGGCATGTCTGAATTCATGCTCTGACCTGATGCTTACATGGATAGATTGATGATTACATTGACAACCACAAAAACATAATGAATTCTCTTTCCTTTTCTTTGAAATTCAAACTTCTACAAAAGAAAAAATAGTCTCAGTTATATTTTGGATCCCAGTATATATGTACACTGTAAAACATTTAGCCTGGCATTCATGGTGAATGCTGAGTGCAGATAATAAATTTACTTAATAATGATAAACTTTTCTTCCACTATTGCTTGTTAATTTTGTGGTTGGTGTACCAGCATGGTGTTGCACGGTTTTAATTTTCACATACATTTCTATATATATATATATTATATATGTAATATATATATATATATATAGATCTTTATTTATTTATTTATATATATATATATATATATATATATATATATATATATATATATATATCTCATGTAGATCAGTTCAAGCAAGGCAGGCTTTTCAGGCAGGCAGGATCACGGTCTTACCTGGGTTTAAGCTACGATTGCTAACCACATATATCTACCACATAATAACATATCTACCAAGCTACATGCTGACCAGGTTATGGCGCTTTTAAAGATGCTTGTGATAAATAAAAAACATCTTGTGCTGTAAAATGGTCTGGAAGATAGTGGATCCTAGATTCGATTAAATTAGATTCAACTTTATTGTCACTGCACATGTGGGTACAAGGCAACAAAATAAAACACTTTTTAGCATCCAACCAGAAGTGCATTTCACAGTCAGTATATATGCATATATAAACAGTAAAAAAAAAATGGAGCGGGAGCGGTGATACAGTGAGAGCAAAAGAGCAGACATATGCAGAATATATGTAGAATATATACAATATGTCAAATATATTGTAATTCCCATATGTAAACAGTGTAACAGTATATAGGGGGAGTAAGTAGTGAGTGAGTAAATGAGCACTGAAAAGTATATACATAATATATAGAATATATTGATAATTGCATATATATATATATATATATATATATATATATATATATATATATATATATATATCATATATATATATATATACATACAGTACACAGAGAGGTAGCACAGACAGTGTAAGTGAGCGCAGAGAAAAAAATACTGTAACCATGATAAGTGATAGAATTCTTTGCATATATTAACATCTATCAAGAGATTTCTGTGCAAAGAAATACTGCGCAGAGATCTCTTGATGGATGTTAATTCAAGATAAGGGGAGTCCTGAGTGTGTTGTGTAGTAGGTGGGACAAGATTTAGGTTTTGGTGGGAATTTTACAAACTTCATCACACGTGGTGGCAAAATCTGTTGCAATCGGGGTGAGACAATAACCTAAAGTCAGGACAAAACAGAGGACCTTAGGTCATAAAGGCAGCTGAAATGCCGGTTAGCAAATTAGCTCAAGCCTCCATCCCAGTCATGAATCCAGAACATGAATTTATTTCTATCATGTTCATATTTAAATGATCACCATGGCAACAGGCTTCAAGGTAGCACAAATTCCTTTCCAGTATTAATACGTGTTCTCATTATACTGACCGATAAAGAACCAAATCAGGAAAAAGGAAAAAAAAGTCACCACTTCCTCCTACCAGTTGGTGGCGCTATAACCAGCACTCATATATCATATCAGTGTGATCAGTTGGTGAGTCTTAACATAATCCTATGGTTTTATGTAGCTCGCTTAATATACACAGAAATTATTAACCATTTTCTGTTTCATTTTATTTGCTATAACTTTAAGGACTCACCACGACTGACAAAATTTAATTCCCTCCGCAATTGTCATCAGACTGTTGAGATAAAAGTGCCCAAAAGTGTTATAAATAAATACACGATAAATAAATAATCCTAAGGAAAACAAGAAATAATGACTGCCAGAAATATTTCCCATTCACATCCACCTAATAATACATCTGCATATGCAAACTTCATGGAGAGGCTGAAGAAAATAAACCTTAATTTTCCCACACATACTGTATATAGAATATTTATTGTTGGTGTGTGCACTTTGTGTATACATGATATTCCTCGTTTCGCAAAAAACAAAACAAAACAAAGCAGAAGCCAAACATACAACATATATACAAAAAAACCAACCAAGAACAATTGAACAAAATACACAGAGGTGGGATGAACCGAGGTGGACTCAATGACGGCGCCAAAACAAAAAACAACTTCCCTACTTATATAAAAGCTGACCTGCCGAAAAATACAGTGTGTGGCGCCTCTTAACACTAGTGTGTATAAACACAACTCTTCCTACGTGCGGGAATGTAGAGGCACAAACTACCTGTCCACACAGCGCGTTCCGACTGCTAGTAGCAGGTTAACACTGGGAAGTCGGAATCATGACTAATACAGATACCAAAGTTGTTAGCGGTCACTGGAACTCTACACAACTAACAGGGCGGCCATATTTAAATTAATGGATTAAAACACCTGCTCCCGCTTCTGATATCCTCCTACTTGGGCGTGGGCAGTGGTGGTCTTGCACGCTGCGTTTCGTTTACGGGAAGTCGACTATTCCGTTATTAAAGGGGAACTAACAAAGACGACATGTTCATAATATGCTTATTTTATTGTTTTGGTGCCTATTGTTGTTATTGTTTCTATTACTATTCATTAACAATATATAAATCCATCCATCCATCCATCCATCTGTGTCTTTTCCCTGAACTGTTACCACAAAGTTGGAGGCGCACAGTTGTATAGGATGTCTTTAGATGTGGTACAATAAAAATGTTCCCTTCACTTGAACTAAACCCAAACCTGTTCCAGCATGACAATGGCCCTGTCCACAAAGCCAGCTCCATTAAAATATGGTTTACATGGTTTGGAGCGAAAGATTTTGAGTGGTCTGCTATAGAGCTATGACTTTAACCCTACTGAACACCTTTCAGATGAATTGGAATGCTAACTCTGCCCAGAGCGTCCCCACCAATCAGTATTAAACACACATAATCCAATTATATTCAAATGTTTTGTTCTATAAAAATTCTAAGGCTGAATGAGCACAAATCTCCACAACCACACTCCCAAATTAGTAAAGCATTAGTGAATGCTTTAGAAGAGCAAATAGCAAAGAAGAGTGAATGTTAATGTACCAGCTTATAATAATATATAAATAAATATTACTATCATTAATAATGTGTAAAATATAATATTAATTTCATATTCATTAATAGTGTTATATAAGTATCAAAATTTAAGGTACAAAATATAGCTTCTCACTGACTTTACTCAGAGCTTTTACTTCAAGGAATAATACAGTACTTATCATCTATCCCATAGAGCCATAGGTGTTTGTTTGTGTGTGTGTGTGTGTGTGTGTGTGTGTGTGTGTGTGTGTGTGTGTGTGTGTGTGTGAGAAAGAGAGAGAGAGAGAGAGTGTGTGTGTGTGTGTGTGTGTGTGTGTGTGTGTGTGTGTGTGTGTGTGTGTGAGAGTGAGTGAGTGTGTGTGTGTATGTTTACAAGGAAGCAGGAAACCACATCCTACTGTAAATCTTGCTTCAAAACTGCTTAGTCTTGGAAACTTGAAAACATGTCAAATTCTATAAGTGTCTATGGGTCAGTTGGACATAACAAGGAGGCTGAAATTATATTAAAATTGTGGGTTAGAGTCTTGTTAGTTTTACCTCCTACAATTACGGGTTCTCCAACCAAATGTCAAAATCTCTCAAAATCCTTCCTCAGGTAGTAAAGCGATCGGATGAGTTGACACAACCCAAACTGCTCTGCGAATCTGTCACTGTATTACAGTTCCCTTATATCAAAAATAGAACGATTCTGAAGATGATTGGCTGTAAGCAACAGAAAACATGGTTTTCAACAAAGTTAAATAATTTAAAATTAGGTTTGCATCACCAGAATATTTAAATTTAATACTGTTTGTGTCTCTGAGTGTAACAATAATATTATAATTTATGACAGATAAATAGATTTTATGGAATTTATTTTTTTGCTGATTTTCATTATGATAAAATAAAGTAATAAAAAAAAAACACTTGCTATAAAATTCCATAGAAAATCATAAGTTAAAAAATTAAAGGACCAAAATAAAAGCTGTAGCATACACCTTTTATCAGGACTGTTATTATAACTTTAGCAAAAACATTATTCTGAAGTGGTCTCTTGACAATGAATATTTGAAATCTTTTAATAGTATTAAACAATATAATTTTTTTTGCAACATCTCAGATATATAATTAGTACCTGTGGCTTACTGTAAAGCTACTGTGTCTAATGTGTAAGATATTAAATGAAAAGTAATTACACATTCTGTTTGTTTTGCATCATGACATACTAACCAGCCAAACAGAGATTTCCTCCTCTTACCATCCTATTTATATATTTATATTTAATATACAGCATTATGCTTATGCTTTCATAAAATTTCAACCAGATGCCAGAAGGCTACAATTTTTTTGGCTCATGACTGGGGCATCCCAATCTATTTCTATCTGCCTTGTTGACAATTTAAAGAAAACATGTGGCAAGTGTGGCTTTTGTGATGCACAGAGAAATGACTGGTACATATTTTTGGTCAGACAGAACTCTCCTGGAATGCTGAAATCAGCCACCCATCATTCAAATGACTAAATATGGGGTTATGTTCTGTCATGGCACTGTCTATAAACTCCAGAATCATGTCTCTTAGGCAAAGTATACTAATGAATCAAGAAACCAAAAACACATAAATGCATCCCTGCTTTCCATCTCAATATCTGCATGTTTATACAAAGACCTTGGCAGACTTGTGCAGGAGCAAAAGCTTAGCATGATGCTGAAAGGTTTCAAAGGTTATGAAAAATTTCTCTACTCCGTTGAAAATAAGAAAAACCACAGTTGGTGGAAATCTTATATCCTGGGAAACCAATCAAATGCTTAGTCTTTCTGGTTATCGATGGGATACGGAAAAGACCAGTACGCACATTTATTCCTTCATTGTGATTCCAAATCATTAAAGCTTTCTTGCCCGTTGTAGTCTATGCGTCTGTCTGGCGTCACTTGTCTGTCTTCTGAGTCATGAACGCAGCGGTGCATACCTGATTAAATTGTGATGGTTGTAGAAGCGCCAAAATATGATTTGAAGACCTAGCACTGTACACCACACTATAATGTCCTTGATATTTAAGCAGGATATGGTCACTCGCTTATTTTGATTTTGTCTTTTCTCAGCCTAGGAGAAGCTTGCTTTGGATTCATATACTTGGACTAATTTGATTATAATAATATCCATGACACACGATTTATAGTGGCTCGATAAAAGTACATTAAGTCATAAAAGCGTTGTATAATAGAAGAATTATGCAGCTATAGTGACATGCCTTATGAGTGGGTATAAATAGACATAAGGGAGACTTTGCTTATTGCTCCAACAATAGATCTTGTTTGTGTTTTCCTCTAAACACAGAAGCATGGAAAGCATGGAAATCCAGCTGGTCAGTAGCAGCCAAACTTCAGTGCCAGTTCAGTGGTATGGAAATCTAAAACAAAAACAAAGCAGAATCCTGAGTCAGAACATCTGGTCAGTATGCAGGGCCTGTTCTGAAAAAAAAAAAAATCAGACTGGTCTTGTCAAGTAAATGTACTGAAACATAATTGCACACAACCCACATTCACTCACATTAGCTTTACACATCGACGGAAAGAGGTGAAATTGACAAGTGTGTAATCTTCGCGGAACAGTGTCGTGGAATGACACTGTTGTATAATGTTATATACTATTATATCAACTTTCAGGATGTGATTACTGTGAGTGCTATTTTTGCTGTTTAAAAAAAAAAATCTATTTCTCAGCCATATTGTAACCTGCAAAAATGGAGTAATAAAAAAAACAAAAACAAATGTATTGGGTGAAAATCGAATCTTTTATTACATTAAATTAAAATACATCACTAAAGTACAGTCTGACACAAAGTACAGCATTGTTGCAACAGAAATATTTAAATTTTTCTAGTGGCATGGCATTTATGTTGGACATACTAGACAATATCTCTATTATCACATCATAAGAAGACTGGCTTCTACAAACAAAAGCTGGAACATGAATCGGTGCAAACTCCACAACATCTTTGTTGCTCTGTCATCTACAGTATACCTTGGTCACATCTGTCAGACCCTCATGTCTATCTCGACTACACTACGCTCTCAGGCTTCTCCTTCTCTCACAAATTTTCTAACACATCAGTAGGGGAGATTCTGCAAGTCATCCAACCCAGTACAATTGGATTCTGTTCATTCCACAGTCTTCCGGACCGTCTCACAAGGTGTCCTTCCTTTCAACACTATCATTATCATTGGCTCTATAACATTTAGCCATGTTCCTATGATGTTCAAGACAGCTAGGATTCTTCCAATCCTCAAGAAACCCATTCTTGATCCCTCAAACATCATTTATTCCATTAATTCCAGCAAAACCAAACTGAACTTTTCATCCCCGGTGATGCATCTGTACATCGAGATCTTTATGGACAACTCTCTAATCTCACCTTTGTTAACTACATGCAGGTTTCAGGTAAACTTGGAAAAGCAATCAGTCAGTCAGTCAGTCAATCTATCTATCTATCCATCTATCCATCCATCCATCCATCCATCCATCGTCAAAACCCTATTGTAATATTCCCTCAACTGGCTTCCTGTGGCTGCCTGCATCACATTTAAAACGCTGATGGTTGCCTACACAATCAAAAACAGTCCAACACGCCAAATACCTCACCGTATTTAACTCACCTTCATTTTCTACCTCAACCACTACACAACTTTCACTTGTCCACATAAATAATGTCCAAATAATTAAGTTTATATATAAAATGCTGACATTTTGTTCTGCCTTTTCTTCAGACAGTTTTGGACAAATGGTATTCTTAGTCTGTATCCTAATGACCAAACATTGGAATATATGGAGACTTGGAAAGAGACATTGTTCTTCAAAGAGAAAGAAACAAAATAAGTTTCTCAGGATAAGTGCATCTGCCAATTGCCATAAATGTAAATGTAAATAGTCGCTCATCTATACCAGGGATCACCAACCTTTTTGTAACTGAGAGCTACTACATGGACACTGAGTCATAAAAAGGGCTACCAGTTTGAAATACACCTTGGAAATAAAAATGTGCCTTTAGTTATATATTATTATTATTATTATTAATTATTAATGATGCTCGTTTACCTATGTGCATACACTTATGATTTCTGACAGTAACTATCAACAACGAGTTAACTGTATTTTACATTTTAGATGCATCTCACTGATGAGTTTTTGAGCAATTTGAGCAATTTTTATAGCAAGCCTGAGAGCTACTCATGTGCTCCTTGGGGGCTACCTGCTGCCCACGGGCACCACGTTGTTGACCCCTGATCTATACTATTCTATAATTCACTGTTAAGCTTTCACTTTTTGCAATTTGAATTTTTGTAATGCTCTTATGAATATGTAAATTTGTAAAAGGCACACATTACTATAACTCTTTAATTTTACTTATTTTTTTATTAAATAAAACAGTGCACTTATTTTCCACCTTTCTTGAATGACTGTTCTTGACTTCATTTTTATAATAATTGATTGATTGATTCATACCTTACATTCATGTCTTCATATTCAACAACTGATTCGACAAGTTCGATTCGACTTAAAAATAAAGGTTGTCTTCGTTAAGGTTTGTTTATGCTCTGTAAAGAATCTTTAACATTCATATATCCGCTGAATTAGAGAACAAAAGGTTCTTTGTGGTGAAAAAATGAAATGAGGCTAATACACAGTAGTTCACAAAACTGGACTATAGAGGTTGGAACAAAAAACTTTTTCATGTATCGTACTAGAGTCAAGTTCACAGGAAGGTCCTTAGGGGAACCAAAATATTTTTCTATGGTAACGCTGTAAAAACTCTTGGTGGTTCTTCCTGACACTTTTCATTTTAAGTTTGAATGCTATTAAACCCGGGGGCAAAGCAGAACAATTCACCTTGGATAAATGTACCTTTTTTTTCCAGGCCATTGAAAAATACAGTACCTCTCTATTCTGTTGTCTGTTGAACAATGTCTTCATTGTTTTGTGTGGATTTATTCTCTTACAGATTGTAAACAAGCTTCATCTCTGATCAAGAACCTTCAGTCCTACACAAATGCTTCTCTGTAGGTCGGGGCTCTGATAAAGAGTTGGACTGCACTGGACATTCAATATTGTTTACAGATTGGTTTAAATGATTTGATTTCCATGTTTTGGAAACGCTTTTATTTCAACGTCAGTTCAAATTCTTGTTTGTGATCAGAATAATAGAAATATTGTGTCTTGATGGTTTCACAGATCCAAACGCCTGTCAAAGAAAAATTGGATTACTGTGATTACTACTGTGATTTGGAAAACAGTAACTAACATTGATTGAGACTTTTCATTATAGCGCCTAGTCCAGTAAATTCCTTGTGGCATATTTCATGATAATTTAATGAAGCTCGTTTTAGTTTTTCAGATTGAATTAAGATGCAGAATTTAGATTCGTCTAAGCACGGGATGACAGCTTATGAATAAAACACTTCATGTGTACATTAAAGCTCAAAGACAAGTGGGGAAAATTGCATTTTCTGCTAGGGAAGTAATTACCATAATGGAATTAGCAGAACAAATACGAATGTATAATTTCGACGGTGATAGGTAGGTACCTGTTATTCATACTTTGCTATTTCTTTCTGTAGCTACAGATCCTTTTGTTTTATGGTCATCGCTTTAAAAACTCTTTAAGGATGACATAAGGAATGTGTGCTTTTAATCATGTGTTTGACAGCACGGGACGGTGCAAAAAGAGGACGGTTTGTTCTCGTGAGTCGCAGTGACTGTAGCTTGATGTTTGGCTTGGACTCTAGTGAATAACATTGTATGTGGAAAGGAAATTAAAAATGCAGGGTTGTAATTTACAGGAGAGTGGAACTGATTTAAAGCAGCCCCTCCCTTTTTTGCTCTTCCAAGGCTTCCAAATGTGCCACAGCTGAGAGAGCACTGAGCGGTTCTTGTGTTGGCAATAACAAGAAAGTCGAAGCTGTCAGTTCTTTTTCCACACCATGGTGTGATGGCACAAGGTAAATGATTTATGAAATCCAAATGCCTCGTATGTTCGACCGAACTGACGTAGACCGATTTAGCACATTAAACGCATTGACGAGCAACATAAAGGATCTGTCGCCACTGGAACACTGAATGCACATTTCACATGTGTGTGATTTGATACATGACTCCTACTGGGCTGACAAAAATTGGAAAGTGATCACATGGGCGCATCCACATGTCCGAGTTACAGGAAGATCATTTGCATGTGTTTAATTTATACTTGAAAAGTCTGAAGACTTTTGAAGCTCTGGTGCTGATAATGTAACTTTGTGAGCCAGACTAGAGCTTGCCCTGAGCATCTGGTACTTTTTGTCAGAACCGCTTACTTTTCGTTAGACAGGAGCCATTTGAATCATGAGGCATTGATTTATGAACTTTATTGAACTTTATGAGTCTAGTGTGAAGTGTACAACATCAGCACAAAACTTCTGCATCACCTGCTGTAAAGAGGGTCTGCTCTCGCTTGTGTGTGTGTGTGTGTGTGTGTGTGTGTGTGTGTGTGTGTGTGTGTGTGTGTGTGTGTGTGTGTGTGTGTGTGTGTGTGTGTGTGTGTGTGTGTGTGTGTGTGTGGTCTAAAGTTGGTGAATTGTTCTCTGGTGACCACTTGATTCTCTGGATTTAGCGCAACTGCATAAAATGCTTATCTTTTATGAACTTGAAAGGAAGATATGCGTGTTTTGTTTCCACTGAAAGAATAGCTTTAAAAAAATGCCCAGGTAATCACTGTAATACAATATATTGATATTCACTCTGGTAAGGAAATTGGCATAGATATACTGAACAAAATAAATAAAACACAAGGAGGAAATATTGCCTAGGAGAACAAAGATTATCTAAAGTAGAAGGTTCAGTCACGTGTCAGGGGTATTATTAGTATTAGCAGTATTAATGGTGTGAGCTAGTATTTATAAAACTGCATGTTTTTATATTCATAAAGCTATTTATCATTATTCACAAAAAAAACTATATTTACTCTAACCTCTCTTACCAGAAGATGGCAACATTGTTCAAACCTGCCAGACTCTTCTCAGTCTTTATTATCCACTGAATTAACTTTCCCTATTTGCTTTCATTTACAGATGAGTTATGTGAGAAAAAGGATGGCTGTGCATGCTGACAAGGGGCAGCGGCACAATACATATACACACTCATGACGGCAGTTTACAAACACTCCAGACATTCTGCGGTAAATATTTGAAGAGGCGAAGGCCGTCGGCGTGGGGTTCACAGATCGGAAAGATGCAGTGGACGTATCCGTGTCTGTGAACTAAAACCCACGTGATTATCGTGAGGATAAAAAAAAAAAAAAACCTGCCGTGTGGTAGGTTAATGAGATGGATGAAGTGGCAACTGAACTGTTTGCGGAGGACAAACACAAAACGGGGGTCTGCTTCTAATGATCATGTGGAAGACGCTAGGCCTTCGGGGTCGTGCCAGAGGAATTTTCCTAAAAACACAGACCTCTTACCGAGCCCAAGATAGACAGAAAAAGAGCGAACAGGCAAAAGTGAGGACCCTCCAGAGAGCAGTGAATTTTTTTTTCCAGCAGGGCTTGGCGTGTGCTCATGGCGCCGGCATGGGTGTTAGCTGACGAGAGGCCGTCATTCACAGTTGATGCAGCGAACCCTCACGTTGTTGCTGTGCTGTGTGTGTGCAATGGCTCTGGTTGTGCTGACTTGCAGGAAGGAGACAGTTTCAGTGGGAGGTCACTGAAAATAAGGCCAGCTCCTCCATTTCAGCATGGCACTTTTTACACAAATTCTTGCTTTTTTTTCATGTCGCAACCGAAGTATCAGAGAATCGTACGATTAATTCGTATTTTTTTATTTGTTTACAGTGATTACCCGGGACATTTTGTTAAAGCTATTCTTCCAGTGGAGTCAAAACACATGCCTCTTCCTTTCAAGTCCGGAGCAAACAGCATTTACAAAATAATTATGGAATTAACTGTGCCACCCCTGGCGCACACACCATATCACTCGCATACATTGCACAAACAAGCACTCGTGTTTCTTTCTATTATGATGACAGGTCTTAGGAGGATTACAGCACTTTGGAGCAGGCCTACAATATGCCTGAGTTTCATTTGGTCTTTCCTGTACACTCTTCCCGGGTGTTTGTTTTTATTGCTGCATTTAGATGCTGGGTAGCTGTTTTCTCACTGCACTGGGGTAACAAAGGATATTATTTACACCTGCCTTACACATAAAGAACAAAGTCTTGAAGTTAGGATTTTAAAATGGTTTTCTGTTGCATGGGGATAAAGAATAAAGCCATGCACGGATGTTTTGCCTTGCTACAGTATAATCACAGAGAGCAAAGTCAAAGGGAATAATTCATTTTTAAAGATTGAGCCAAAAGAAAATGGCTAATCACTGACACTTGCTTGTCCTTGTCACATTGAATAGTACTATGTTGCTTCAACATCCAGGGCTTGCTCTGTCTCATGTTTGTCTTTCATTGTTGTGTTAGTTCACTCTCAGGCACAGACTCAAGCTTAAGATGAAACTGAGGACCCAATTTAGGCTTAAACCCAAGCTCAAAATCAAACTCAGGCATATGATTCATGGTCATCATTATTCCATTATCTGATTTTCCTTGTTTTTTATGTGGTACCTGTGATTTATAGGAAAATCTCTTTTGCATCTGCCTATGCTTCATTACTTGAATTTCAATTTATGTAACGACTCTATATAATTTATTTCATTACTGTAGTCACAATATAATCTGGAGGCAGTGAATACCTCAAAGCATAATATAATTTTAGAAAGTAAGATATATTCAGGAGGATAGGATTAAATTGTGTTTATTTCTGTGTTTCTTTATATCAGTGTTCCGGAATGATAGAGTACAGGAGCTTTGTAACGCTAACAAAAGTGGAACAGATCAGACTCCCTATAACAACACATCAAACCCCAAATTGTACGGTACAAACATTCCAGGGACTGTTGGAGCACCACAATGCTTGTTTAAGTTTTAATTTGTTCTTTTAATTACAAAAAAGAAAATGTGAACATGCACAGAACAGTGCTGCCTTTGCAGCGACCAAGAAAAATAATCCCTGAAAGGCTAAGCTACACAGACTGTGTGTTCATTAGCTGGGGAGAAATTCGATGGTTTCATTAATTAGCTCTTGGCCTACCCTGTACTCTAGAGTGACAGGTCAGAGTAGTCACTGGAGGACTGTCTGAATATGTGCCAAGAGTCCAGTAGCCTGTGTATGTCTGTGTGTGTGTGTGTGTATATATGTGTGTGTCTCTGTATTGTGAATGATTTATGAAGAGCTCGATATATGAGGGAAGGACTATTCAGAGAGTTGTGTTCTTTAGCCATGTTGCACATGTGTGAAGGATTTTACTGGGTGAACCTCAGACATCATTTATCCTTTATCATGAGCATGTTGATAACATCCTCCTGAGCACACTAGACAAATATCTACAGGAGTTCTGGCAGGGGCCGGCTTCCTACAGTACAGGGCAAGGCAAAGAAACATAAATAAGAAGTCAGTGTTTAGGTCTGCTTTTATTCGTTTATAATACGAGAAGGTTAAACAGGAAGTAATAGTGCGGACAATTTCCTTCCTGCACACACATTTGTACTGTTCTTTTCCAGTGGGATTCTATTTTTTGGTTTATTTCTTCACTGATTCCAGAGACCTGAGGGTTCTCCTGCAAGGCTGCTGTACAGTATGTTCAGAAATATATGCAAAAAAAATAAATGGATGAGTTCTTAGGAGTATGATTGCAAATAATTAATGATCTACTTAAAGCAAACAAAAAAGATGAATATGATTAAAAAAAGATGAAAATGAATGTAAAACTTGCATGTCGTAAGCAAGAAATTACACTGAAGAGGTCTGATATGTACACTGTTGTCAATACACACACAGAGTGGAACAGGTGCATGAAGTAAAAGTTATTTGGAAACTGAAAATGAAGTCTACACTACCTTTACTTAACTGCAAATCTAAACCAAAAGAAGCTGTTTCTGAGTCCTGGGCAGCAAGAAAAGGTTCCACATGAAATGGCTAAGAGCAAAAGGAAAGCATTTCTTCAGGTGTCAGCAGGACCACAGGGGCTGTTGCAGTCTTCTCGTTAATGATGTGAATATTCCTGCATGCAAAGCCTGTTATTAACCTCAACTTCTCATAACCCAGCAAGTGGAAAAACATGTGATATATCAAAACATCATAACTTAAAATAATTAGCACTAATTGACCATATCCTGATATGTTAAATTAATGCATTTGAAAGTTTGGATACTGTATAAAATATGGAAAGCAATTTGAGTTTGTCATAGAGCCAAAAAAAATCTATGATCTATGAATGCTTAAGCTTTGTAAGGAAGCTAAAAAAAAACTCTAAATGAACCAGGCTTATTCTACACAGGATGATATGCACATTGTGAAAGGCATATAGTACATTGAACATCATTTGCATATAATACATTAAAATGTATTATATTTGTTTATTCCTTTTTTATTATACAGTAGACTTTATATACATTACATACACTGGTGTGCAAACAATTCTTTTCGATTAAATGTGATAAAAGTTTTATAACAGGTTTTAGTACTGACCACCTGGAGTGTAGAATATGTTGGATATTTTAGTTTCTAAATATTTAATAAATTAAATAAACCTACTGTAAGGTTTGTCATCTAAAAGACAAGCGTCAATAACAAAGATAAAGGATGAGAGAAATTTGATCAACCAAGAAACCTAGATATGCAATACTGGAATATTAAACATATCAATATGTATTAAATCTCATGCCAAATAATAAATAATGAATAAAATCAAGCTTTTTGTTGATATATTTTTAGATATTATTATGTTGTTGTCTTATTATTATTTTTTTTAATTTTGAATTATATATTTGACATTTTTTTATATATGCTCATAATAATAAATTATATAGAATTCTTAGATCATTTTCATACTAAAGCTATATTTACAAATAATTTATAACTAAAACTAATAGATTATTTGTAAGCACTATTTGTATGTCGCTGTTGATAAGGGTGTCTGCTAAATGCTGTAAATGTAAATGTAATGGATAAAAAAAATCAAGACTTTTTAAAATGCTTCTCATCTGAAATCCTAAAACTAGAATTTTTTTTTTTTGCATTTCCAAATGCCCTGAATTTGTTACAGTTTGACTGTATACATGGCTCTTTTTCCAAAAAATAGCTAAAACCACAAATTGCACAGAACAATTCCAATACTTTTCGAGTTGACCACTTTAAAACTGGGCCGCTGCAAGATTATAAATACTGTTTGATAGCTCTGTCATTACACCCTGAGTGGAGAGGAGGGGGGTCAGCCATCTTGTGGCATCATGGCAGAATGGCTCTATTTGATGTGGGAGGCTTCTTTGAGACTCCATGCCACAAGCTTCTGTACACTGTAAGAGGCAAAAAATACATATTGACACTAATAAAAACACACTCACGTAACTCGGCTCCGCTGTCCTCACGCATGTGTCTGTTTATACCCCACACACAAAGACACAAACAGCAACTGCTGTGAGAAACCCACCTCTCTGACAGCATCGGTGCACTGAAATTAGGCAGTCAAGTCTTGCATGTCTGTGCATTTATGAACAGGACCCGACTGTATACTTGCTCAGCAAACATGAGGCAAAAACAAGTCTTTGTTGTAGCTGATTATGTCTTTTCTGTATAACATAGAGACTTCATCTCATTATCGTTCCTCTGATGATCCCTGTCCCATATGAGCAGTATGTCAGATAATATGGTCACATGGTGCCACATGCAAAGCAGTGGTCATGTCTGGCTGTCAGATTTTCTGCAGAAACACTAAAGCACACAGCCGAGCTCTGACCCCTGCCTTCTTACTCACTGTGAGTGGGAGCCGAAGGTCAAAGCAGGAGTTGAGGCCAGCGGTTGCCTATCATAGGTTTTTATTGTCTAGACTGAGCAACACTTCCAGTAAACAGGCTCTAGTTATGAGGTCAGAATGGCTCTGGCTCTAACAGTCCACACGGCAACAGCAACAGACTCCTTTTTTCCTTCTGATGTGAACATGTGATGCTAAGATGACCAAGTTGACTCAGCGCTTTCCTCATGCCTTGATTATAGTTGTTGTTTCCAAGACTGGGATATATAGTTTTGTATTTTGCAATCTTGGTAATACCCCCCACCCCACAAAAACTCTCTGTACTTGTAAATCATTTTATTTAGCGACTTTAATAAATAAAACCTGCCACGGAGTATTGATGTTGACTATAAAATATTCCTACTTTATTGTATCCTAATATAAAACTTTTCAATAATATAAAAAGTTTTTTTTTTCAAAAAACAACACTAATTGAAAAATATAACCACAAATTAACATGACAGCGTAACAGTAAAAGCAGCAGCTCCCTTCTCGAATACAGAAGGCCTATTGAATTTTTTTCTAAAACATTCCCATGTGAGCATGCACACAGAGCCAGCAAACAAATGAGAGGTTAGTATGGAGATCTGAGAGGTCCTGTAGCAGTGATTGATGGGATGCCGCAGGACAGAGAGCTTTTGCCGCTGACAGTGAAAGCTCATCCACAGATCACAGAGGCCAGTGCTACTCTGGCTATTCCACAAGCCAGGCTGCGGTGAGCATGGGAGAGAGCTGCAGCCTCCGACCAGCCCCCAGTCTCATTATTAATCCAGCTTGGTGTGCTCTTACATATTTCAGTTCATTATGGATGAAGACACGTTTCTAGAGATGTAACCTGGACACCAGAAGACTCACAGGATAATGAAGTAATCTGCTGAGGTGCTGTATGAAGGGGACACCACAGAATGATTATTAGAGAGAAAAATGATAGGGAGACATTTTGCCTATATATATATATATATATATATATATATATATATATATATATATATATATATATATATATATATATATATATATATATATATATCGGTTTACATGGAAGGCAACCAAAACCAGAACATAATTATTAAGGGATCCATGTACCATATTTAAACAATTAAAACAACCACTAACATTTAATAAGAATTAATAAAATTAATAAAAATTTATTAACAATAACAATAATATATATATAATCTATCATTTGTTTGGTCAGTGGTTCAGTTACAAGTCAAGTCAGTTGAGTTGATTTTTCTTCCATTTTTTTTTCCAGATAAAACTGACCTGTGTGTAACTCTCTCAACGCTAAGGATGGCAATATATATATATATATATATTATATATATATATATATATATATATATATATATTATTTTTTATTTTTTTTTTTTAACCAAAATGTGACTTGAAACCAGAGTGACCAAAATAGATTTACAACCCCCAACCCCCCCCAGAGTACACAGTACCTTGTATTTTGTGTACTGTTAGCCCCTGTTAGCCCCTTAATCCCTAATATTATATATATATATATATATATATATATATATATCTATATATATATATATATATTGTTTCAATTTCTGTAGAAATTCAGAAGAAATGAAAAATATAAAATTGCTTCTAATTCTAATTTACACAGTAATCACTGCAAACATACTTACAGTTACTTACAACTTACAAACAATTACATCTTGTATTAAGAAATAATAAGTATAATAATAATAATAATAATAATAATAATAATAATAATAATAATAATGAGAAGGAGAAGAAATACTGTAGAATAATTTATAACGATAGATGACATTTTTAATGTGTGTGGGAGAATTTTTTCTCAGGATTATAAACAGGGACTATATTTCCCACAAACCACTGCACATTTACTCCACCTTGTAACGCTGCTCTTTTTAGATGTTACGTGATATTTATCTTGCTTGTTTCTTTTTACCCATTTGGGGCATCTTGCCAGTTCCCACCCAACATCATACGAGCAGACTTATCAGCACTCAGAATTCATGCACTAGCTACCCTTTTCCACACATATAAACTGGTTTGTTTAGCGTTGCTGTGACAGTGAGCCATCCTTCCTTTCAATAGAATATAAGCAATCCATCGATTGGCTTCAGGCGACTGCTATGATTCAACCGATGAACCCTTTTCTGTGTCAGCACTTAGAAGCACTCATGTCACTTAGCGCATTTATGTAACTAATTCATTGTTTGACTTTCAAAATAGCATCAGACAGCTTTTGTCTTTCCTTTTGGAACTGTGCTTTTTATAAAGAAACTTATAATTAAATCATAAACCAATATTACTCTGGGGTTATCAGTTTTTCTGCTTGTCAGTTGCTCAGCTTTCCAGTTGTTTATACTAGTACTGACTGGGTTTATACAATCTCTTTGCTTATCAGGAAATGTTAAAACGCAAGTCCATTGTTTTTGTCCATACACGGCTAGCTGTAGTTTTTTATTGAAACAATTGTAGATAAAGGAGTCCTGTTTTTTCGTTATGAATACTTTTTTTTACATCATGGATTATTTAGAGTAGTCAATAAAACAATACTTCACAATTAAATGGCTAGCAAATGAAAGAAAATATAATAATTATTATTATTTACTGTTATATTACACACTATACTGTATGAATTCCAATCCTCTAGGCTGTGTCGGTGTTGCTAACAGACTTTATTCGATAAAAAAAAAATTAACAATCTGCTATAAAACACCACTCTGAATATTTTTTTGAAGTCACAGTTCCTGCAAAGGGACATTTGTGCACCAGGCCCCATTCTTGGTTTCCTCCCACCTTCAAAAAACATGCCGGCAGCTGAAACGGTTGGCTCTTAATAGCCCCTTGATATGAATGAGTGTATGAATGCATGTGTGCATGGTGTTCTTCAATGAACTGTCATACTTCCAGCACGCTTTCCTGTCTCAAAATCTAGTGTTCCTGGAACAGGCTCAACATCAATGGCGACGCTGACCAAGAATAAGAAGATGACTGAATGAATGAGTGAATCTACACAAAGTATAAAACCATTTTTCAGATATTATTAATATGGCAAGATGTTCATAACCTCCAGAGCTGCTGAGTACACACGGGTAAGCCAAGAGGAAGTTTCAAACGGTTTGATTTGCTGGCTCCCGAGCAGGCATCTGTATCCCATCTGCGAACCTGTGTCCGTTTTTCCACCTGGACAAAGTCTGTGCAAGCTGTTAAAACTCCCACTCGAGCTTCCAGATCCTGCTTTTGAGGAAATGCTTCATCTGGTGTTTCTTACAACCTTACAATTTATGCCTTTTACATGTTCAAACCGAAGGATCTTTGAACAAGTTGGCACCCAATTTAACCGACTGACACGGTGTATATTTAAATACATTCGATAGAGGCATGTTATTGTTTTGAGGGAGGCTAGAAAGCTTGTAATGAAATTTCCAGCCAATTTCTTTCAGTCAAAATGGAGAATTATTTCAAATTATTGGTGTGTAAAATACAGGATCCATTCAAATGGATGATGGATCGGTGTGGGAATTAAAAGTTGTTATTCCGAAATAAAAGTGCACATTAGTGGAAAGAACTATAATTGGTTTATTACTTTCTAGAAGCACAGGTGGTTTGAAATGAGTCTGTCAAAAAAGTCGTTATAATGTTATAATGAGCGGGAACATCATATTCTGAGCGGCACTCTTCTGCTCCACTGAAGTGCAGAATACCGGAGGACTTATTCTCTGGTACTGTTGCGTTAAATCAGTGGAGAAAACTTTTCATGCACTGCTTGTGTTCTTCGAGAAAACTTATAAGCTCTCTGGGACTTACAAAGACCAGAGGTGATTCAAACGAGTTAAAAATAACATTAACGCCCTTTATATAGACATTCTGCACCACACAGGAAAGAAAAGCACCAGTTGGAATAATGTATTTTTGTCACATTTCTATAATCCTTAACAAAAATCCCCGCAACATTATATTCGAACCTCCAGTACAGAGAAAAATTACTGCTGTCATTTATTTCAGGTATTTTGGTACAGAAAAATATAATGCAATCTAACCAATGTATTTATTATTATGGAAATAGTGTATAAATCTCAGTATTCAGCCTCAATACTTCTTTGGTATTAATGAAACAATCAAGTGGAACTCGACTGTTTAAAACCCCAATAAAGACAGAAACCAGAAGCTCAATGTAGCACATCCTCTCACTCAAGGCTGCTCATTTGTTTTTATTGCCTATTAAGTGAAACACCTCATTTATCAATGTCAGTTTGCACACAAAATGATAGCTGTCCTCATGTAAATCAGTTAATCTGACGAATGGCTCAGAATTAAGTGGTTGCTTTCTTATGAAATGCGCACTATGTCAGGCCGCTGCCCTGCTAAACCACCCACGACCGGGGCGTTTTTCTTTCTGCAGCTGAGCAGGGCGGAGTCACTGACAACGGTGTAAAACTGAACTGATTAGGCACAGAACGAGCCCTGTTCCTCACCTCATGAGCCAGGCTTCGGCGTAGGTGCTAATACCGGCCTCTTCGTCACCCTGGAGTAGCGGCATGGATTTGACTTGGTACAGTATGGATTAGTGTCCAAGCCACTAATCTCCTTTACTGGGAAGGAATAAATGATACAATGAGTAGTGAGCAGACTGTAGTGGAGTGCTCTTAATCTAATTAATGTGTGCATATGGAAATCTTGTGTAATGGGGAGTTTCAGACTTATTACACAACAGCATTAACTGAATGCCTGACAAAAATAAATAAAAAAAATGCAGATATTTGAGACGTGGTATGTCATTCCACATTAAATGACAGAATTTTATAACATATGAGACACATTCCAAATGCTTATGTGTAAAACGTGGGAAAGGTCTGAAAACAATAGAAATAATGCTAAAAGTTATTCATTTAACTGATGTCTGTTGACAACCAATTATATGCAAATATTAGTAAAATATCAATTTATTGTTTTTTTTGTGCTTTCTATTGGAAAGAATACCCCGACTGTGCTGCACTCCTCATCTGCGTTCAAATTGGTTAGGCTTTGTTTTCCTTTCATTGTTTGTTATTTTCAGTGAGACTAGCATGCGCCATAAGTAGCCTAAGACTCTCCTGTGGTCTGACAAGGCCAGAAAAAAGCCGCCGGAGCCAGACGAATAAAAAGGAAAAAGCAGAGACGCCGGCGTTCGCCTCCCAATCTGGTTCCTGTCAGAGTACATCAAGAGAACACCCGCAATGCAATCTCCAAAACGGCTCTCTCCCCTCAACCATACGTGTCTCACTGTCAATGCGACTGAACCGTCGCCAAGTCTCCAAAAAGGATGTTTTTTTCCCCATTTATTTATTCTTCCCCTACTACTTGTGTTGGAATTGACCCATATGGATGAGGATCAATTGTGTATGATATGGTAATTGTGCTGTCACTTCCAATTGTCGTGTGATAAAGGGAGAAAAGGAGCAGAGATCAGAGATAAAGACCTTCCAAACCTTTCTAAGAACTGGATTTGCAAAAAAAAAAAAAACCCAAAAAACTTCATTTTACTTATTTACTAAGCTTTCACTGCTTTCTTAGTAACCGTTTTATTGTTCACTGTAACAGTAATAAGCCTTGCAGTGCTAAGGATTTTCAATATGCCACTATGAGATCAGAATGAAATCACTCCTTCAGTCCATCACCTTTATCCTGGGCGCAATTGGATTGCAGTGAATCTGCCTGAGCAGTGGGCACAAGGTGAAAAATACAAGCGTGAACTTCCAACACAGGTCACCTAACATTAAATATTCTGTCATCAAAAAGGAAAAAAAAAGGAAATATAATATTTGCACAGTAGCCAGTAGGAACACGGCCATGTTTGGTTGATTTGGCCTGTGTGCAGGTTGGTTTGTTTAACCCTGAATGTCAACCTGTGCAGTCGGCAGGTAATGTCTACCAGATGGGTAAAGAAATCTGCTGAATAAAAAGTCAGGAGAGTAGATTCCAAATCTACCTATGTACTAGGATCTATATACGTCTTTGCATTATAACCCTTTAAAAATGAGTTATAAATAAAAACCTCCTTCAAAACCGACAGACATTCACCATAACCACTTCTCCATAATAATTGAAATATTGTTAAAGTAAAGTGTTCCTAATGAATTGTGGTGCTACAGTCTAAAATAGAACTTGGAAAGCTGTCTGTATGTTTGTTTGTCCACTAAATTGAGAGCTGCTTGCTCTTTAGTGTTTGCCAGCCGGTGTCAGAAACGACCAACCACAGCTCTGGAGGATGAACGGCCTGCTGTTAGCACGATGTGCATTTGAGGATCGCTCTTTTCCATTATGCATATTCATCCCAAATTCACATAAATAAATTCCAAAATCCAAATATTCAAAGGGCATCGCTGGCAGAGCGGACGGCCACCCAGAATGGGGTTGGTTACGGATTTTACAGGATTACTTCATGAACATGCAAACAATGACCCAAACACACACACATCAGCGATTTTGTCCAGTTTAATATTGTTGTAGATTTATTTCCTTTGGCCCATGAAGTCAGTCATGATTTTATGGAACAAGTAGCTGGTTTTTCTGCAAGGATTTCAAGTTCTTCCTCTGGGCACTTTAATGAGAACAACACATTAATACTGTGTAGGCAATATCAGTGCTTTTAGAACAAACTCAATTCTTTGTGGAAAAGTTTCTCATCTAGTAATGAAGATGTATCAGCTGCATGTTTCTGCTATTCAACCACATCCCAAATGGGCTTAATCTGATGCAGATTTGCTGATAAGGGCAAAGGAAGAAAACTCACTGATCCTGAAATCTCATTATACCAAAATCCACACCGTGCAGGTTGAGATCGTGGATTCTTGGTGTTGATACTGTTGCATCCGAATTGGGATTCATAGAGACCAAAGGGTTGAGGTTTTTCCAGTCTTTCCCGTTTGGCGAGCCTGTGCAAAGTGCAATTTATAAGAAACAGTACTACTTGTATTTATTGGTGATTATATGATAAAAGCAGATAACTCTGTAAAAAAATAACTGTTCAGCAAACAGGCCTGTATAAAAAACGTAACTCGCTGTAGACTGAAAATGTGCTCTTTCAATGACACCAATATTCACTACTATGTTAATACACATTAATCAAAGTGTCAGCTATGAAAAGACATAGGCTTTGTTTTGGAACAAGTCTCCAATAAGCTTCCTACAACAGTGCATCTATTAAGGGGTTAAATAAACAGTATTTGCTAATACGGTCTGTATTCAGCTGAAGGATAGGAAGCAGATTCGCCGACACTTTCAGACCTACACGAATATGGAAGCAATCTCTTGGAAAAACGTAAACACTCGGACCATCCACAGAGGCACCACCTGGGTTCCTGTGTGTGTGTGTGTGTGTGTGTGTGTGTGTGTGTGTGTGTGTGTGTAGGGCTTGATCACCAAAGCTGCTGCAAATCCTGCACACACTGTCACATTTGGAGGTGGGCATGTGCACATCTGGAATGAATTTATTTTATAATTCAGCCTATTATTGGTGCGGTCTCTACTTAAGTAGCATGAACACAGTCATGGCCCAGTCCTCAAGACTATGCATGGCCTCTGCCCTACACTAATAAACTCGAGCAGAGTGGGGAGGGCTGAATTTACTCAGGGCTGCCTAGACAACACTTCTATGCTGTCCCATTATTGTTGTTTAAGGGAACTTACAACAGTAAAAAAAATTGTAAGTATTCCGGAAAGGCACATAAACTAAAAAAAAATGTGTGATGTATAAATGACAAATATATTTCATAAGTTCAAATTTTTTGTATTTTATAGAAATAATAATAATAATAATAATAATAATAATACAAGATTATTGATGATGATGATATAATAATTATTATTATAAATAGTAGTAGTAGTAGTAGTAGTAGTAGTATTGCTGTTGTTGTGGTTGTTTCTTTGGCTTTTCATGAAAAAGCACACATATTGAGTGCCCTCATTACAAGGGTATTAACCTGGATAAATTGTTGTAATTGCAATACAAGAAGCATTACTGGTTACCGATCATATCACATTGAAGCAACAGAAAGAGAAGAGCAGCTGCACTCCCTATAAAAACATTTCTAGGGTTCTCGGAGTGTGTAGATTATGAGGAGATATGAATGTTAACCACAGCGCATGAACATTCCTGCACATACCGCCTTCTAAAGAAAATAACATTAAAAACATCATCTTCAATTTTTTTTATATACGTATAAAAATTTATAGTTAAAAAGTTAAACAATAAAAGTTTTTTTGTGATGCTCCATTTAACAAAACACAACAACAAATGTAGTGAGTACAAGCATAGAAAACATTTTTAGAAAGCATTTTTTTATTAGATAAACAAATCTGAAAATGATTTAATTGAATTATGGAATATTTAGAAGAATATACATGTTAAAGCTGGGGTTAGCAGTGATACATACATTCATTCATTCATCTTCTACCGCTTTATCCGATCTTCCCTCGGTTCACGGGGAGTCTGTGCTTATCTCAGGCGTCTATGGACATTAAGGCAGGATACACCCTGGATGGAATGCCAACCCATCGCAGGGCACACACACACAAACACACACACACACACTCACACACACATTCACACACTAGGGACAATTTTCCAAGCTGCGCAGTGATATATATTCTTACAAATTCAAACAAAAAAGAACATAACTCATATGTCATTCATACTGTGTTATTTTTTATACACTGCTTTAAACACATGATTTCTACTCACCCAAATAAATATGTATTGTGGTTTTAGATTAGATTACATTTGGGTAGGTCTGCATCATGAAAAGAAAAGGAAAGAAAACAAAAGAAAAGCTGAAAAACCGTGATTGTACAATCTAAGACATTATAAGAATTCAAATGTTCATAGAGATTTTACGGATTTATTATTATAGATTGTATTTATTAATTATGTTTTAGAAGACGATGAATCCCTCAAAAATGGAACAAAAGTACATAGATACTTCGATTTCACTTAGGGAAAAAAATAAGGCTAGAAACAAATAAGACGTGTACAATATAAAGTGAAATAAACAACTTTGTATAATTTTGAATTTAACAATAATAAAGCAATGACCATAAACTAATTGTTTAATAACTCTAAATATTTTACATTATTTTACACCTAGAAATTGAAGCCTGTAAAAAGAAATATGATATTTATATAAACAATGCTTTGCTTAGAAGGATGCAGTAAGATTGTTGGCAGTCAGTGTGTTATGTGAATAAAGGGGCTATGCACTGATGTGGGATGATAATGCATCAAGCATTAGGAATGCTGACAAAGCCCATGGGCTAATTTGACAGACTGCAATAGCATAAACACATACTCAGACATTAAAGGGTTGCGATGGCTTCAGAACTAAGCACACAGAGCAGTTTGAACATGCCCAGGTTGTGTATGATGGGTATGAAAGTAGTAAGCAGCAAAAGGAATGTGCTAATCTGCTTTTGTGGAACAGGTATATGATCTGAGTATATCTAAGTATCTTAAATAAAGGTACGGATTTGAATGTCCCTTGACATTAATCGCTAAGTGCAGGAGAACAGGTTTGCACGGTCCCTCTTTTAATGAGGAAATAAAGCGTATGCCTTAAACAGTTAAGAATTCTTTACAAAGATTGTGTTTCAATTAGCAGGTGATGAATCGCTTCCTGATGACTGAACAAAGATGTAGGAAACCACATTTGAAGGCACATGAAGGGACTAATTGAAAGACTTTGGGAAAGGAATGAAAAAAAAAACCAACAACAACAACAACAAAAAAATGTCATTAAACATGTGCGGTTTTCTTAAAGAGCAACATTTAACTACGATTCTTTTAAAAGGAACACATTTATTGTGAATAAATATAAAAAACAGACAGGATGTGAAGCAGCCACCAAAGAAGAACTTATTCTTTACAGATCCAACAACAAAAAGAAAAAAAACAAAACAAGAAAAAGCACAAGAAAAGGAAACCATTGTAAAAAAAATTATATTTACTCTAAATATCCAAAAAAAAAAACTAGAGTGAAAAGCCAGCAGTAGCCCAGGTTTGATATACAACTATTTGTTTGCCTAATCAGAACTAGAGTTCTGATGTTTACAAAGTTATGATTATCTAGGTGAAGGAAAAGCTTCCAGCTTTTCAGTCATTGTGTTAGAAGACTTAGGAAGGAACTAAGGAAGAAAAAAATTTGTTATTATTAGAGATGGTTCAGATTTATATGGTGATTTTAATGCTAGAATTCCCTTCCGAATACTATTATGTATAATACAATAGTATACTATTATGAATGGCAGCAGTCATAAGTGCTCTTATTTTATTTGGGAAAAACCTTTCTTTGAATAAAATATACTCTGTTCGGAAGAACAAGTTGAATTTAGATTTGATTTAATAGCTGCTGTCAGAGCCTAAAAGATAAAAGTTTTGGATCCCATCCCTTTCAGTGAGTATAAATAATCAGAACTGACCTGAGTTGTACGGTTTAAATATGTATCCTGTTTGTCATAGAACCACTGACCGCTGAGACGCTGGAGCTATATCCAATAATGCAGCTACCTGAGGTATTTCCTTCACCTAGGCAGATTTGATTGACTCTATCAAGCCGCTGTTTCTGTGTCAACACCTATGATAGTAAAAAAAAAGGGGGGGGGGGGTATGACAAATGCATTGCTTTGACACAGCAAAACTTATTTGTAGTCGAGATTCAATTCGGCTGTAAACGTGACTCTGAAATAGTAACTAATAAAAGAATACGGATATGATTCCTCTAAACAGATCGTCTCTGTCTAACATACTATAGCTTGCAAATCTCTAGCTGCGTGCTTTAACAGACATTTTACATCCTCCAGCAATTTATCGGTTCAAACATCAACTATCTATTAGAAACACATGTCTCATATTAAACTCTTCCCCTCCACTTCAAATAAATCAAGCATACTTGACACTCAAGTTTATTGAAGCCGTATTACACAGAGCCACGCACAGGCTTCTGTGTCTTAAACGTTTACATATTCAAGATGACATTTTCCAAAAAAAAAAAGGAGACTAGCATTTAAATTGTATGACCCTTAAGCAGCCGGCCCACTAATTTGACAAAGAATAACAAAACGAATAAACAACAATCACATACGGCGCTGTCAAAACAGCTCCAAATATGCCACTCTTCTCACTAAAGTATCAATTATATAAAATGCACGATTTTAACGCTGCTTGCTTCTGAAACTGCACTACAAAATTTCCTGTTTAAATCTCCATTTCCCAAATCAAAGGCTTGTGGCACTTATTATCCTCGGTTCCACAAAACCTTAAATCTGAAACCCCGAAGACATCAATTTAATATACAACATATGTAAGCAAATCACAGCACAGAAATGTAAAATGAATGAAGATTGATGCCAGTGCAGCTTTGGTTTTCTGGGACTCTACAGGCTCCTCATTCGTCAATTACGGAATCATTTCTGTGCTTGAATTAGTATAAATGATGTGAACGTGGCAGAATATTCCTGTCGGGTTTTTTTTTTGTTTTTTTTTCTGATGAAAAAATAGTCTGGCAGGACTGACAAAGGTCAACAACCAAAGTGTTTAAACACGGGTTACCATTAATAATGATAGACGCTTTTTGATGTTGGAGACGTTTTGGTGCCATTTTTATAAATATTTTCAAGACTGTCAATTAATGCCGAAACTCCATAAATGTGCTCTGTCCCGGAAAAATAAACACCCTGTTCGCTCAGCCCTGGATGTGAATGTACCATTTTGTTCATACCCTTAGTAGCCCTTACTACAAACGTTTGCTATGTTTCAAAATATTAAGTTCACGTGAGCTCTGGGTCTTGCACATTTCTGCGCTAAAAGGTCAAGTGATCTTAAAAACAAAGATATATATGTATATTTAAAATTCTTAAATGAAAAAAATTGAAACCACTGGATCACATATGAAAGTATGGCTCATGAGGAATCGAAAGACATTTAACTATAACCATTCTGAAGCCCTGTTGAGCTGTGACAGTTCGGTTATGCGGTGATGTGATAAGTGGTCCAATAGCAAGCAGAGCCACGTAAAAATAGAATAGTACATTCCAATCTAGCATAACAGCGGCCGTATACCATCAGAATACCACAACGGACTGCACAATTATTGTGCATCCCTTCTGAGGCACGCCTTTAAAAAAACCCACTATGTCCACATGTAATGCCACTAACATCAGGTAGCACTTAAGCGTCCTTCACCCCAGTATATGACTAAACATACTGACCAATAACGAAACATGCAAACAGAGATTTACTTCCTTGGTCACACTGTAATAAAGACCGTGTTTGTTCAATAACAGGATATGATCGCACTGGCAATGCTGAAAGTATGCATCAACAGCATATTTAAGTTGATCTTTGCTTGTGTTTTTGACCACTGAGTGGTCACTTCCAAGTGAATTTTTTCTTCTTTTTTTTGTTTTTTGTTTTTTCAGGATATGTTATCATGTGTAACCAAAATGACTTTTCTTAATGTTTAAGCAATGCAAAAGTATCAGTCCAACTCTCAGACAATTCTTATTAGAGGGTGGTAGATAATGAATTTCTATAGCAAATAGAATTAACGGAGTGGCTTAATGCTGTTAATAACTCTATTGAGAGTTATAAAAAAATAAAATAATGATTAATTAGTACTTTTTTTTTACAAAAAAAACCCCCAGAATTATATGTTTGTTGCCTTCCCATTACTTATGACCTAATACCATAACATACCAGCAAACTACTAATTTACCATACAAATTACTGAGTGCCATTTAAAACCAGTGTTATCTGTTAACTTTATCTTTTCATAGATGTTTCTGCTTGAAAGATAAATCATAAACACCTAATTCTGGTGCTGCGTCTGGGATTTGCAAACTCCATGTTAATGATTTTTCAGTCATACATGTCTAACAAAAACATGATCATTCATTTTAATGGTGTGGCTTCACAAGAATGACGAGCTGCAAACAAATCCATAAACAATATGAAACCAAAATATAAACTAGCCTTTTTGGAATTATGGAATGATTTGGGTATCTCTGACGTTTGTGTAACAGGAGCAAAATTTCCACATCTGGCTGAAAGAAAGGCGTAGTGCATGGGCTTAAAGAGTAAGACTGAAATGGCTTGCAGAGGAATCATGCAGTGATCTTCATATCAAAGTCACACAAGTCATTCATTTTCTCAGTATTTCAACAGGCGATATCGACTGCTGCCAATTCAGTCACCATCTGCAAGTCGGGTGTAGGTATTTTTAAGATATGTAAGATTTACTGCCTCGCTAAATATTCATAGCATTTTACAAAAGTGTTTAAGACGGACACATTTTGCCCATCAGCATTTTTACGAATCGGAATTAGGTTCTCAGCCACTAGATATCCTTTATTTGCTAATTAGAACAAAGCGTTTGCTAGAGTTTTTGTACGCTCTGGACAAAATTAATTACGTCTGTATTGAACTTGACTAGCGGTTTACGAGTGAGCACCATATCATCAAATGCAGAACCATAAATCAAAGGAGAGTGCGGACAGGGGTGGCTGAGAAGTTAATCCCTGTTAAGGTCTGGGAGGTCTGCAATATGACCAGAGACACGTGGCTCACAGTCTGGACCTGATTATTCGCATTAGCCAATGATTCCACTGGTTTACCCAGAGCTCAGAGATAGCACTCGGTCTCATCAGCCAATTGCAAAGTCTGAATTACAGCACTGAAACCATATGTGAGCTGGAAAATATAGGCATTAAAGAGTCCCAATGCATCTTAAATTCAAGCTTTATACTTAGATAGGGATACTAAAAATCAATTCTAAAAAAATATATTTATTGTTACAAATAGCTCTGTTTTGTAGCTTGTCAAAAAACTACAGATGCTTTTATGGTACAAAAGGACACATCGCTATCATTCTCGGCCTTATCTTTTCCGTCTTTACTGATGTCATCCTCCTGTCTTTGAGCGTACTTTGATTGCTCCGAGAAAGCATGCATTGGCTGGAATGATTTGATTTGAAACTAAGTTCACACAATTTGCTCAGCTAATTCACTATTAGCTCCACCCAAGGGTTTTGTTATGTCCTTTTCCTCAGAAATTACAGTTAATAATGAGTGAGTTGCACTGGTCCATTATGCTTTCAGTAGCAATTTCAGTATTTAACATTTTAAAGCATTAAAAATTCCATCGCTGTTATCATGTCATTCTGCGTAGAATGAACTCTAAAGTAGCTCTTTAAATGCCTTGTCAACTGCAACGTGTATAAAGTTCAAATCTATATAGACAACTGTAGAGTCAAGAAATATATGCGAAAAAATAACAAGAAACAGAAACATGGGTCTACTCATATATAAATCAGTTTCCCTACAACCCTAGGAGTCATCATTGTCTGTAAGAGAATGTTGATGAGGCACTTGGAAGTGTCAGCTTTTATGAGGAAACGCGCTGCACTACTGCTGAGAGCTGCGACTCCCTGTACATCTGATCCATAAAAAATTCAGCGTTACTGAATGATTAAGTGCAAGACATGTACGATAACATTCAAACCACCGACGTTAGCATGTTCACTGAAAGAGGAGCTGCAGAAAAGGATGAACAAATGATGTCATACATTACCACGAAATCAAGGCTCTTTTTTAAAAAAAAATGTCAAATGCCATTCATTATGACCACCCAGGCATTATAGGCTATTGCAGAGCTCTCTGAGGAGAGTCGCAGAGGTATGCGAGTTCTGCCTTATTGACCACACACATAAGCGTAATCATAAAAGAGGGAAAATATTAAAGAGAATAAAATAACACGTTTCCTTGGAAGGATAGTAATAATAGAGGTTCGTTTGAAATGAACACTGCATCCGGAGTCCGTAGCCCTCCAAGGTTTGCTCTTGCACTTCCAAAGCAAGCAATCCAAGAATATCACTTCTCAACTCAAAGCGTTTCCAACAAAAGAGCCACCCAATAATGTTAACAGCGACACAAGTGCAAACTGAAGAAAGAAATGCTCAGGGTCTTGAATGCTGTCCTCACTGACACGAGTATTCGGTTTAAATAACACCGTGTCAGATGGATTATTTGATACCGCTGGGTGTTTTTTTTTTTTTTTTTTTTTTAAAGAAAAGCAGGTCGGAGATTAGCAGGTTTTGGCAATATACTGTAACATTTAATGACTTTAGCTTCAATACAAACGACACCTCAACTGATATGTACATTTTCTATTCCCATACAACCCAGGTCTGTGCTACAAGCCACGTTTAAACCTATTTAATGCAATGTATTGTAAAAATTTAAATACTAATAATATATTACACTAATATATTATATATTACATTATATACTGATATATTGCAAACGTGAAAAGAATATATTCTTCTCAGATTCATTTGGGAAAACGGTGTTAACGGGGAAAAGAAACACTCGCTAAGGTCCGAGGTTTGGGAAGAAAGAAACACTTTAGCGTTCGTTGTTGTTTTATGTCTAGTGTATCATTATAAATTAAGGTCAGCTATTTAAGGAATAGTCAATAAATAGTAAAAGCAAATATGTTTGTGGACCCACATCCACGGCTTTTTTTGGCCTTGGACCAAACAGACGTTGCAATAAATGAAAGGTCACCTTTGATATTCGCTCGGTTCTTTTCCACTCTACCTGATGTTTACAAAAGTATAACACATTTCCATCCAAACGTATTAAAATCCTTATGAATCCGGCAGCAGTGCAATCCAGCAGTCAGACTTCCATGATTATCATCGGCAGTTAGAACAGCAGCAAAGACCGCTCTCTGCAGGCGCCTTTCTCATGCAGGTCCAACACTAGCTGACTGAGTGTCAAACTTACTGTTGAATCATGACCTCTCAGGGTGATAAAACAGTCCTGAAATGTGTTAACTTTAGAGTTTGTACAGACCACCAGGACAGGGGGATTGTTGGAACCACGGCAGACTCTTTCGTGTGCCATTAAATCATCATCCCGTATTTCGATCTCAATATAGCAAGGTAAATATTTAAGTATTACATACTGTAGGTACAGTTCTGGTCAAAGGCCAAAAACATCACCACGACCAAAAAATATCTTGAAAGGAGGCATTCAGAAGATCACCAAACGCTCAGTATCAGAGTTCCTGTTTTAGTCTAACAAACTCATCAAGCTAATTCATGTTTTGTAGTTATTATTTATTAGCTATTATTAACTGTGATGAAAGGACTTGAAAACAGAAGCCAGAGTTGTTTTAAGTTATACATGCAGTACACCGACCAGGCACAACATTCTCACATTATACCATTCTGAGCGGTGACGTGAATAACACTGATTATCTCTCCATCGTGGCATCTGTTATTGAATGGTAAATTTTAGGCAGCAAGTGAACAGTTCATGTGTTAGAAGCAGAAAAAATGGGGCTGAGTAAGGATTTTTAGCAAGTTTGATAAGAGCCAAAACTATGATGGCTAGACAAAAGGGTCAGAGCATCTCCAAAACGGCAGCTCTTGTGGGCTGTTCCTGGTCTGCGTCTATCAAAAGTGATCCATGGAAATAACAGTGGTGAACCGGAGACAGGGTCAAGAATTGATGCACGTGGAGAGTGAAGGCAGACCCATGTGGTCCGATGCAACACATGAGTAAACGTAGCTCGTAATGCTGAAGCAGTTCATACTGTTAATGCTTATTGGTTCCGGACTGTTTTGGCAGCAAAGGTGGGACTTACACAGTATTAGGTAGGTGGCCATAATGTCACTCCTGATTAGTGTTCTGACACGAGGAAAAGGAAGAAGGGGAGATCTCAAACAAACCCACTTTGCTTGACTTATAGATCCACTTTTCTTCACTTAAATATGACCGCTGGAGATGACCATTGGAGAAGAACAGTGGAAAGCATGTGCTATAAAAGGCATGACATGGATAGATGGACAATTGGATGGATGAACCCTGTTTCAGAAACCCAATGAGAAGGAAATGTATGGCCTAGTTATGCTCTATCCTACATCCACATTGTACAGGATCTGCTACTAACGTTCTTCATCAATATTAATATATTATCTACCCTGTTCACCAAATCCAGTTTAGGAGTGTTGAAATCTTTTATCTCTAGCAGTCTAGTGGGTCTTATTTTATGATATTTTATGTCTTAGGAAGATATAAATCCTGCACTGTATATGCACCAAATAGCAGTTTAAAAGCCTGGGCTGACCTTCGGAGCCTATTGCTCCTGCACCATCCACCAGGAAAGCATTGGGAAATAAAGATGATTTTACTGCTAAATTATTTTCATTTACAGATATACACCATGTTTTTTTCCTTCACCTTTATCACAAGCACTTAATAGCACTATTAGTAACACTCACAAGTGATGCTTTTATGGCTGAAAATTAAACCTACAATTAGAGTGTCTGGGTGTCCTTAGGCTCAAAGAAAAACTTTTTTTTTGCTGTACATCACATAAAAAAAAATTGGAATAACTATTACATGTTTTTTTCCTGCTCTCCATCAGAGAAATAAAAAAAAAAGAAGATAAATAAATCACGATAAATGCAACCATTCAAACACCAAATAGTTAAAACTGCAGTACATATTTTTAAAGATGTTTTTGTACATAGACATACATAAACACACACACCACACACAAACACAAACACCGACACTTTCCGACTCACACACACACGCACACCGACGCTTAACCACACACGCGTGCACATGCACACATGGTACATTAATGCTAGCTGTTTAGATTTTAATTAATACAACAATTTCTAATAATGAATACAATAGGAATATAAAAGCAAGCTGTATGTTGATATAAAATAACAGAATGACAGAACAGGGTTTTCCAGGCCATTATCATAAATCATTGCAGCACAGCATTTCATACAAGTCTGAGCAAATCACAGCAGTCTTTCACTAAATCTCTCTGTCTCTACCTTGTGAAATCTTCTATCCTTCGAGTATAAATACATTCCATCTCCTTAATTGCTCTTTACTAAGTCAGGGAAATAATGTACGCCTTTACCGTCTTATAATCCAGGTCTGCATCTGATAACATGCTCTGAAGCTCAGTATTGCCTCTCATTACGCACTACACAGTGCAGAGCAACATACTTTTATAGCCATTATTTTACAAACATTTTGAAAGCATGTTTGCATGGTATTCGCCAAGTCGGCTTTTTCTGCCTATGAAATAATTTGACACCTCAAGTGCATATTTCAACTAGTTTTTTTGTTGTTGTTGTTGTTGATGCTGATTTTGTTTAGGCTGTCTGCCTGTACAGATCATATTGGGTAAAGTGTCAGTTTTAAGAAACACTGTTATAAACACAGACAGTCTGCTGAAAACCTTGTGAGCTACGTGTGCTTTTCTCATACAGTGAGCTTCAGACCATTTCACCATTTACATAAGAGTGGAAAGTAAACAGTCACGATAACAATATGGTTAGTGACATTTACTCCAAGTGGATGTGGATGGTGATCAAACTACTTAAAAAGCTTAATGGGAATTAGAGTTATGAATGAAAAGTTTTGAATGTCTCCACATGCCATGACTTTTTCATGAAGCTGACCACACAAAATGATATGATATTTTGCTTTACAGCAAATTGTATATGTCAAATAATTTCATTGAACTTTTTGTTCAGTTTTATTTAGCCTCATAATGACAACCGAAATATTAGCTTTGCTTGATGTTTTATATATTGGCAATGGGAATGTATTTTTAATCTGTGTTAGATTATAACCCTGGGATAATACAAAGAACGCCAGTACCAGCGATGCTAGTTGCTAACAATACACTACTTCACTTATAGTCAGCTCTTATAGTCACAGTCTCAGCATACACATAGCGATTCATTCATTCATTCATTCATCTTCTACCGCTATATCCGGTCTTCCCTCGGGTCACGGGGAGCCTGTGCCTATCTCAGGCGTCTATGAGCATTAAGGCAGGATACATCCTGGATGGAATGCCAACCCATCGCAGGACACACACTCACACACACACACTCTCACATTCACACACTAGGGACAATTTTCCAAGGTGCCAATCAACCTACCGTGTATGTTTTGGACCGGGAGGAAACCGGAGAACCCGGAGAAAAACCTCCTGAGGCACGGGGAGAACATGCAAACTCCACACACACATGGCCGAGACGGGGATCGAACACGGACCCTGGCGGTGTGAGGCGAACATGCTAACCACTAAGCCACCGAGCCCCTTAATTGATATACATAAGTTATATAAATATTTCCAGCAGCGTGACATTCAAATCGACAGTATGAAATACTGTACACTAGACCAGAGCAAGGGTTATTTGGTTGGAGGTGTTTCTAACCGTCATATTCCAATATAAATTTGTAATGAAGGTGGATTTTACGTCATTTTTCGTCTAATTAAATTATTATATTATATCTGAATAAGTCTATCTACTAGCATATGTTTTCCATATCATTTTAATGGAAGTCAAAGCCATCAAAGCATACCATAATAATAATGAAAATATCCTTCAGGAATATACTATTATCTAATATAGCACTAACCTAGCACACCAAAGATTTCCAGGTAACACGTTATGTTTTAATAATATGCACAGTGCACATAATAAGTTCAAGGCTTCACAGTTTTTTTTCTGTCACAAACCGAGCGCATATGAAACATAATTTGAAAAAAAAAAAAGATTAAAAACTGAATGGAGACTTCTTTTTAAAAAATAAACATACAAATTAAGTAAGGTGTTCACAAATACGACCTAATATTTGAAGGAGGGAACAAAAAAAAATATGGAAAAATGATAAAAAATATCAAAAGAATCTGAATTACACAAAATGCGTAAGGGATTGTGATGGGATGTGGAACGGGAATGTCATTTATTTTATACAAACTGAAGAATTTGATGAATATGTTGTAATTCGTGTGACTGTTTGACTTGGCAGTAATGAACCTCTTTTAAGACTAGTCAATGACACATGAATTTAAATGTTTTTATTTTTTAGAATTATCGATTAATGCTTTAGTATATCTATCATGAAATCATCCGGTATGTCTTTTAGAATAAAAAAAAAACTGTATTTGTACACAACGTTCTCACAAAGAACCTCAGTCAGCATTTTAGTAGTCATATCCGATATTAATTCATTTTCCAATACACCTTCACTCAGCAGCTATGCCCCAGTGTTTGGTCTATTGTAATGCCAAGTCTGCTAGAATGTTTATTTCCATATATACCGTATTTCCTAAGCAAAATAAATGCAATAAGCAATATAAAGTGCAGAAGTCTTCAGCAATCATTTATACTGGATGATATTTAAGAAATGCAATGGGTGAACTTGTGTTTTTTTTTTAATACATTCCTGAGGCAAATCCAAGCAATATAAGATCCATACGCTCATCTGTCTTACTGAAGTTACTTGCTGTGGCAAAGAAATGGGTTATGGGTACTATTGTATTATAGCAAATTGAAAAGGGAGTCATCTCGATCCGCTCGCCATATCATGTGAGGATGCCAATTAACTGTCACACAAGCCTTGCCAAAAGACTTTTTTTGTGAAGACAGAGCTCTTTTTGTTCATCCGATTGTTCACTGTACAGTAGATCACAGTTTTGTAAAAAAAAAAAGAAAAAAAAAGCTTGTCTCTCAAGGAGCATTTTTGTGCGTCCTTCCCTTCAAAAGCAGTCTTTCAATAGAAATATTGTGTACTGTGCCCTTCAGATGGAGGTTGTTTGCGAATCCCCATGGGCCAGCCTGAAGTATGGGATTACTTACTAACTTACTATGTGCTTCACTAACATGTTCATTTATCTAACCGCACAGACCCATTTACATTCACCGAGAGTGATAATGTCAGCTTGGTCATAAAATCCTTCTCTTCTCTTGTTTTGCAATTGCAGCTGGTGACATTGTGAGCGAGAGATGAGAGAGGCAACACAACAGGGATACTAAATATGATCTGCAACAATAGTACACTGTGATTTGAATGGGGCGTGGTCCTGAATCACGCAGCCACAGTGTCAGTTTTCTTACAGAGTCGCCTTTCAGAGAAGAAATGAAAATTCCGCTGATGCAAGAAGTGAGGCGAGAAAATGCCTCGCAATTGACGGAATGACACACACACACACACACAGCTAGCGTGAGTAAATAATAGTAAAAAAGTCGGAAAAAAAGAGGACGGATTTAGCAGATACTTATACATACAACATCTGACCTCCTCTGCTCTTAACCGGCTAATTAAAATTGTGTGTGAGAGTGTGTGTGTGTGTGTGTGTGTGTGGAGGGGGGGGGGGGGGGGGGATTGGCAATCATTGCTCTTATTCCCAAGAGAAGCTGGTGTTTTGAACTGCTGTGTAGGTAGACTTGTGTTTACCCTGGATGCAGTCCTTGATTAAAATGGCAGAAAGGAGAACTTGCCTGGGTTTGCAGTGGTTAAGCCACCAAGCTAAAATATCTCCTTTAACCAAATAATGTCATTGCACTATGCCTTGGCTGCTTTCATTTTGTGTTTTAAAAAAAATGTGATTTAATCTCCTACTCGAGAGTTATTTTTAATGGGTGTTTTGCTTGTCAGCGTGCCATTTGATATTAAACATTTCCCCCCTCTGCCGATTCCGAGGGCGATTTTATTTTCCTTCCAAGCTGCAACTCCAAAAACAGTCGACGAGACACCACAAGAAAGGCCCTCGAGGTCACTGGAAGATGTAGACTCGTTTTGGACAGCTAAAGAAAAATATCTACTTTCGTTCAAATTATACCTTACAGACCATACCGAACAATTCACGTTGAATATAAACATCCTTGCGGAAATATTACCTCACATCTTGAGTTTCTCTCGCCACCGAGGTGCCTTGGACTCTGCTGAGGTAAACTAACTGTACACGGCTGCAAAAGTTCTCCAACCGTTTATTCCTACCTTAAATCTCTGACGCCTGTTCGCACTCGCCGAGCTGTTGTGAGAACAAATCCCTATTATAAAAGAGGGTCTATTTCTTTTTTAGTATAATCTGTATTTTAAGGGCTACTTAGTGTCGTTTATACAAATGTAACCTACCACAATAAATCTCTCTACAGTACCTGTCTGATTGTCTCTCCACTGTTTTAGCAATCTGTGCCAAGTGGAATTTATTGCCAATATATAAGGATTATTAATGTGCTATACAGTACAGAAATATATGTCTCATCTATTTTACACACACACACATACATATATATATATATGTGTGTGTGTCAATAGATTCAAATATTTTTCTGTTCTCAACGTACGATAAAATAATACTTTTCATATTTTTAATACTCTAATTGTAATATGCTTTAAATATATACATTTCATTCAATATCTCTCCCTTTAATAATACAATTAATTATTTTGCATTTATTTTACTCTGTAAAGTTATTCTCTTAATATCAATTTCTTGTTCATTAATTCATTTCTTATTAATTTCTATGTACATTTTTAGTGGTTGTTTTAATTATGGTAAATATGGTACGTGGCTCCTTTAAGAATTATGTTCCAGGTTTGGTTGCTTTCCATATAATGTGGTGATACGTATAGGTTACATACAGTAATATACGGTAATATAGTGAGTAGTTCATCCCTGTTGTGAATGCACATATAGTAGGCTAGTAGTAATTCTGGGAAATGTATTAAAAGTGAGTGAATTTTTGTTAATAAAACACATTTATTGCCTCTTTTATACTTCTTCCTAAGGTATTAAGCGGTAAGCACGGCTGAGGAAAGGTCCGAGGCTGAAATTACCTGGGAAGGCCACGGACTGAAGTTTCTTTATAATTTATTATTTTTATTGTTACAGGAAAAGTGCCCAGTGTCTTCTTCAATCGCCAACACAACACAACACCTTTGTTAAAGTAAATTTGTGTTAACACATTATTAATATGTTAACCTTTGTGTGTGTGTGTGTGTGTGTGTGTGTGTGTGTGTGTGTGTGTGTGTGTGTGTGTGTGTGTGTGTGTGTGTGTGTGTGTGTGTGTGTGTGTGTGTGTGTGTGTGTGTGTGTGATAGCTGAGACTGATAAACATTGCATAATAAAAAATTTAAAAATTGCATAAATCAAGATTTGAATTTTTTTGAGCACTACTAAGATATTGAATTGATAAACACACACACACACACACACACACACACACACACACACACACACACACACACACACACACACACACTCTTTCATTCAGCTTGATGTATTGTCAGTGGTGCGTTTTTATGTGAAATGTTGCTGCATTAGGTGCACAAAGTGTTTTTGCAATGTCTTGTGTATACTTAATTTTTTATTTATTTATTTATTTATTTTTTCTTAGTTTTATCTTGTGTTGATTTCTGTTGTTTTATGTAGCACATCGTACTGTTCTGTAATGTTGAAATGACAATAAAAGTAACCTTGATTTGACTTAAATATCAATATATTATATAAATCTGTGTGTGCAACATGAAATAAAGCAGTATATGCAATTATAGGTCAGACACATATAGGCAGTTATATGATATGAATGCATTAAAAGTAAAACAAAGTACTGTGATTATGATCAGAGGAATATTATTCAGTTCCTATACACTGTATCTCAGTTTTTACCTTCAAGGAGACGATTTAAACAATCACAGGTGAGGAACATGTGTAGCAGTTGTCATTTAGATCAATATAATGAATAGGTTGCTAAGTTAATGTCCTTGTGTTTGTACAATTTTCCTCTCTGTAGAAAATAAATATAGTAACTAATTAACTTTATGACCCTATTCTACTGTATTTTCTGCAGTCTTAAATTTACAGAGCATGTTGCTGACTTAAAAGATGATTCATATTCTCTAGACTTTTCTGTTTATTTTCCACAGTACTTTCTCTTTGAGCTGAATACTCTTCGCATCTACATCAGCAGAAAGAAAATGGTTTTGAGGGCTGTTACGGCACTCTTATTTTTAAGCCGGAGTAAAGTGTCCCACCCAGAACTCGCATGCTCATAAAGTGTCTGTAAAGTGCCTGATCATAAGACAAACCTAATATTCTAATTGATGGGAAATATTTGCACTGCGGGTGTGGTACAGGGTTTTTTTTTTTTTAAACAAACAGACGACTTTGCAATAACTTCTTTTCTCCAGGGCTCGCAAGACTCGTCTTGATGTTAATTGCTGATTCTTTTTTCTTTATTTTATGCTCCTGATTGTTTTTTTAATCATCATTAAAAGTAGGCAGCGATGAGTGATTCTACT